>CM061921.1:387893779-387945249 GCA_031002005.1 Vandiemenella viatica
GGCTGTTGGCCGATGCTGCCGATCTCATTTCAATCTTGACACGATTTCGCCCAGCAGGGGCTATCTGGATTATGTTGTTACCTATATCCTGGCTGAGGGAGTACATGATGCGGCCGATAGCCATTGGGTGGATGCGTCCAATGTTTTTGTCCTGACTTTCTATATACACGTGGTAGGGACCTAGATCATAACTTTCATAATGTGATGGCGCCGCCCCATTTACCTGCAGGATGTTGTTTTCTGTGGCCGTTGCTGGCTGCTGTCGCTGCGCATGTTCCGGCTGCGATGCGTCCATACTCATGTCAGCTGGTGGCGGAGGATGCCGTGAGGAACGGAGAACCTTGCTGCTTCCGCTGCTGGCGCCGGTGCCGATGTCGTTTGCGGAGGCGAAGGGGCGTTTCTGCGGTATATGTGCTACCACTTCATCTTCTCTTCTCGATTGCTGGTCACGTTGGATTAAAGTAGGATTGAAGATTGCTGGTGGAGTGTTTACAGTATTGAGACCAGAGCTGACCGCGTCCATGGTTGCACTCGTATCACCGCTATTGCTCTGCGATTGGAACTGCACATGGCTGCCACTAATGTTGTCTTCGTCTGCTGGGCCTATAATTGTCTCACCATTTGCCTGGCAGAGTGTTGACGGCTGGAGCTGGAGCTGGCCGCCTTCGCCATAGTCCCCGCCGTACATGACGGTGGAAGGCTATCTTGAATTAACAGAGGAGTGTACTTGATAAACTATTTCACTATTTCACCTCCAGAGTGGGAAAATATCCCCGGAGAACTAGTCCGTAGTTCCGGGAAAACACTGCCCGGAGACCGCGAAGCACTTAACCGCACACAACGCAGATCCGCGAGTATAAGGAAGTTTACACTACGAGAGCTGAGACTCGACTGTTCATTGCTTCTTCTACATACAAGTTGAATATTAACGGGGATAGACTACAGCCTTGTCTCACACCTTTTTAGCTGATGCATGTCACTCATGATTCTCTACTTTTATTATAGCCACTTGATTCTTATATAGTTTATAGAGTATTCTTCTATCTCGATACTTTAGACCTGTCTTCTTTAAAATTTTGAACATCTTGTCCCACCTAACATTATCAAAAGCTTTTTCTAAATCAACAAACGCCATTAAAGTATATTTGTTTTTCTTGATCCGCCCTTCAAGTATTAATCTTAAAGACAGAATTGCTTCCCTTGTACCGCGATTTTTCCTAAACCCAACTGATCTTCACCAACTATCTCTTCTACTACCCTTTCCATCCTTCTGTATATTATTCTGGTCGGTCAGTAATTTTGAAGCATGTGATGTTAGACTAATGGTGCGATAATTCTCACATTTGTCGGCTTGTGCTTTCTTTGGAAGTGTGAAGATGATATTTTTATTAAAATCAGTTGGTATTTCTCCTGTTTCATAACTTTTTGATATCAGCTTGAATAATCTTTCGATTCCTTCTTCTCCTAGGGATTTAAGAAGTTCTGCAGGGATCTCATCAATTCTAACTGCCTTATTTGCTTTCAAGTCATTCAGAGCTTTATTAAATTCTGTCCTCAAAACAGGATCTCCTGAGTCATTAATGTCGTCATCGCATTCCTTTTATATTACAATATTGTTCAAGTCGTCCCCATCATACAGTTTCTTAATGTATTCCTTCCACCGGTTAGCTCTATCTTCTGAGCTTAAAAGAGGTTTCCCATCGGCAGCTTTAATGTTCATACCTCTTTTCTTCATTTCTCCAAAATTCTGTTTGATCTTTCTAAATGCAACATCTAATTTACCTACAACCATTTCCTTTTCTACTTCTTCGCACTTTTCTTGTAGCCATTTTTCTTTTGCTATTTTGCATTTCCTATTTATTTGATTTCTAAATTGCCTGTATTGCTCTCATCCTGCTTCATCCTGAGCATTTTTGTACCTTTTCCTCTGATCCATCAGCTCCAAAATTTCTTCTGTAATCCAAGGTTTTCGGGCAGCTTTCTCCCTAAAGCCTAATGTTTCTTTACCAGCTTTCATTATTTCGGTCTTTAACGCATTCCATTCGTCCTCGGTTGAGTTCCTTTCACAGTTGCTCTACCAGACTCTATTAACTACATAGAGAGAAACTTCCAGCTTACATTTCGATTGCAGCTATAAAATTCCTTCGTCGTACTTCAGCTGTACGTCCTGTTACGGAACGTAGTAATTGATTATAAAGATCAAATGACTTCTAAAATTAGCGTTTATTGTGATCGCTATTTGGTGCTATCAGTATATGGAGGGGGTGGAAATTTTTTAGAAAAATCGTCGGAGTACGTGTATCGACAAACATTTGAAGAACAAAGCGGCAGTATTTATAGTATCACCTCGCAGTCGCCTCTATTGCTAATGGTCCTTTGGTACCTTGGCCTAAATATAAAGTAAGTTTGATACTACGCATTCGGGAGTCCTCGTTCCGTTTTCCATGGTTTCATTCCTACACAAGGTCATTGCCGAATTCCTTCCAGTTCACTGCCCCCATACCCTACCGCCTCTAATGACCTCGACGTCGACGAGATGAAAACCCATAAGAACAAAAAGATCATGCGGGGAGGGAGTTCATTAACCAGAAGCGATCTGTAATTGCTGTACTGTGAAATTTCGTTTCAGTTTTTTGTATGAAAAAAGTGGAATATCGTATTTTCACTTCTGTGTTATGACAGATGCTAAAAGTGTAAGGCCAATCGAGGTCTCCCAACACAATAAGCTATAAATTTGTTTTATCAAATGTCATCAAGCTATTACCATTTGTTGCTAAATGTTGATTACACCGGTTAGAGTTCGCGCAGTGAAGAGGTTATTTAATGCTACAACGTCTGAATTTTACAGTAACAAATTTAGTTTGTTTTTAAAGGGAGCGCAGACATTTAGTAATAGTGCCTTGGCCTTGATGAACGTAAAATGAGTCTGCAAAAATAGATTGTCGATGTGATAACACAGAAAAACATATTTAGGAAAAGCATAATCCAAGAAGGTGATATCAACCTCTTATGTTAATGCAGTATCACCAATAACGTGTTTCTCCCGGAAGCAAAGAACTCCCAAGAGATGCAGAGGTAGGACGGCCAGTTCCTTACCTAACCTAACCTGGTCATATTACCGGGTAACGGGAACCCTAGATTAATGCGGAATCCGAACCACGGAAGCGTTCTGGCGTAGTTCATATAATCGAATACAGCTCCTAAAAATTCATGCTCACGACGGGATTTGAACCCGCGACCGGAAAGAGAAACTTTCTGAAGTAAGCGCCCTTAACCGCTGAGCTACCAGACCGCCTTGTTTTGAAGTATATGTGTGCTAAGTACTATCAAAATCCGATAAAAATTGTGGGTTCGCCTCAACAACGTTGACAGGAATTGAGGTGAAAGGAACAGGGAGTTTAGGTTTCTGCAAATCAAAGGTAAAAAGTGTTTTTCTATTTGTTTTAAAGTATACATATGCAAAGTTCCATCAAAATCGTATAAAACTGTGCGCTTGTATGAAGAACATTAATTTTTATATACTAGATACAGATTTTTTTTTAACTGCTTTACGTCTCTCAACAGCGAGGTCTTTAGAGACGGGAAAGGATGGGAGGCAAGGAATGGGAAGGAATTCGGCCATGGCCTTTTGAAAGAAGCATCCCGGCATTTGCCTGGAGTGATTTGGGAAACCATGGAAAACCCAAATCTGGATGCCCGGACGGGGATTCGAACCGCCGTCCTCCCGAATGCGAGGCGAGAACGCTAACCGTTACACTGCCATTCTCGGTGATACAGATATAATCTATTTCGAAGCGCAACACGTCATACATATAGCTACAGACGTACTGTTAACATCAGCATGTTGGTGACGGGATTTTACCCACCCAACACGTGATTGCAGGAAGTTGCGCCCCTGTCCAATCGCCTAGCGCGCTTATACAAGTGAAGCTTTTCATTGTTCAGAATTCATGTCAACTACTGTGGAATAGCAAAAAATATAAACTAACTCCGCCAACAAAATGCACCAAGTGACACGTTGTACGGACAAAAATCCCAGGAAGTGGATCAGATCGGTTCCACTGTGAGAGCGATCAGGAAACGTTGCCTACCACGGACGATCCAGCGTGAGAACAACCTGAATGGTGTTGTTCGTGGTTTTCCGCGGCTTGTGTTGGAACGTTTGTTTCTTCCCGTAATCTCTTCAGGCGAATATGGGAATAGATCTTTCTAAATACCATGACCGTTTTACCTCCATTTGCTTGTCCACTATCCTCTCCCTCTCTAATTACCTATTAAAGTCTTAGTCAAAAAACTCTAATTACCTCGCCAACAAGGTGACACGTTCTTTTAGGTTTTGTATTTAAAAAAATTTACAATTTGACTGTTATGTCAACAACTAGGTACTGTGTTTGAGAATCTACTTGTATATATGTATGTGCGGACGCTAAACTGGGTTAAATACACTGATCAGCTAAAATATTATACGTCCTTAGTAGGCTTGCAGAAGTATCTGACACGAGATTTCTACGCACAGGTTACGAAATTCCATTAAATTACGTGCCAGCGGTTTGTTGGCTCGGGCACCGGGAACGAGCATCCCAGAAACGGAGAGTCTGGTCGGCTGTTTGCGTGCTACTGTAGTGAGCTTCTGTGAAAAGTGTTTGAAGGACGGTGAAACCACGAGTAGGCGACAGTGTGGTGGACACCCACGCAACATCACAGAACGTAGAGGTCGGATGCTTGCCGCTCTGTAAAGCAGGATAGGAAGTGATCTGAGGCAGCTCTGGTGCTTCCAGAAGTGTTTCAAAACACAAGAATCGCGATTCTACCACAGATCACCACCTATCCTGCTTTACAGAGCGGGCAGGTCTCCGACCTCCACGTTCTGTGATGTGGCGTGGGTGTCCATCACATTGACTCCTACTCGTGGTTTCACCGTCCTTCAAACACTTTTCATAGATGCTCGTTCCCGGTCGCCGCGCCCCCAAACCGTTGGACCGTAATTTAAGGGAATTTCGTGACTTGTGCACAGAAATCTGGTGTCAGATACCTCTGGAAGCCTACCAGGGACTTATAGAACTCATGCTACGCTGAATCGCTGCTGTATTGCGTTTGAAAGGTGGACCAATATGCTAGTAAGTAATGTTTTGGCTGAACTGTGTGGATGCAGGTTCTTATCTCCACTCCGTTACGCTAATTCACTTGTTGGTGAGTATTTTGCCGCTGCTTACTGACTCAGTAATGTTAATTGTAGTTGTTTGTGTTTTTTGTTTCAGCGTGTTTGGCCGAAAGCCTCGCCCGGTTCCTCCTTACATCAGTGACGTAGGCAGGGGCTCCATCAAGGGCTGCTGTGGGGCCCCTTTCAAACTGACACGCAATTTTTCAAAACAACTAACAATTTCTTTTACCTATTGAATTTTTCGCATAAACTGAGTCAGCTGTTTTAGGTGTGGTATATTTATAGATTGTAGTTCGTTTATGCAGGATTGCCTACGGGCTAGGTAAGACAAGGTCGAAATGAGGCTTTTCGTGTCGTTGAACCTGAGTAGCCTTCCTTACATCATTAGAGATACCAAGAAATCGTATTTTCTGTTAATTATAATAAAAATGTAATTCTTTCCGACATGGCCATAGATTGGTAGTCACATATGTACAACACTTGAGAAAGAAATGATGTTTGGATAAGAGACCTGCTTCTTTCTGGAATGAGACCCTCACCAAAACCATTAACACAGTGCCCCGGCTTTCATCCACATCTAGTCTCCTGCGTTCTTCTAGGATAGATCTTAGCGAACTAAAATGTATTACCCGTTTTTAGTCGCATCTGCTTTTTTTTTTTTTTTTTTTTTTTTTTTTTTTTTTTTTTTTTTTTTTTTTTTTTTTTTTTTTTTTTTTTTTTTTGACGGCCAACGTTTCTCGATAAGAAGATGAAAGTTAGTTTTAAAGGTGCTGAATGCTAAGCGAAACTGATTTCTTTTTGTTATGTTCTTACGGAATGTGAAGAGAGACCAACATTCTGACCTCAAAAGATTTTTTCCCTTGTAACGTTGTATGATCGCAGTATTTGGTATAACTTTATCAAATCGATACGATCACTGAACCTTTGTAACCGTAATCCCAGTACAAGCAGCTGTTTATTTTGTGGAAAGTATAAGCAAGATCTTATTTAGTGTATTGTTCTACTCACGGATTGTGAATATTTACAATATGGTGATGGGGTCTTCAGTTATTAAATGAAACTGGTTAGAATGATTTTAAAGTTATTCTTTTGTTTGTTCGCCCCTGCGAAGTTAGAATTACCGGTACGAGGAATATAAAGCGACCAGTTACTAATATTCATGACTGAGTCAAAAAAGCTAAACTCTTGAAATGTTTCTTAAAGAGAGTTTAAGAATCATAAAATTTATATAGATAATGCCTATCACCTACCAAAATAACACGTCTCTTTATTTTGTGTCTGCCATGTACAAAACATATGTTAGAATATCATAGGGCTTTGTGACGAACTGACGAACAACTTGCCTGGCCTCTGAAACGATGCCGGTTTATATGTTTCCGGTAGGGTTGTTGCATACATAAGAGGTAAGTGAGAAAGAGAGATTGAGCATGATACATGCTGATGTAGTGGCACGCTAAGACGTCATCTGGAAATGAAGGAGCGCAGTATACAGTATGAGTCACATTCAGTGACCTCCCGCACAAACATCCTCCAGACGCGATTTTTCCTCGCTTAGCCAGGAAATTGATTGTAAATGGAGGAAGGCTCCAGTTGTGAGAACGCTCTCTGCGGGGTATCTTATTGTGGATGAGATGAGTGGAACTCGTTCTGGCCTTCCATTCCGGAGGACGTAGGTTTAATCCCCGTCCGGCTATCCAGATTTGGGGTTTCCACTCCAGAAGAATGGTGGGATGCTTCCTTCAAAAGGACATGGTTGAATTCCTTCCCGTTCCTTGCTCCCAGTCCATACCTGCCTCTGATGACCTAGGCGAGTAAGTTTACATGTCGTGGCGCGTGTCACGTGGGAGGGATGGCAAGTCATATCCCGGCTCATGTAAGAAACGCCGGATGGTGTGAAAGATGTGAGGAGTAGGAAAATCTATGAAAGACTTCAGTGGAATCTTTTTTTATGGCTTTATGCCTCGTCGACGTTGAGGTCATTAGAGGCGGGATGGGACTGGGGGCAAGGAACGGGGTCTATTGATGGAAGCATCCCTGCATTCGCCTGGAGTGATGTGGGGAAACCATGGAAAACCCAATTCTGGATAGCCGGACGGGGATTCAAACCTGCGTCCTCCGGAATGCAAGGGCAGAGCGTTACCACTTACCCTGCACGCTCGGTGTGAAAAATTCATCGGAACTTATTTAGTAGATCATTTGCACGCATTTATGCTTGCGTGGATTACATTTTAATTTGTTTAGTTTTTATGTATTTCTTTATTAGTTTCTTACACCCTTATTTCTTGTGACAGTGTAGGGGTTATCACGGTCGAATTGTGAGGTTCACCATTTCGATGCTGCCTCGGCATGAGTGGTTTTAATTAAATGTGTCGTCGGAAATCACATGATCTTGATACAACAGTTAATACATTACTCAAAAGCTTCAACACGAATAACATCCCTAGTACAAGGCATCAGCCTGTCCGGTTCCCCCAAATCACTCCTTGATAAGGGTCATGGCCGAATTTCTTCCCGTTACTAGCTTCCAGTCTTTTCCCGCCTCTTATGACCTCTACGTCAACTAGGCGTAAAAAGAAAATTATATGGTTCCAGGTTGTTGGTCTTATGAACCCTAATTTGTTTTCTCGCAGAATCTGGTTATATTTTTGTTACCATCTGGCTTAACATGGAACATGTTGATGGGAGTTGTCCCATGAGAGCGGCCGGTCACAAGGACAGCGGCTGTTTTATATCTACTTCCATGTGTCAAAGTAAGTTCCTGAGACTTTCAGTGATCTTTTATTGTTAATTTCAGACTAGCGCTTTCCCTACAATTATGCAGAACGTCTCTCGTTGTCTTAATGGGTACTTTACTTCCTTTATTAAAAATCCTTACGAATGAAATCAAATGCTAGTTCATGGTTATGGTCCTCTGTTTCCTTCCTAACCAAGATAGTTATAATCGTAATCGTCCTATCATATTCAAGCTAGGTCTGATATCCATCCTTACTCCCCACGTATCGAATGATAGGCCTATATATTTACGGTCTCAGACTTTCGTGCCTTTAACCCTCTCCCCTTATCATTTGTATTAAGAATAGGTATCGCAAAAGAGAAATGTACTTTTAAAATAAATGTTTTAAGTCTTGCATAAAACTGTACTTCTCTTTACCATGAAAAACCGTTTGCTATTTTATACACCAAAACTGCTCCTCATCTGATGCCGTGCCCAGCCTTGGAGGCATCCAGATTCCGGTTTTTAATTGTTTCACTGAAAAACTCCACGCGAATGCTGGAATGTTTCATTCAGAAGGCTGAATTCCTTGCCCCTAATCCTCTTCCCGGTCCAGTGACCTCGATTTCAACGAGCCGTAAACTCGAGACGAAGTCTCCAACCAGCATCTTCCTTTTTCTATTTCTTGCTATACTGTACATTTTATACGTAGAAATTTAAATTAATATTAACGTTTTGGGTTCTTGTGAAGCCTATTTAAACATTTTCGGCTCCTAGGTCTTATATGTATGAATTTCCGGCACTGAACATATTGTCCTAATTACTCGGACTACCATGTAACTAAAATTGGTCAAGATCTTTATGGAATAGAATGTCACATACAACGTAGCAGAATAGCACTAGCAAAAAGAGACTTTATGAAAAAGAGAAATCTTTTAGTTTAAAATATTGATGTAGGACTTAGAAAGAACTTTTTAAACTCTGTGTGGAGCACAGCACTTTATGGTAGTGAAGCATGGACTTTATGAATACCAGAAAGAAGGAAAATTGAAGCATTTGAAATGTGGTGCTATAGAAGAATGCTGAAACTTAACTGGACAGATAAAGTACGAAATGAAAGAGTTTTGGAGTGATGGGTGAGGAAAGAAGTTTGTGGAAGAAGCTTATAGAAAGAAGAAACAGGATGGTAGGTCTTACTTAGAGACATGCTGGATTGGTTAATTTGTTAGTGGAGAGAAAGATGGAAGGTAAGATCTGTAGAGGAAGACAGAGATTAGAATATATGAAGCAGATAATTGAGGACGAAGTGGTCGGTGCAAGATAGGAAGGGATGAAGGATTGCATCAAACATATCGAGAGATTGATGACAGCAAAAAAAAAAAAAAAGGCGACGTAAAAACATGATTGGTTCTTTTTATGAGTTTGTACGGAGCGGTAACACTGGCCGCGCATTCTGGCCGCGCATTCTGGAGGACGTTGTTTCCGACTATCCAGATTTTGGTTTACCATGGTTTCCCGAAATAGTTCCAGGGGAGTGTCCGGATGTTCCTTCAAAAGGCCATGGCGGAATTCATTCTTCTTGCTCCCCACCGAGCGTGGTGGGTGAACGGTTAACGTTCTGGCCCCGCATTCGGGAGAACGTGGGTTCGAATCCCCGTCCGGCAATCTAGAGTTGGTTTTTCCATGATTTCCCCAAATCACTCCAGACGAATGCTGGGATGCTTCCTTCAAAAGGCCATGGCTGAACTCCTTCCAGTCCCCTCCCACGTCTAATTACCTCAGCGTAAAGCCAGGCTGCTCCGGGAGGCCATCACATCTAGTCGTTCATTTTATCTAAGATTTTTTGCATTTCGCGTAGCTACTTTGCATGAATACGGTATACACCAAAGCCTGCTAGCTGCAATTATTTTGCCGTTGTGTATTTTTAAGTTGAAACCAGAATTCTGAATATGCATAAAAGGCAAAATTTTATTAAATTGATCAATTGGTTAGAATCTGGTAAATGTTAAAGTAGTATCTGCATTAAGATCAAGAATGATTACAAGTGAATTCCATACCAAACTAAACACTGTTGGCCCAGTTGCCAACCCTCTCATTGTTTTAGATGCCAGTTGCTGCGAAGTTGTGTGTGTATATATATATATTTGTTAGTTACTAAAGTGGGAAAAGACTTTAATGGAAAGCTGAAGTATCAAAAACTAATAAGGTCTGGACCTTGCTCTTATCTTGGCACTTGAGTTTCTTTCGTTTGCTTTTGACTCTTTTTATGTGCGTGATGTTGTTTTGTTTGGTGAGTGTTGTTTGAACACCGTGTAATACTTTGCTGACATTGCACATCAGTCGCTTGAGAGAATTTCTCATCGCTTTACTGATGACTACCTTAGACTACTCAGTCACAAACGTCAAGACATTTCCTGGGGTCATTTGCAAAGTCAGGCAGTCTAGACGGAAAACGCGTTTTGTACTATATTTTACAGTAATTTTTAAGGAATAATATTTTTTGTAATATGCTATTTGGTAACGTCCAAAAAAGGGGGATTCTGGATTAGTTTGCGAGCTTAATACCGAATATGTAGCAAGTGGTCAAACATGTAATTTAGTTTTAAAAAAAATCAAAGATTATTTTTATTAATATATTTATTACATTATTGTCTATGTGTGGTAAATATCATTCATTATTACTCATTTTATATTAATTTTACTATTTGGGACACTGCCGCGTTATCACCAAGATAAATTAATATATTTGCTTTGGAAATATTTTTCATCACTATGTCTAAATTATTTATGAAACATTTGAGAAAATTATGATAACAACCTTAGGGTAAATATGAAAATGTATTTTTCTTTAAAAAAATGAAAAAATCAATATTCTATTTACGTTTTTTATTTCGTTTCATATACCTAATTTTTATGTTACAAACGTGAATTATCCCAGGAATAATAAATAACGCACAATTTTTTCAGTACTGCCGAAGACACTCCACACCAGGAAGCCAGGGAGTAAGAATATCAAAGAGAAATGAGAACTGTAAAGGGCCGAATGGTTTGACTGCTGATTGGCTATGTTTGTGGCCATTTAGTTGACTGACCTGAAGGATTTCTAGCTATTGTCTTCATCTTCTCTCTTCTGCGATGATCAGATTTAACCTGCCATCTTGATGCTTCTTCATTCTTCTTGTCTTGAAGTCTATCTGAAGTTAATATTAAGTCAGGCTGAGCCGGTGATTATAATAATTAGCAGTTTGCAAGATAATAGCAGGTGCAAGTTGAAAGGGCAACTAATTTCAGCAATGGAACGAAGACATCTAACTGGTGAAACCTTGTTTAATAGATGACTAACAGTTGCTACAAGGACGAGTTCCGAGCTAGAGTCGATAGAACCTATGAGACACACTGGCAGGCGAAGCTAACTGCTGGGAGCGGCTAACCCATGACTTTCGCCATACTGACAGCGAGTATTGCTCGTGAAGCTCAGAGGAAGACCTCTGTTCACGTCAGTGATCGGTATTTCGTACTAAGCATATCAGCAGTTTGATGAACAAACAAGTTCTGCCGACACTGCAACAGGTGTCTACCAAGTTGTCTTAATATCTTAGAGTGGTGAATATTCTCCTAAAATCCCAATATTTTCAATAACAATAATAAAGTCAGTACCGACATTGACAGAACGTCTAAAAGATACATCTTCTGCTGATGTGGTTAGAGAAACAAAAAAACTGGCTCGCAGAAGAGACCATCCGAGTAATAGAAGAGTAAAGGTTTACAGGATAGTCCGTAGTGCCATGTAATATCTGCAGTACGGGAAATATGTGAAAAAACCGCAATGAGATCAGATGCATGTTGACAAGAATCAAGAAGCTGACCCGGTCTTTTAAACCACGAAATTGGAAGATAGAACATGAAAATTGATTGACTTTGACAGATGTGGAACATTTTGTTAGAAGGAGATGTTATAGTGAGCTTTGTTTTGATGTTACGGGGAAACTCGGATTTCCTGTTTTCCGCTAACGTCTTCACCTCAAAATATCCCTTACAAATCACGTCCTCAGTTATCTGCTTCATATATTCTATCTCTGTTTTTCTCTACTGTTCTTACCTTCGACTGTTCCCTCCACTAACAAAATAACCAATCCAGCAAGTCTCAAAATATGACCTACCATCCTGTCTCTTCTTTCAGTAAGCTTCTTTCCTCACCCATCATTTCCAAAACTCGTCCATTTCGTACCTTATCTGTCTACTTAATTTTCAGCATCCTTCTGCAGCACCTCATTTCAAATGCTTCAATTTTCCTTCTTTCTGGTATTCCTGAAGTCCATGCTTCATAAACTGCTCCTAGATCTATATTCGAAAATAAAAGATTTCTCTTTTTGCTGATGTCTCTATTTGCTAGTGCTATTCCTGTTTCGGCCATCAGTCGTAAGTCGCAGAATTCACTTATTTCTGCTATTGCATCTGATCCTATTTGTATGTTTAGTCTACTGTCTTAACCTGTGATCCACCCCCCCCCCCCCTCTCTCTCTCGCCAACTAATTACCGCGTACCACTGGATCCTGTTTTGTACAGGTTGCCAGTGTGAATCATAAAGTGGAGAAAGGTTAAAAACGGGTTTGTTAGACTTAGAGGAGGAAATGGTGTTGTAGTATGTCTGCGACACATTGTTTTTTTATTTTTGAAATATGTAGTTTATGAGGGGGAGACAGCATTCGCCTGTGGTCCGCGTATATTGTGTAGGTGGTGCGCAGGCATATTATTTGAAATTTAAATATCGTATTCGTACAAGCTAGTGTAAGCCATATGTCCAGCATTTTCAAAAACTACAGATACTGCAGTACTAGACTATAATCGGGTATTATTAGTTTCTAGTTGGCATTCATTTAAGGGCGAAGTTAGTAGGTGTGACAGACCGCGGTATATGGTGAGGTTGGTAACATAGAAGTGGGTCTTGCTTGTTTTATTTTATTTTGGCATGCAGGACGGTGATATGGTTTATCATCCAGCCTTCAGTAACATAATTAAATATTGACCAGACTCTTAATATTTAGTAAACTTCCAGTTTCATAACTGTGTTTCCGCAGGAATTCAAAACATGCATTTAGATTTATTATGTTTTTTGTTACTTTCATCAGTCTTTCGACTGGTTTGATGTCTTCCTATCTTGTGCTAACCTCTTCATCTCTACATACCCCTTACAACCCAAGTAATTTCTATCTTCCTCTACAGTTCTTACCTTCGACTGTTCCCTCCACAAACAAATTAACCAATCCAGTATGTCTCAAAATATGACTTACCAGCCTGTCTCCTTTCTGTAAGCTTCTTCCACAAACTTCTTTCCTCACCCATCATTTTCAAAACTCGTTCATTTCGTATTTTGTCTGTCTACTTAATTTTCAGCATTGTTCTGTAACACCACATTTCAAATGCTTCATGACATTAAAATATGTCGCAGATGTTAATAATATATGCAAAGGTAAAAAATTAGGCTTATAGTGGTTTGCAGCATTATGTTTAACAATTTACTGGTCCTGTAGTTTAAAGAGAACGGTCCAGGACACGCACCCAGCATCACTGGCGAGATTAACGTGGGAGAGAAAATCAAATTGACTCTATATTTATTTGAAATGATTACAAGACTTAGTCATAATCATCATCATCATCTGGAGCAGCTGGGTCTAGCTTTTCTAGTTTTCATCCACCACTTCTCTTCTTCTACTTTCTCCTCTTTCTTCAACACATTTTTAACACCTTTCGCCTTTCTGTCTCTCGGTCTTCCTCTGGGCCTCTTCCCTTTCAGGATCTTCCTGGATATCTTCTTCTCGCCCTTTCTCTTTACATGACCGTACCACTGTAACCTTGGTTTCTCTATTCTTTGTTATAGCGGTTCCTCCTTGATCATTCTGTCCCTTCTCGTTACTCCTACTTTACTGCTCTGAAATTTCATTTCCATTGCTTGTACTCTCCCTTTGTCCCTCTCCTTCATCACCCATGTTTCCGAAGCATATAACAAATTCGTCACAAAATAGTTCGTACTGATCGCTTCCCTACTCCATACCAGGCCTCTAATGGAAGAGGAAGATGTGCAGGAATATTTTTTATCTTCATACTGTTTCCTACATTTTCTTGGATCCAGCTTCCACTTAATTTAATTGCTCTCCTGATTACGCACCCATGAATCAAACCAGAATGCTCGTCCTCGAGGACCTTCACCACGCACTGAAGAGAAAAGTGAGGTGAGGAGGTCGCCAACACGGGGAGTATGCACAAACACCTCAAGTGGATGAGAAAAATCAAAAATGAAGAATATATATGTATGTATATATCCTGCTCAGTTCTCGAAATATACTGTCTCAAAAAGTGAGCTGTCTTTGGTTGAAATTCAGAAGAAAAATTTCCACAAAGTCAAATTTGATGATAGATTCTTATGTAACACGACGAGATAAATCGAAAGTAAAGAATAAATTTTTTCGATATCTCGTTTAGTTATCGAGATATACTGTCTCCAAATTGAGGTGGTTAGATTGGGATGCGGCATGGACCAAAAAATAATTTTGCCAAAGCCACTACGAACTACACGCTGGACATGCAGAGTGGGTGCTTTATTTTTTCACTATCCCTTGTGGTTAGGTTGAAACGCGACCTGTACCAGGATAAAAAAGTCACCAAAGCCACAAGGAACTATACCTATAACTAGTTTTTGACAGTCGATATCTCGAGAACTAAGGTAGATATCAAAAAATTTTACTCTTGGTTTTCAATTAATCTCGTCGATTTACAAGAGAATCAATTATCAGATTGCATCGCCACGGTTATGATAGTGTTGCCCACCTCAACACATAAAATTCATTGCGAACTACAGACATTCAACAATAATGCTAATCTATCATGTGCAAAGTAGAAAGATATGCTGATTGTGTACACTACACTGAAAAATATTTGAGAACAACGCCATCCTATTGAGAGCAATGAATAAATCTATAATGATACGTCCTACTCTAGCAGATACCTATTAAACACTTCAAGAACAATAATTACAGTGTGACTTACTCATGAAACGATATTCCAGATTGTTTCTTATCTGGTCTATTTGTGCAAACCGTGTGCAACACAAGCCGGTGTTATAAAAAGCTTTGAAATATTCACAGCTCAATGTTTTGGGGGTTTCTATTATGGCCGCCGCGCATATGCAGTAGGAGTCTAGTGGAACTCCCTGGAGACGCGAACTGGAATGCTCCTCCACGGGATTGCTCACGCACCCGTGAATCAAACCAGAATGGCTCCCAGCTGTCGGACATTCCATCGGGGATTAGTCCAGTGGGCAGTATACCTGGTTTCGCGCACGCAAGCAGGTGGTCGGGCTTGTCGGTGAAGACAGCTGAGGAAAGTTAAGTAGGCTCTGTGGTATGTCAGAGCTCACTATTTACGTGCCATGCCGGTCACCCACTGGAACCGCATAACTTCCGACACCAAGCGAACGGGGTATTTTTATAAAATGTGTAGTGACTTACATTTCGTAAAAATAGACTCTACTTTGCCCTCGCAAAATGTTAAGGCGCATTCCCACGATCCCTTGTAGGCGAGGCGAGACGGGACGGGACCTCATTAGCCGAAGTGTAGGAACGACCGCGGGCCGCAGGTTAGTCCTAGCTTACCTCGCCGCCACCTCCCCACCACGTTGCCTAGTGTCGTTTGGCACAAAGCATTTTACAGCAACAAAAGGGGTGCGCACCGCTGCTGCAAACCGATGGCAACAGCGCACCGCTACACACGCCTGTGATGTTTACCGACTCAGTGTGGGTAGCTGCGTCTCGTCTCCGCTAGCAGAGGCGGCCCTGTTCCCATGGCGTCCCGTCCCGTCTCGTCTCCGTTTACAAGGGATCGTGGGAATGCGCCTTTAAAAGGCTCAGGGCCGTATTTAGGATGTGTAGACCCTTGGGCTGAACCTGTGATGCGCGCCCTGCCCCGAAAATATTTTTAAATTTAACTTCGCGTTTTATAGCTATTTTCTAACCAAATTCTAAAATGAACATCTGAAACGTATTATTTAATTGTAGAATATTTTGCTTTATCGCATCTAGAAGGATATAGAATTGTTGAGATAAAAAGAAATATTTTTTCATTAAGATATTCAATACAATTTATTAACATTGCTCTGAACAATTAATAGAAGATAAAGAATGCGAAGTTGAGAGTTATGTTTATGCTGCCAATTTCTCAAAATTCAATTTTAACAATAAATTAACATACAAGAAAAAAACGACACAAAAAGAAGAATTATAAGAAACAAGCAAATTTTGTTTTTGTGATGCGGGTTCATAGGCTGCAGCCTAAGTGCGGTCCATACAAGAGTGATATCTCATAATCGTTTGAGAATATTTCAGTACAAAATTCAAATAATTGTCTTTACTGTACAAATTTTTAATAAAATAATTATTATACCTGCGTACCACCACAGTATATGACAGAGTGTGTAAAAATACAAATCAAAATCAAATAAACGATGACTTGTTTATTAGAAGCGCAACATGTGTTTGCCATTCGGCCGATTACGTCCGACTAATCCCATTTCAGTGGGATCGGTCCGTCACTCGGCCGAGCAGGTCGTGTCCAGTGGACGCGTGACAATGCCTTTACCTGTCCGGGATTAGTCGGTGCTAGTGGACGACGGGCATATAGGAGAAGAATACTTGGAATGCCGTGATTAGGCACTGGCTTCCATAAGCTACGTCATTGCTCCGATCTGGTTCAACCCCATTCGACGATCCCGATTTCGGTTTTCCATTTTTCTAGAATGAACTTCAGGCGATTACCATGGTGGTTCTTCAAAACTCCTCCTTCCCGCCCTTTTGCCCCCATTCTTTCCCGGCTATAATGACGTCGACGCGGACAAACCGTATAACTCCATGCAAAAAAAGAAGACATATTGTTCGGCGATATGGAGACAACATGGAAAAAAGATCCATCATCCAGGGAAAGATTAGAAGATCAATGATCACGTGGAAGATGTTGAGCAAAAGACAACACGGACGATTGATAGTCGTCATCCCTGGAAGCTGATATCAAAACCGGTCACCAACTTTCAACCCTGAAAGATGGACGACAGAAGAAGTGAATTCATAAAGTATTTTCAATGAATAATATTTTTAGTTTAATGGATCATATCTTTCGACAGAGTTAACGTTAATTGGATAATACGCAGTCTGTTGTAATGAGTAAAGCGTGAATGTTTCTACACAAATTATTTTATCTGAAATTGTCTAGCCGTGATAATTGGTCGCATTTATTTCGACTTTCACACACTCACCCTTGTATGTGATGTAGGGATGCAATAAGCAAGAATCCTTTTCCCCGCTGTATAATACCAAATGCGTTTATTTATTTGTTTTACATTTGGAGACTTCTTCAAATCGGGAGACATAAGACTATTTTGCCCTTAAACCCGTCGACGTCGATATCATTTTCCCGGCATTCGAACCCGTGCCGCTCACCCATGCCCTCTCAGTTGATAACGGTATAACTTCATCGTCAGGGTATCTGTACAAAACACTTTTTCCTTTACATAAGCTTGGAAGCCCCCCTTCATCGACCAGAATTATAGGTGGGGTTCGGACTAAAGAGGTCATTGAATTTGTTGAAATATTATTGGTGGAAGAGCAGCGAGTTGCCACGCCCCTATCGATCTGTCCCATCACGCACGCGCGGCGTAACGTTCAACCTATGCATCTGTAAACAAACCACTGCAACCATCACTAGTATACAGCTTACTGTTAGATTGCCATGCGCAGGTTGATGTTTATTTATTTATAAACAATAACCCTACCCTTCTTCTTTAGTTGATCTGTCTTTCAACTGGAACACGACCATTTCTTTCTGTCCTGGGAATCTTCATTTGTTTGTAGCTTCTACCGTCATTTATGTCTGTTAACATTTCAAACCTTCTACTTCCTCTTAATATTCCTTCCGAGATACTCTTCTGTAGTATGTGACCTAACAAAGATGATATAATTTTCTGTAGTGTCCTAATCAGACATTTCTCCTCTCTTAACCCTTTCAACTCTGTATAACTTTAAATCGAAAGTAACATTTGAAGAAATCGCAACTGATGAAATTGGATGTCTTTAACTGTAGTCTATTTCCCATCGCTAATTGCAATTGCTACTACACGACAGTTTTACCGATAGCCTCGCATTCCGGAGGACGGCGGTTCGAATCCCCGTCCGAGCATCCAGATTTGGGTTTTCCATGGTTTCCCCAAATCACTCCAGGCGAATGCTGGAATGCTTCCTACAAAAGGCCATGGCAGAATTCCTTCCCGTTCCTTGTCCCCAGTCCTATCCCACCTCGTTTGTTTCTTTTCAACAGATTGCAATCATGGTGAGAGATAGCGTTGATGCCTGGCATTACGGAGGAAGCGGGTTCCTTCATAATGGCATAGTTCCATATTCACAATACTAATCCGGCTCTGATTAGCTCGAACCGTAAAGGAAGAAAAATCTAACACTGAAATATTTGGTGGTTTAGTGTGACTTCCAACTCACGCTTAAACCTGACAGAAAACTTCTGAGCTAGATGCTTCGTCCTTGTGTACGCAGTAATTGCATTCTCCGTTTTACGAGCTTAGGGCATCTTTATGACTCTTAAGCTGAAATTATTCTGCCGGACAAGATGCTTTCCCATTACCTACATTAAAACGATCTTCTAAGGACTAGTAATGAGAAACAACTCACGTTTTCTCGTTGGGTAGCTTAGTAAACGCGTGTTTTAGATTGTTCTAGCTAAGACTACTACTAGTCTTTGTGCTTGACGATTTTTCTTCTTCACATACACAACCGCAAGTTCAGTTCGAATAAATATGACGTTGGTCAGAGGCATTTAATGGGAACACCTTAAAAATTCTGATAAAACACGTAAGATTTAAAAAAAAAAAAATCAAGAATGCAGATAACTTAGTAGTTTTAACAGCTTTTAAATGTAATAACTGTTGATGAAACTGAAAGTTTGAAAGAAGTCAAACTTTAATAACCTTTTATTCTCCACTATAGTTGATGTGGGCAGATAGGTCAAACCTCGCCATAGGTTTATCGCTGGTCGCTTTCGTGCCCCCAGACTTCACCTGTCGTTTTGCCACAGTTCTGACGGTTGTTTGAGTGTCGTAGTTATATTAGTCGCTTCGGGGAAAAACCTGCTTTCGTCACCCCGCATGGGTTAGTTTATTTCTGTCCAGTTTGCTGTTCAAACGTAATCTCTTTAATTGTTGCTATGCTGGTTGTGTCCTGAAGTTACTCAAATGATGTGCTTATTCTTGCTATTAGAACAGCGGTTCCCAACCTTTATTGGTACACGACCCACTTTTAAGCAAAAAAAAAATTTTGCGACCCACCTGATATGAGTGTGTATCTAATATCAGAATAGGAACTGTTGTATGACCTCGATACGCTATCGACTATCCTATCCTGCGAAAAGGCGAATTTTCGTACAGAGGATATATTCTATCAACAAAAACAAGAATTGATAATACATAAAACAAGAAACATATTATAGGCCGGGACCTCATCAAGTTGACTGATGAAATTCCATGAATTAATCACTTTAAATCTACTCTCAGTGAAAATTAAAGGCACACAAAACTCACTCTCACAAAGCAGATAAAGACTTTCAATCAAAGACTTCGGTTTCGATTCAAGAATAGACAAGAAAATGACAACGAGAGAAGTAAAATTGCAGGTAGTATGCACAGGCATCCCCGCTCTAGAGCTGGATGGGGGAGGCAGTGTTCAGGGGTTCCCATAACGATTGCGCGATTGCTGCCGCTGCTATATCTCACTACGAGGTTATTGCATAATACCAACTGACTATTTAAGAAAACTTTTTTTTTCTCACAAAGTTTTAATTTAAGCTAATAGCTTTCATGATTATTGCACTTGTAAAATATTGTAATATATTTTTTAAATAGATGAAATAAAAGATATATTTTTTGTGATAAAAACCTCGATTGTTCCGCGACCCACCAAAACACACGCCGCGACCCACTTGGGAACCGCTGTACTAGAATCATTCTGAGGCTCTGATTTGTAACCTTTGTAGTATTTCTATATTTGATTTCGCCGAAATACCCTATAATTGGCATCTATATAATCATTTTATACACTCTTATTTTAGTTTCCTTACTTGGAAGTATCGGATATAGGATTAATATCACAGCTAGTTCTTCGTTCTGTGTTGCTGGTACAATGGATTCGTGTCTAATATTATTCCTAAGTTTATGTGTTTTGTTCTCCAGCGAACTTTCTGTTCAGTTATTCTTGGGAGGTAGTGAAAGACTGGTTTCTTTTCAGTGAAGTAAATAATTCCAGAGTTTTTAAATCATACATACCAGTACATGTTCAAAAACCTGTTTTTTTAATAATGTGTGTTATCGGTCCTCACATATGCCTGCCAGACGTGGACCCTAAACGGTCAAACGAAGCAAAAACTAAGGACTGCGCAGCGAAGTATGGAAGGAGTAATGTTAGGATTTACAAGAAGAAACAAGAAAAGGCCCGTATCCATTCGGTATTTTTTTTTTTTTTTTAAATGGCATTTGGCGATGTTAGCCATACAGCCAGCTCAGTGTGTTTGTCTCTCTTACAATGTATAGATTTTATACAAGTGTGATTATTTTATCTCTTTTGTATAGACGACATCCTTGCCATAGGTCGGACTCGAACCGGTGACCCCTGCAGCGCGAAGCAAGCACGCTGCCGGGGTGGGCGTCTGCATTCGTTCGATAACCAACGTGACAGACATCTTAGAAAGAGTGACAACCCAAAAATGACAATGACAGATGAACTACGGCAGTCCTGGATTGGACACCAAGAGCAAAGGAAGACATACGAGGAGAGCTGCTCAAGGTCGATCAGCCTGGAAGGAATTATATAAAATACTAGCTGACCCGGCAATGCTTCGCTATTGCTAGACTTGAGGTCGATTAAATGAATACATATGAACGTTTGTATTTAGTAAAAATTAGATATTTATGTATAAACTGTAATTACTGTTTCATTCAATTTCTAGTTTATTGCAATGGACTTGGATATGCAATGTTTTTGGTGATTCCAGTTAGACTGGCAAAAATTAAGGGGATATAAAGGGAAAGAGGGGTTGTATTTTTGGAAACCATATTTAGGCAGTATTTTTCTGTATATTTTATAGTGTACATGTGCAAATTTCCATCAAAATCGGATAAAATATGTGGGTTTGTCTAAATTAGGGAGATGTAAAGGGGATGAGGGGGTGAAACTATATGTAGGCAGTACTTTTCAATTCGTTTTAAAGTATACATATGCAAATTTTGGTCTAAATATGATTAAATCTGGGTATGTTTAAATTAAGGGTTGTATAGTGCTGGAGGGGGTGGTTTTTCTGAATTTTTATTTCTTAGGAACCTTCTCCGACGCGCACACGACAACTCACAAAGGTTTCACAGTAATAGGATAAAACTTGTGGGTTTCAATAAAAATCATTGGAAATTCAGAGGGGAGGTGGTAAAAGGGTAGAGGGATGGACTTTGGCAAAGACATTATTTTGGCAAAGACATTATTTTTTTGTTTGTTTTAAAATACACGTAAGTATAGTTCCTTCAAAATCGGGTTACAATTCTAGCTTTATATAAGAGACATTCGCAAAAATTTAAGGGATGTAAAAGGGAAGAGGGGTTGGATTTTTGAAACCAGATGTATACAGTATTTTTCTGTTTGTTTTAAAGTATATCTGTGCCAATTTCCATCAAAATCGGATAAAATCTTTGTATTTTTTAAATTAGGGGTGCTAAGGGGAAGAGGGGGTGGTTTTGGGGTAGAACGGGTGAGAGGGATTGGGTTTTTGTAAAACTAATGCCTACAGTATTTTTCTAATTTTTAATGGTATATGCGTGCAAAGTTCCTTCGAAATCTGATAAAAAGTGTGGGTTTGTGTAAAAGTTAAGGGGTGGGAAGGGGAAAAGGGGATGCGTTTTTAGAAACCAAATGTAGGCAGTATTTTTCTGTTTGTTTTAAAGTATATGTGTTCACATTTCCATCAAAATCGGATAATGTCTGAAGGTTTTTTTAAATTATGGGGTGTTATGGGAAGAGGTGGTAGTTTTTTGGAAATTTTATTTACTCGACAACTCACCAAAGTTTCACCGTAATCGGACGAACGGTTTAGGAGCGCATAGAGGACAGACAGACAGACAGATATTGATTTTTATATAATAGATAGCTCATCTGGCCTAAATAGGCTGCATCCTGATACAAGGATTGATAAAGCTGTAAAAATACATAAATAAATAGCCGTGCATTTTCCCGGATTTATAGTTATTTTATTTTTTGTATTTAGTCTCATGTCTGTGTCCTCGTGATTTTTACAACAATTAGCTTTGTTAAATGGTGCGGCGCTCGAAACATAAATCCACAAATGAGGTCGGTGTCATATTTAGCATCCTACTGTTACGTATAACGTAGGCAGAAAGCTCAATCCATCACTTGCCAA
Organism: Vandiemenella viatica; assembly: GCA_031002005.1. Lineage (NCBI taxonomy): Eukaryota > Metazoa > Arthropoda > Insecta > Orthoptera > Morabidae > Vandiemenella > Vandiemenella viatica. Next base: position 387,916,159 of record CM061921.1, read on the forward strand.
GTACTTCATGATAGTACAGAGGGATAATGCTATACTGTCTGACGAGTTTTTTTGTATTGTTTTTGCTGCACTTGGCGTACAGTTGCTTCTGTGTGTCTACAGTATCCCCAGGGGCTCATAACTTGTGGAACCCAAGAGACACCATCTGGGTCTGGCATTTCTTCCACTTGGGCCAGGCCGCTTCTGTCAAATTTCCTATCTATCTATCTTGGTCAACTATTGTTCTGTTGCTATTTTAGAATTGAGCCCCTTAAAGCCCAAGTGGTGTAACTCATGTGAATCAAATTTCGAGAAAATTAATGTTTTACTGCAGTTTTAATAAAAAAATTCGTTTTATATATTTTGAAGTTTTTTTCTCAACAATGTATCATTAAAGAGTTATTCTAACTTATGCTGGCAGTTTTAAAAACTTTTAAAATGTTTTCTTTTTTTTTGGGGGGGGGGGGCTTTGTTTGGAGTTACACCACTTGTGATATAAACAGGAAACAGATTCTCTTTAAAGAAGGGGGAAAGAATACAGTATTTTAATGCAACATCTATTATTTATTCTACTGTTTATACATTTCTTACTCTGCATCTAGTGGCCCAATGTCTGCAGCATCATCTTGAGTTGAAATATAGTCTTCGCGGGTTTATTTCATCGATACGCCGTGAAAGCCTTAGTTCTTATCATCTTGAGTTGATAGACTATAAAAGTAAGGATGACAAATGGGTGGAATGAATGGTAACATGTCTTGCATATCCTTTTTCTTCTCTTTTGTTACAGATCTTTGATTTCTGTACAGTTATTCTTGAGATACATTAGTAAGATTAACAGGTCTGCCTCTTTTAGGTCCAGGTTTGAAGTTTAGTTCTGAAAAGGGCATTTCTTTGGAAAGAGTTTCTTTGAAAAAAATTGAAAATGTTTCTTCCTTTCGATACTGGATCCACTGCATTTGTAGAAATGATAAAGGATGTTTTTCCGTATCAACCTTTCTTTTGGTGATATGTTGTAAAAGATTTCCAACAGACAAAAAGTCATCATGAGTCATCACTGTTCTGTAAAAAGGATTTTTCTTCCTAGATTTTGCAACGACAGTATACCTGTACCAATCATTGTGACGATATATCTGCTAAATACTGCTGTAGTTTGCTATTGAGGCAAAATCACAGTCGTTGGGCAAATAAGAATAACCACTTCTCATAAACTTCTGGTCAATAACTTCAATGTTATTATCTTCACTCAGAACCAGTTTCATCGCCATGGCAACATTCCAGTTTCTATTTTGCTTGGCACAGGTGTCACTATACATTAAAACATTTTTAGCAGCTGAAGCCCTGTTTTCAATGTGCTTGACCAAACATGCACTAATTTCTTGGGAACTTTGTGATCCATTTATTTCATTACAACAATATATAAATCCTAATTTTGAGGAAAGCTCATGGCATCCCAAATTATAAACATTATTGCATTTGTAATAGGGCACTTGACATGATAGTTTAGGAAAAGGAAGAGACTTTTCCAAATCATAGGAAAATGTATAGTAAGAGCTATTATTAATGGACTGTTGAGTGCCCTCGTTCATGGCATTATGAGCTTTTTCTGCTTGGCGAAGATGAATTCAAATCTGCTGGAATACATTCATCACTTGCTCAAATATCTGCCAAAATGCTTGGCTCACTAACACTGCTCTCATCACTGCTCATAATGACACATCAAAACTTAAATCTTTTACATCTAGGTTATTAAAATGTTTTTTAGTTTACCTGGTTACGACATTTCTAGATGAGCAACAAGTGGTTGAACTGCAAACAGTTACAGGCACAGTGGTGTATCTCCAATATACACCACTTTAGCTTTTACCCAACAGATGGCTGCATTGACTGCATAAACTAGTGCTGCTAACTATAAGGTTGTTAAGGGAACTAGAATTTACACCACTTGTGCTTTAAACAGAATGCAACTTGCTGAACACTTCTGAAAGATCAACTCCAAAAAAACAAAAATTGGACTTACACCACTTGAGCTTTAAGGGGCTCAATTATAGAAAGGGTGTCGGTTACAGGTACAAGGTTTATCGACTGAAGGAGCCTGTTTAATTCAGGGTATCGACTACATTCAGAATGCAGAAAATGCCGTTTGGATTCATAGATATGGAATAGAATTAGGGTTGTAGCGGAGGTTCAGTGCTCGACTTGCGTGGATGCGGATGTTTTTCAGAAGCGGATGCGAAAGTGGAAAAATAAATTTATAAGTATTTACATTTTAATATTGTATCAAAAATAAAATTAAGTATATTTTGATCATAAATTCTACGTTTTGCATTAGCATAGTTTATTTCCATATAATACTGCAATAATAAATTTTGCTTCATATTTCAACAACAAAAAAACATGAGATGATTTCACAAGTAAATCAAATTATTTACATAACGACGCACCCGTCAACAAAACAATATTTGTCATATGAACCTTGCGAAGATCTCAACTCGACTAATTCAAGGGTAAACCACGAGGCCACGCCACCGAACATCTCCGTGCCTGCCACCCGCCTTTCCACCGCTCCAACCCAATTTGGAGGACCTGCGATGTTGTTGGGCCGTGAAAGGGGTTGCAGGAATACATGTAGGACGTGTTGGACTCCCAGCCAACCAACACCGGTTCCTGCTGTTCCACAAGCTATGGCGTTGGATCACGATTGGAGGAAACGTACTAAAAGTGTGCGATAAGGACACTGGTGTGCCGCGATAAAGTACGAATGGAAAGACCTGCTTGGAACATCTTGTTGGAACCGTTATAGTAGCGTGAATGGGTGAGCGCATCCTATGGTAATTCTACAAGTTGGACTGTGAATAGACCGCTTTACTTTACATGGAAGTTCAAACTTGTAAATTCGTCGTTCAGGTAACAACACCGTTCAGATCATTGTTACGTTTATTGCAGGATCTTAGGGGGGGGGGGGGGGAACAACCAACGTTGTTAGATATGTAAGAGAAGAATTAGATGTATATATTGCAGTGTAAACAAAACCTCCGATGCACCTCCGCATTAAAAGTGGGGTAGGATTTCACGTGGAAGTTCCGCACTTGCGGATGTGCAGCTGCTTACATCGCTAAGTAGAATGATCAGAGGCTTCAAAAAATAAATTCTTAACGTATCACCTATTGGGTCGACCACTTACTTCAAAATAGTTTGCATTTTCCAACTCGTATTCATATATTGGATCGGGAGTATGGGGCTACGCTACTAGATGGCAGGATTCCACCGCCACAGCGACTGCAGAGTCACCTACCAGAAGCTACGCACAGCATAATACTGGCTCTCTCCCGCCCGACCACTGAGGCAACATTATTCCGCTATCTGTCATTGTGTATTGTGAGACTGAGTCTAATAAACCGGATCCTTGTATCAGCTGTGTTCTATTGGTTACTCTCCACTGTCCAAGGGATATCCACAGTCTACCTTCGCTGATGAGCCATCAACCTTCAGCCGGGATCTCCATTCATCCCGCCCGCCTCCTGATCATTCCCGAAATGATCCGACATGTATATATATATATATTTCAGTACCATTCTGACATTTTAGTTAATATTGGGTGTTAAGTAGTTATTTGGGAAAAAAAGGAGATGCACGCCAGGGCTTCACAGATATTTGTAAGAACCAGTGTGTGTAAATCCAATCACTACTGGCAACCTACAAATGAAGGTAATAAATCAACGCATGAGCCCCTAAAACTCTGGACTGAAGACATAGTGGGAATTGAAACTGACTCCCGTCGAACACAAAAGTCTTAGGGGACATCCATTAATTACGTGAGGTGAAATGGGGAGTCGACGAAATCTCACGTCATCTTTTTAATTTCTTGAAGGAAAGTAGACCTTAAAAAAAGGTCTACAAATGACGCCCATACCGCCATAGGAAGCGGGTCTCATAAACACTACGAGGTCGGTCAGAAGGGGGGGGGGTCCAGAATTCCGGAAAAACACCGCACGTAATTAATGGACGCCCCCTTAACGTAGTTGTTGCTGCTGTCTAGGTTGGCCGCGCAGCCTCCTCGTGTCAGCAGGTACAAGCGGAGTGAAGCAGAGGCATTACATTATAGTGAGGAAATTCTGTGGAATTTTAAGAATAAAAACTATAAGAACAATGATTGTAGAGACTTTGCTGTCAAAAAATTGCTTCATAACTGTGTTTTTTTTGTGCATCGTCAAAAATATTTCACAGCAGCTCTTCAAATTGAGATACAGTTAGTCTTAAATGATGTAACTCTCTACATTTTCAGTTCCACCTTCATTTAAAAAAAGGCGCAGAGGCATTTAAAGCTTTCTTTTTCATATCCACTCTTTCAATAATTTTCTACGTTTTATTTTGTTATTATTCATATCATTCAACATTATAATTAACAAATTAGCTACGATGTTACTTCCGACTAGATAACTGCCCGATATTATTACTAGCATGCTAGTTCACTCATCACCGACGCTCCAGCCAACTGTCGTTCCAGTCAATTCGCATCGTGTAAACATCGTCAAACGCGTAAACGCTTTTTTTTTTTAACTTACGGATTTACGACTCGTCGACGTCGAGTTCATTAGAGGCGGCATGGGCCTGGGGACAAGGAATGGGAAGGAATTCGGTCATGGGTTTTGAACGAAGCATCCCGGCATTCGCCTGGAGTGATTTGGGGAAACCCAAATCTGGATGCCCGGACGGGGATTCGAACCGGCGAGGCCAGAGCGTTAATCGCTCACTCACCACGCTCGGAAACGCAAGTGACATGTAAGGTGGTCGTTTGTGTTATTGTATCTGTGTTCGTTAAAATCTCAATTTGCGTGTATGCGTCAGGTATTGTTTATAAACTGGTGTGTATGTATTAGATTCATGTGTCATGGTCCTTCTTTAATGTCTTTATCAGTGTTTTATTTGTTAGATTAATTCATTAAGCTCTTGTTTCCTTCATTGCTTTATGTGTGTAGTAAATTTTTTGAACAGCGTTTTATTGTGGTAGTTCATTTTTAGTGTTTTGATGTTTGTATTGTGGCGAGTTGATAGTTACGGTCAAATGTCTTGGTTAAATACGCCAGTAATACCATTCGCCAGTTAGCCGCACTGCTTTCTTCGAACAGACATTCAGTTTTACTACTTCTCGTCTTTTTATCTGCTCTCCATTTTAGTTTAAATGAATCAAATTCTTCAATGAAATCGGTTTCCTCTGAAATGCTTTTCACCGACTTGTCTTTTTGACTACAATAATTTTGTTTTGTTTTGTATTGTAATTACTGGGCTTGTGTGGAAATTCCGCACTTCGTTGAAAGGATTTACATAAATGCAAATAATATGAAATGATTTGTGATTTTACATTATTTTTGCGAATAAAATACGGTGAAGCGTTGAAATTTAATAGTGACATTTTAAGTAGGATGAAAAAATAACCTGTTAATTTGTAACTTTTGTTTATTAGTAAATTTTGAGGTGAAGCATAATACACAAAAGTGGAATATTTGTGGACAGTAGATATGAAATGCAAGTAAATCATAATATCGTTGAAAATGTGTGTAAATTGCAAAAGCTCTGTCACTGGAATTTTTAAGTCACCGTTACCTAATTTGACTAGCTAGCAAATAAAGTCAACGCGACACGTGACTGTGCGGAACACCTGTGCCGTATCGATGAATTCTAGGGTCAACAAACAAACTAACAATTCATTACACGGGGAGAAAATAATGTTTAAAATGGCATCTTATTTATCGATTTTGGTTACGTACGAAGAAAAAAAAAAGGATTTGGCACGAAAAATCATCTTCTAGAAGTATTATACTAGATAGCAATACATTTTGAGCATTCAACTCCAGTTATAAATGTGTGAGCAGTAAAACATCCATACTGAACGTGTTACGATCCAGTTCTAATTCGTTGTGGAGAGTAACTGTCAAACACGTGAGTAAGGTACTAATCAGTACGCCTCGTCGACGTCAAGGTCATTAGAGGCGGGACAGGAACGGGTAGTAAATCGGCCATGGCCTCATACCGTACCAATACCGATTTCGGAAGAACAGATCGTGTGAAACACATCTGGACCTATTTTCACATGACGTAATGAAAGTTATAGACGCAGGCTCGCAAGTTGATGCAATTTTCTTGGATTTTCAGAAAGCTTTTGACTCAACCGACTTTTAGCGAAGATTCGAGTATACGGTGTATCGCATCAGATTTGCGAATGGATAAATCAAAGCAAGACAAAAGTGATGAAATGTAGCAGAAATGATACCAATACTACCGGATTAAATATAAAAATAGGATCGGATGCAATAGGAGAAGTAAGAGAATTCTGTTACTTGGGAAGTAAAATTACAACCGATGGCCGAAGCAGGAATGATGTTAAAAGTAGAATAGCACTAGCAAAAAGAGCCTTCATGAAAAAGAGAAACCTTTTAGTTTCAAATATTGATCTAGGAATCAGAAAGAACTTTTTAAAACTCTTTGTGTGGAGCACAGCACTTTATGGTAGCGAAACATGGACTTTAGCAATACCGGAAAGAAAGAAAATTGAACCATTTGAAATGTAGTGCTACAGAAGAATGCTGAAAATTAAGTGGACATACAAAGTAAGAAATGAACGAATTTTGGAAATGATGGATGAGAAAAGAAGTTTGTGGAAGAAGCTTACAGAAAGAAGAGACAGGCTGGTAGGTCATATTTTGAGAAATGCAGGATTGGTAAATTTGTTAGTGGAGGGAACAGTCGAAGGTAAGAACTGTAGAGGAAGAAAGAGATTAGAATATATGAAGCAGATAATTGAGGACGTGGGTTGTAAGGGGTATGTAGAAATGAAGAGGTTAGCACATGATAGGAAGGGATGGAGGATTGCATCAAACCAGTCGAAAGACTGACGACAGCAAAAAAAAAAAAAAAAAAAAAAAAAAAAAAAAAAAAAAAAAAAAAAAAAAAAAAACGCGATTTTCTAACTGCTCGGTCACAGTATGTCGTTGTTGACGGGGAGGCCTCTTCTAAGCTAGACGTTACTTCTGGCGTTCCTCAAGGAAGTATAATAGGACCACTTCTTTTCCCAATTTTTATAAACGATCTCGGTGACAACGTTAATTGCAGGTTGCGATTGTTTTCTGATGATACACTTATCTATAGGGAAATAAGGTGTTATGACGATTGCTTAGAAATTCAGTGCGATCTGGATGTTATTTTGGAATGGTGCCATAAATGGTAGCTTACACATAACTGCTAAAAGTACAAGGTAATGCAAATAAGTAACAATAATCCATTTGTTCTCGAGTACAAAGTTAACAATTCAGTTGTTGACATGGTTGATTCCCTGAAGTATCTGGGCGTAATAGTACAAAGCAACATGAAATGGGACTTGCACATAATTTCCGTCGTAGGCAAAGTTAATTCTAAATCACGATTCTTAGGTCGTATTGTGAGAAGTTGTAATGCTCATACATAGGAAATAGTGTACAAAACACTAGTTCGTCCGCATTTGGATTACTATTGTTAAGTTTGGGATCTGTATCGCAAGGGATTGATTGACATGTTAGAGAAAGTACAGAAGAGATCCCCTCGATTCGTGACTGCTAGTTACAGTCCTTACGAAAGTGTCACATAATTAATACAATGATTGGGCTGGAATTGTTTGGCAGATAGATGACGTCGTTTTCGTTTGAATTTGAAGAATATGCGAAAATCTTTAATTTACGAGTGCGATGAAACATTTCTTCCGCCAACCTATTTAGGTCGCAATGACAGGAGGGATAAGATTAGAGAAATGAGATTCCATACTGATGCTTTTAATTATTCTTCTTTCCTCGTTCTGGTCGGGATTGGAATGCACGGAATTAGGATTGGTGCTTAGCATGATCTGCTACCAACAATATTTGTGAATTGCAGAGTATAGATGTAGATGATAGAACCCTCCTGGAATTTACATCGAGTGATTTCGGGAAACCATGCAAAAATGAAATTTAGATGGCTGGGAGGGGACTTGAACTCACGATCTCCCGAATGCTTTACCGCTCACCAATCGGACTGGGTACGGTCGTAGCGGAAAGACTAAAATGCTGGTAACATTGCGTCACTGGCTGTAGCGCTGAGCGAGAGCCAGCCAGCTTGATAAATGACTCAGCAGTGCTGTGGAATGCTTAACAGAGAATTCCAGATGCTCTGTCCATCGTCTTCGGAAACTTCTCAATTAAATCCCGACGCATTGGCGACATGTAACAATTACTATCTGATTCATGGCACCGCGGGAGATCTTTCAGCTCGTATTGTTAATACCAAAGCACAATTACACTTGGAGGGAGAAAAATACATGTCTCTTTGGTCTTTACAAACCAAATAAGTCGGCGGAAGAAATGGTTAATTGTAGACCAAATAAATTGGCAGAGAACACAACATTAATTAGTAAGTTAACGAAAATTTAATGGCTGTAGTGTTCCAATTATACGGTTATCTTAGCGCTACGCTTTTGTGAGAAGATCTCTTAATTATTTTCACCTTTCCTTTGAAACAGTGATCCGAAACACTACAGCTCAATATCACAAGTTTGTTTCTGCACTCTTTCTGAATTTTCCCTTTATTTAGCAACTCTATACGATTTATAGGCTAAGCCACGCACTGTATTATTATCCGCAAGTATTCACCAAATTTATCATATGCATTACTTAACCGCTTATTTCATTCTATCTGACGATTGAGCTTGATCAAGATATTTGTTCCCACATTTTTTTTATACTCTGAGTCTAAGTCTAAATATATGACACCAGGCACGTCGGTAACCTACGGCATTTCGTGAGAAAGTATAAAGGTTATTCACTTGTGTATACTTTGCCCCTGATCTTATTTCCTTCCGTCAAATGATTACAGCAATTTGTGTGTTTCAGAACACTGCTATATATATATATATATATATATCGATTTTTAGTTCTGCGCGTCTCTTTCTGCATACTGGGCTATTTCCAGCCGATTGTAACTGATTTTGTCGGTTAGTAATGGAAAGTGAATGTAATGTGAACACGGGATTCTCCTCACAGTCTGTTCTTATTTCTGGTCAACAGATAGACTGTCTTATCAATCGCGTTATCATTAATATACCGGTTTTTTAATTGTATACGATGCATAAAGGTTTTTGCTGTGTAAGTATCTTTGATTTGCAACTCGAGGAGTATGAAAACTGTAGTTGTATTTTCACTACCGCCAGCTTTTTTGTATTAGATCATAATTGATTTATTTAGTGAAAATAAGCATAGGACTAGCTGTAGAATCCTGCCTGAACGAAATCAGTAGAGGATAAAATAAAATGTCGTTTTGCGTTCGAATCTGAAATACTTAACATTGGTTTCAAATACTGGTTTTCTTGATATTCTAGGTTGTTCATTATTAGAAATGGATCTGTCATTCATTGAGACAGCGATTCGGCAGTGGTGTTCTGCAACTCGCGACCCTGTAAAGTGGATGCAGGAATTGAGTAGGTCCCCATGGTATCTCTACTGCAACTTTTAGTATTTATTAAAATATTTAACCTTATAACTCATAACCAAAATGTATAACAATTATTGATTAATATGTTAGAAATATTTGGCGGGATATTTTCAATGAACTATGGATTTAATGTAATATAACATAAAGGCTCACTTTATTTAAGCAAAATATGAAACAGTTGTTTATTTCGTTAAGTTAAAACAAAAATGTCACAAAATACCACGAAATTCGCAAAGATCATCTGAACAGAAATTACAAAAAAAGCTATCAGATATTATTTTCATGAAACATGAGTGTTTTCTCGGGAAATAACACTAGCACATGACTGTAAATTGAATTTACAACCAGCTCAGAAAAACGGTAGGTAAAGCATTGCAGTGTACAGGGCTAGTCAAAAGGATTTCAGAAAATTAATACACATATTACTTGACATATACTTACAATATTACGCAGAAGTTTTTTTGAGTGTCTGCAGATGCTCAATATGTGCATCTTTAGTGGCTCTGCACACATCAAGTCTATAATCGAGTTCTTCCCATACCCGATGCAGCATGTCTCTGTCAGTGAGAGCAAATGCATTGGTGATGGGAACCCACAGGTCTGGCAGATCAACTAATACTGGTGGCACGAACACTGTGCCTTTTACGAAACCCCAAACAAAGAAGTCGCAGGGGGTTAGGTCAGGGGAACAAGGAGGCCATGACATCAGCTGACGATCAGCATCCCCAGCACGACCAAACCATCTGTTTGGAATCCTGCTGTTTAGGAAATTACGGACAACTAGATAAAAATGGGGAGGGGGGGCACCGCCCTGTTGGAAGATGAAATATTCACTGTCAGCTTCCAGAAGTGGCATGAGCCAATTCCGCAATATTTGCAGATAGATTTTCCCTGTGATCGTCACTTAATTAAAGAAAAAAGGCCCATAATGTTTCTTTCGTGAAATAGTTAACATAGCGAGAATCACGAAAGTGCTGCACATAAGCATAGGGGTTTTCGGTCCCCTAAATGCGCACATTTTGCCTCTTCACTTTTCCACTCACATTAACCGTCCGCCAGTAGTTCGAGGCGCGTGCTAATCCGCACGATTCAGCCTGGACTGGCCCGTTCACATGAACCGTCCGCCAGTAGTTCGAGGCGCGTGCTAATCCGCACGATTCGGCCTGGACTGGCCCGTGTCACATGAACCGTCCGCCAGTAGTTCGAGGCGCGTGCTAATCCGCACGATTCGGCCTAGCCTGGCCCGGCCCGCAAAATCAAGGGCCGTGGGAAGTCAGGTGATATTAAACGCTTATGTCAAGTGTGGTTGCTGTACCAAAAGTATTCCGTTACAAAATTATCTGGTCGCGAAAACGTAGTCTTGTTACCAACCTGCCCTGTTCCCGGTTGTCTTCCGCCTCTTATTTACCACGACGTCGACGCACCATATTAAGGGGGGAAAAAAGCTGCCCTTAAGGTAGGAGAAGAAATTTTTGCTTCTAGTTAACAAAAAAATGCTAAAAAAAATCGAGACTCTAGAAACTCTCTCACAAACGCATTTTTGTTTCGACCCTCTTAACTAGTATTGGACTCCCTAGAATGGGAACGTCCATAAACCACGTAGTTCAATTTTGGCCTCCTGTGAAACCCCCCCTCCCCCCACGTAGCCCGACGCGGCTTTTGTTTCTACCCCGTCCCACCCCACGTAGCACGTAGCTTTTTTCCCTATTGATTCCAGAAGAGATTTTTTACAGTTCTCTCTTCTAAGACTATTGTAAATTACATATGGCGACAATTAAATGAAGGAAATGAATTTCAAATGCTGTTCTGTGGTCTGTACTTCATTTTAATTGTGAAAAATGGTAATTCAATCTGATATGTGAAACTTATTCCGTTGACGAGTAAGAGGCCCGTGATGTCAAGCTCGCGTTTTCCTTCGGGTGTGGAACCCTAAAAAGGAACCCCCCCCCCCCCCCCCGTCATCTCCAAATATTGAATTCTCAAACGAAAACAACGTACGTTTCTGGATCAAGGTTTTATCTTGCCAAACACAGCTGGCTCTAATTTACTAGGACGTTATTAAAACTATTTAGTCCATCACATTTAGGAGCTAGTTTTTATTGGATTTTCAAAAATCGAGTTTTAACAGAGATCCAGAAAAACTGAGGTATATCAGATAGGGGAAATATGGTGCCTTACAAATGCCTTATGTATTCTTTCTTCCCGCGGACTCTTGAGGACTGGAATCAGTAGAAAGACTATAATTTTAGTGCAAAGGATTTTCTACTACCCACCGTTACTTGGATCGCGGAGTCTAAAAGGTGTAGATGGACTTACCATGAGCATTTGTTACTACCACATGAATTGACGTTGTGCAGTACATAAAAGTAGAAGATCGGTTAAAATCACCATTAGTGTAAGGTCTGTTGCTGCAGCTAATGGTGGAGGTGGTGGCGCTGTTGTTGTGACCACTTTTGTTGTTGCTGATGTTGAAAGTCTAGATGCAAGCTTAATTTAGCATACTGTTGATAGGCTGTTTGATATCCGTGATAGAATAAGTTAAAGAAATGTGAAATAAAATTGTCAATTTACCGGTTTTAAGTCAGTGGGGATTTGGGAATACTACACTTTATTAGGATCAAATATGTGCAATAAACACCTTCACGATATGAAATACTCGACTGTTTATTCAATATGATAGCCGAATTCAATAAAATAAATTCTTCAAGGATTACACAACTTATAATTCAACGATCTTTTATGAAAATTGTGGTTATGTATTTTGGTCGGACGAGTGAGATTAACTCAGATCGTTGCAGGATGGACATTCACGGACGTTGCGCTACATACCACCATTCTTGATGGTTTCAGTGCCTCATCGTGTCTGGCCGGGAAGTGTGGGTGCAACACCGCTGTGAATTCTAAAACCGTGATGGAACACGTGTGATGTGCAGTGCGTCGCAAAATCCAGGAGCAACCAAGGGAGAGAGTAAGTTCCAAGGCCAAGCGCCGAAGTAAAGATGTCACCAATTTCTTCTTATTTCCCAAGGAAACTTTGACGTCATTATAATTTTTTTTTATCTAATCGCAATAGCATTGGTTCCGCGATGTCAACTCACGTTTGTCGTCATACCTTTCATCGGATGTAGTCCGTTTAATTTCCAAAAGAGGACCATTCAGCTCTTTCCCCAGTCCGCTGCCTTTACCTTAGATACGAAGAGTAAAAATGCCTGCTGACGATTTGACACAGCGGTCAGGTCGGAGAGATAGGAACTGGAGGGGGGAGGGCGGGGTGAGCAGCGGGGACAGGGGAATATGACCTTGAGCCGCTAGTTCGGAGTGAAAAGGGTACTGTTCACTGACGCCGCTTTGTCGTTCTCCAAGAGCAGCTGTGCAGTTAAGGTACGCGCTCACTAGAGCGGGCCGCATCGCGTCGCAGAAATGCGTCAGCAATCGCTTACACTTCTTCTAATGGGTGAAAACTCCTTTAGGTGAATACGAATAGGTGTACAAGAAAAGTTTGAAAATACGCTATGCCGTATAATGGTTAATACTTACATTTATTTGTAACTAATACATATACTTCAGTGTGTAATTGACTCATCATTGTTGAGTTTACTCTATATTTTATACTTACAAGCACAGTCGACTAGTTAAACTATTTTTCTTAGGTTGTAATATGTTGAGTGTTTAAATAATTAATACTTTACAAGGAAAAATCGAAAGTAAATGGCAAATATGATGCCAAATTTACTATACAGCTTGTCTCACTGTATTCGTCACTGCTGTGTCAAAAAAAAAGGTCTCAAAATGTCGAGCGACAGAATGTTGAAAGTGTTCCTTGCAAAATCTCTAAGATATAAGGACACAGTTATATAGTATTAAACATCAAAATCTTTCTATAAAATGTGATTCAATATTTTTAAAGTTCTAGTTGAAGCTGTAAAAATGTATGTAAATACGTGATCAAAAGTTTACTATCAAAAGGCATTTTCCCTCACTTCCATTTCGTCAAAATCATTCCTAATTTCAAGGCACACTTCTTTCCAAGCGTTCCTGGTAGCGTCCCGATCTTTAAAAGAATCTAATGTTTTGTCTCTTAAAACTGGTCTCGCTTCTACTGACGAAATGATAAGATCATTATCTATCACCACTTAACTCACATTACGATATTTAAAATAAAAAATGTTAACTTTGCAAAGACTGAAAACGCACAAGCGGTTAAAATCCGCCGAGTGTGCAAGCGCCTATCTGGCCATATGGGCCACTGTCTGGACTGGGGTGGTCAAACAACCGTCGAATGTAGTGGCAGCGCGCGGTTGTATGCCTGCCACCGATGGCAGCGCTGCCGCGCGCTGACACTACATTCGACGGTGGTTTGGCCGCCCCAGTCCAGACAGTGGCCTATATGGCCAGATAGGCGCTTGCACACTCGGCGGATTTTAACCGCTTGTGCGTTTTCAGTCTGTGCAAAGTTAATAGGTTTTGAATTTAAAAATCGTAATACGAGTTAAGTGATGATAGATAATGATCTCCTCATTTCGTTAGTACAAGTGAGACCAATTTTAAGAGACAAAGCATTAGATTCTTTTAAAGATCGGGACGCTACCAGGAATAATTGGAAAGAAGAGTGCCTTGAAATTAGGAATGATTTTGATTAAATGGAAAATGAGGGGAAATACCTTTGGATAGTAAACTTTTGATCACATATTTACACAAATTTTTACAGCTTCAACTAGAATTTGAAAAATGTTATATCACATTTTACAGAAAGATTATGATGTTTAATACTATATAACTGTGTCCTTATATCTTAGAGATTTGCCAAGGAACACTTTCAACATTCGAAATTCTGTCGCTCGACATTTTGAGACCTTTTATTTTTTTTTAACACAGCAGTGACGAAGTGAGACAAGCTGTTTAGTAAATTCGGCATCATCTTCGCCATTTACTTTCGATTTTTCTTTGTAAAGTAATAATTTTTAAAACACTCAACATATTACAACTCAAGCAAAAATTTTTAACTACTGGATTGTGCTTGTAAGAATAAAAGCAATGTAGAGTAAACTCAACAGTGATGAGTCGATTACACAGTGAAATATATGTATTAGTTACAAATAACTGTAAGTATTAGCCATTTATATAGCATAGTGGATTTTTCAAACTTTTCTTGTACACCTATTCGTATTCACCTAAAGGAGTTTTCACCGTAATTAACATAAAACAAATATAGCAGATTGGAATTATATAAAATTAAATGTTTTATCAATAGTAGTTCCATGCGAAATCTGCTTACTTCATGGTGATTGCCAGCATTTTCACACCTTAAATACTATTCATCAACTGGGTATTTCTCCTCTGAATGCCGTACTTTAGTTTCACAAGCAATTGTCGCAATAAACATCCCAAAATAACTGAATAACTTGGTGTCGTCGTTCCTCAAATATTCTGTTCTCCTTTGGTTTTACCTTTTCCTGTTTCTATGGCGACTGAACCGTCAAAATAACAATTTTAAAACCTAACTACGAAGTAATAAACGCTAAATTAAATTCTAATTTCACAAAATGAAACTCAAGTCATCAAAAGCAAGGTACTGACGGCCGACCACGTCATCTTTTACCAGCTCTTCATAGCAGCGGAGGTCTTAACCGCTGGAATAGCAGCGGACGTTCTAACGCTGAATGTGTAAACACCTCAAATTTTATAGGCGGCAGCGGTTAAGTTTCCGCTACGGGAAAACCCGCCCAGTGTGTAACCGGCCATACACGTGGTGGCCGGGCCTCAGGGATTTCATCGAAGTCGCCCTGCAATACACACGGGGCGTTAAAATCTTCAAGGGTTTCTCAGTCTCGGAGTTGGCTTCACGATGGCAGCATCCGATGATGTTCGCGCATTGGCTGCTGTTAGTTTGTTAATCGCGGTAAGTAGCGCTAAAACTCGCGCAAAACAGCGCATCAGAGGAAGTGTATGGTGCATAGAGTGGCTACTCAAAAGAGGGAAATATTCTCACACAAATCTTCTTTCGGAATTGAAGTATTTTCCCAACGATTTTCATAATTATTTGAGGATGGACGTAGAAACCTATTTACGTCTGTTATCGTTAGTCACTCCATTTATTACAAAGAAAAGTATGGCTATGCGGGAAGCAATTTCGCCCCACGAAAGACTTACCGCTACGCTGCGGTTTTTGGCAACGGAAAGAAGAAATGAAAAATAATTTCTCCATAAGCCCTTGGATACATTATACCAGGAATATGCGAGGCCATTTATAAAGTTTTTCGCAAAGATTACAAGAAGATTTCTCTTTGACACACTGATATTATTTAATATAATTGATTTATTCCTATTCGTAAATACATCAACATTAAGCTTAAATGACATAAAAACTAAATTAAAATAATATTAGTTTAAAATCATGTAGTCCTTAATACAGTTGAACATATTGTGTGGTAAACTCAAATTCAAATCATATGACATCATTTGCATTATAATTTGATAGAACAATTATTGCTGCTGTGTCGTTCTTTTGAGGTAATTTATCAAAATGTGCTGGTGGTTTATAATGATCTTGCGGGTGTTGCTGGAAAAGGATGTGGGCTGGACAAAAAATCCAGAACTGCTGCCCGCGAATAGTACAGACCGAAATTATGTAACCGTTGCTCATTGTAAGGTATTCTTAAACAGCCCATTTCGGCTTGAAATAGAGTGTCATTAATTATTTTTTCTGTTATTAGCATTTGATTGGCCGGAAGGCCACATAATTTTATGGCATCGGTTTTGCCAACAACGTCAAAGCGATCTTCTTGCAACCGTTTTATGTTATTTGATGTCAACACATCACTTCGCAAAGATTCATTTCCTGATGGTTTAATTTTGCTGATTTTTTTGCCTTACATTCTTTTTTTTTGCATTTGGCTCATTCTCCTTCAGTATTTCTGCCAGCATGTAGGCTGTTTGTTTCTGTCCTGGTACTTTACTTCCCATCGACAGGGCTCACTTTCATACATTTTTATAATCACGGAACATCACGAAACGGAATAGTACAAACAAAACAGAGAAATAAAATCGCAACACACGCAGGCACTCACAAGAAATCCTCCTAGGCCGACTTACCGCAGGACATACACGCTGAGGTTTTCACTCTCTGTACCGGCCTTCGAGGAAATAAGAATTGTTTTTCGGTGAGGATTTGGTCGCACGAGCGGGCCATTGGGGGTGCGGCCACAGCCTCAAGGAAATGCCCACACACGTTCCGGAATCGCTCAGGTCCGGGACCATCCCGTCCAAATCCCGCGGGTCCCCGTACGTGTGTGGCGGCCTGTAGGCCGGTTACACACTGGGCGGTTTCGTCCGCATCGGAAACGTAACCTAGAGAATTTGAGATGTTTACGCATTTAGTGATCGAACTACCGCTGATATTTCAGCGGTGAAACTTCCACTGCTAAGAAGAGCAGAAAAAAGGTGACGTGGTCGGGCGTCAGTACCTTGCTTTTGGTGACTTGAGTTTCATTTTGTGAAATTAGAGGTTAATTTAGTTAATTTGGTGTTTATTATTTCGTAGTTAGGTTTTAAAATTGTTATTTTGACAGTTCTGTCGCCATAGAAATAGGGAAAAAAACCCAAAGGAGAACAGAATATATGAGGAACGATAACAGCAAGTTTTTCAATTAATTTGGGATGTTTATATCGACAGTTGCTTGCGAAACTAAAGTATGGCATTCAAAGAAGAAATATACAGTTGATAAATTGTATTCAAAGTGTGGAAATGCTGGTAATCACTTTGAAGTAAACAGATTTCTCATGGACCTACCATAGATAAACATTTAATTTTATATAATTCCAATCCGCTGTATTTATTTTATGTTAATTAGGGTGAAAACTCCTTTAGGTGAATACGAATAGGTGTACAAAAAAGTTTGAAAAAATACACTATGCCATATAATGGCTAAGTCTTACATTTATTTGTAACTAATACAAATAGGCTACTTCACTGGTAATCAACTCATCACTGTTGAGTTTACTCTATATTGCTTTTATACTTACAAGCAAAATCGACTAGTTAAACTTTTGTGGTTAGTTTGTAATATGTTGAGTTTTTTAATAACTATTACTTTACAAAGAAAAATCGAAAGCAAATGGTGAAGATGATGCCGAATTTACTGAACAGCTTGTCTCAATATATTCCTCACTGCTGTGTTAAAAAAAAAAAAAGTACCGAAATGTCGAGGGACAGAATTTCGAATGTTGAAAGTGTTCCTTGGCAAATGTCTAAGATATAAGGACACATTCATATAGTATTAAACATCAAAATCTGTTTATAAAATGTGGTTAACATTATTCAAGTTCTAGTTGAAACTGTAAAAATTTATGTAAACACGTGATCAAAAGTTTATTATCCAAAGGCATATTTCTTTATTTTCCATTTCCTCAAAATCATTCTCATTTCAAGGCACACTTCCAAGCGTTCCTGGTAGCGTCCCGATCTGTAAAAGAAGCTAATTTTTTGTCTCTTAAAACTGGTCTCGCTTCTGCTAACGAAATAAGTAGATCAGTATCTATCATCACTTAACTCATATTACGATTTTTAAATTTAAAATAATGTTTACTTTAGACAGACAAAGTGCACAAGCGGACAAAAATCCGCTGATTGTGCAAGGGCCCATCTGGCCACATGGGCCACTGTCTGGAGTGGGGCGGTCTAACTACCGTCGAATGTAGTGGCAGCGCGCGGCTGTATACCTGCCGTCGACGGGAGCGCTGCCGCTGGTTTTCCTCTCCGCCTAGTGTGTAAGCTCCCATTTGATCCCTTGCGCCACTACCTGAACGACGGCGACGGAAGAATTTCTGCTGCGGACGAAACCGCCCAGTGTGTAACCGGCCTTTATTTAATTTTACTTAAAAAACAATCAAAATAAATTTCTATGGTTAGGTCCTAGATCCAGGCTCAAATCCTATAATCAGCGACACAGTCTACATGATTTAAAAAAAAAAAAAAAAAACTGAGGAAAATATATGTATGTAGATAATTTTTTTTTTTTTTTTTTTTTTTTTTTTTTTTTTTTTTGTCGTCAGTCTTTAGACTGGTATGATGCAGTCCTCCATCCTTTCCTATCCTGTGCTAACCTCTTCATTTCTACATACCCCTTACAACCCACGTCCTCAATTATCTGCTTCATATATTCTAATCTCTGTCTACCTCTACAGTTCTTACCTTCGACTGTTCCCTCCACTAACAAATTAACCAATCCAGCATGTCTCAAAATATAACCTACCAGCCTGTCTCTTCTTCCTGTAAGCTTCTTCCATAAACTTCTTTTCTCACCCATAATTTCCAAAACTCGTTCATTTCTTTGTCTGTCCACCTAATTTTCAGCATTCTTCTGTAGCACCACATTTCAAATGCTTCAAGTTTCTTTCTTTCCAGTATTCCTAAAGTCCATGTTTCGCTACCGTAAAGTGCTGTGCTCCACACATAGAGTTTTAAAAAGTTCTTTCTAATTCCTAGATCAATATTTGAAACTAAAAGATTTCTCTTTTTCATGAAGGCTCTTTTTGCTAGTGCTATTCTGCTTTTAACATCATTCCTGCTTCGGCCATCGGTTGTAATTTTGCTTCCCAAGTAAGAGAACTCACTTACTTCTCCTATGGCATCCAATCCAATTTTTATATTTAATCTACTAGTATTGGTATCATTTCTTCTACATTTCATCACTTTTGTCTTACTTTGATTTATATTCAGTCCAAAATCTTCCTTCAGTATTTTGTTCATGCCATTCAATAACTTCTCAATATCCTCAGCCATCTCTGCTAACAAGACAATGTCGTCAGCAAATCGTAGCATACTGATTTTTTCTCCCTGAAAACTTATGCCACATGGAAATTTTTCTTTTACCTTCTTCATTGCTTCTTCTACAAACAAGTTGAATATTAACGGGGATAGACTACAACCTTGTCTCACACCCTTTTTAACTGATGCATGTCTCTCATGATTCTCTACTTTTATTACCGCCACTTGATTCTTATATAGTGTATAGAGTATTCTTCTATCTTGATACTTTAGACCTGACTTCTTTAAAATTTTGAACATCTTGTCCCACCTAACATTATCAAAAGCTTTTTCTAAATCAACAAATGCCATAAAAGTATCTTTGTTTTTCTTGATCCGCCCTTCAAGTATTAATCTTAAAGACACAATTGCTTCCCTTGTACCGCGATTTTTCCTAAACCCAAACTGATCTTCACCAACTATCTCTTCTACTACCCTTTCCATCCTTCTGTATATTATTCTGGTCAGTAATTTTGAAGCATGTGATGTTAGACTAATGGTGCGATAATTCTCACATTTGTCGGCTTGTGCTTTCTTTGGAAGTGTGAAGATGATATTTTTATTAAAATCAGTTGGAATTTCTCCTGTTTCATAACTTTTTGATATCAGCTTGAATAATCTTTCGATTCCTTCCTCTCCTAGAGATTTAAGAAGTTCTGCAGGAATCTCATCAATTCCAACTGCCTTATTTGCTTTCAAGTCATTCCGAGCTTTATTAAATTCTGTCCTCAAAACAGGATCTCCTAAGTCATCAATGTCGACATCGCCTTCCTTTTCCAATACACTATTGTTCAAGTCGTCCCCATGATACAGTTTCTCAATGTATTCCTTCCATCGGTTAGCTCTATCTTCTGAGATTAAAAGAGGTTTCCCATCGGCAGTTTTAATGTTCATACCCCTTTTCTTCATTTCTCCAAAATTCTGTTTGATCTTTCTATATGCAACATCTACTTTTCCTACAACCATTTCCTTTTCTACTTCTTCACACTTTTCTTGTAGCCAATTTTCTTTTGCTATTTTGCATTTCCTATTTATTTGATTTCTAAATTGCCTGTACTGTTCTCTTCCTGCTTCATCCTGAGCATTTTTGTACCTTCTCCTCTGATCCATCAGCTGCAAAATTTCTTCTGTGATCCAAGGTTTTCGGGCAGCTTGTTCCCTAAAGCCTAATGTTTCTTTGCCAGCTTTCATTATTTCGGTCTTTAATGCATTCCATTCGTCCTCGATTGAGCTCCTTTCACAGTTATTTATTAGACCTAAGTCTACCATTTCTGCAAATTTTTCTCTTGTGCTAGATTGTTTCAGTTTATTCACTTCCAGTCTGTTCTGCTTATGCTGCTTCCTTATTCGCTTGAATTTCAGCCTGCACTTCATTACTATCAAATTATGGTCCGAGTCTATGTCAGCTCCTGGGTACCCTTTACAGTCTAGAACTTGATTCCTGAATCTCTGTTTGACCATGATATAATCTAGCTGATATCTGCCTGTATCCCCAGGACGTTTCTAGGTGTATATTTTTCTTGCATGGTTCTTAAACAGTGTGTTCGCCACCACTAGCTTATATCTTTCACAAAATTCTAACATCCTGCTTCCTCGCTCATTTCTTTCTCCTAGACCAAAACTTCCTACAGTATTCCCCTCTTTTCCTTCTCCCACTATTGCATTCCAATCACCCATGATTATTAGATTTTCCTCCCCTTTCACATATTGGATTAAATCTTCAATTTCAGTGTATATTTTTTCTATTATTTCGTCATCTTCCTGTGACGTTGGCATATATACTTGTACTAATGTGGTTGGGACGGGATTAGTTTCTAACCTCATCAAAATAATCCTGTCACTAAACTGTTCATAATAACTCACCCGTTTCCCTACTTTCTTGTCCATTACAAATCCTACACCAGTGACTCCATTAACAGCTTGTGTGCTAATTATCCTGTGTTCCCCAGACCAGAAATCCTGTGCGTCCTTCCATTTAATCTCACTAATCCCAACAACATCTAACTTAAGTTGTTCCATCTCCCGTTTTAAGTTTTCTAATCTACCTGCCCTATTCACACTTCTAACATTCCACGCTCCGACTCGTAGAATGTTTCTATCCATTCTGATGACTCCTCCCTGAGCAGTCCCCACCCGGAGATCCGATTGGGGGACTATTTTAGCTCCGGAATATTTTACCCAGGAAGAAGCCATCATGATATATGTAATTTGAGAGGATTACATGTCCTCGGGATGCCCTTAGGGTCTTTAATGCAGTGGTTTCCCGTTGCCTTCTGCATCCCCATGCCGTTGATCATTTCTGATTCATCCGCCTTTAGGGGATAAGACACATATTTGCATTCCATGTTGAACTGTTGGTTCCAGAGGAAAAGAACTGACCGTCCTACCTCTAATACAATTGCTTGCTTCCTTCGGGTTGTAATCTTTATATATAAAGATGTATGTATGTATGTATGTATGTATGTATGTATGTATGTATGTATGTATGTATGTATGTATTGTAATGTATTGTAATGTATTGTAATGTATTGTAATGTATGTAATGTATGTATTTGTTATGCAAATTCACAGTTTTCTTCCGATCTCGATGAAACTTTGCACACTTATCCTTTGAAACAAGGAGAAAAATACTGTCCACATTTGGTTGAAAAATTATCTGTATAAATAACACATTTTGTCTCATAACTTCGAAATACGGTGATAGACACGTTGAATATGGACGTATCCGTACCGTGTTTGCGTGTAGTGGACTGCCAGCTCAATGGCTAAAGCGCTTGCTTACGAACGTCGCGGTCTCCGGTTCAAATCTCCGTGGAGGCTAAGATTTTTAAATATTGTTTTTGATCGTAAGAGTCACGGTTGGGCCGTCGGTTATTCGGATTGAATTATAAACTGTAGATATCACAAAGGTAGGTGTGCAACCTGAGGCAATTCGTAGGTAGTCTTGCAATACAGTAGATATACATTTTTTTTTACGTTATATTGATCCATCAGGGGTGATTCGTAGTCAGTGTGTGTGTAATGTGCAGTAGGAATACTATGAATGCGGAAGTAAGTCTCTGTCTTATGTTACGTTTTGACAATTAAATGCCTATACCGATATTGAAGGAATTTGACGAGAAAATCTGTATGGAGGGCACTGGACTTTGTTTGTTCTTCATACAAATCAACAGTTTTCATCCTATCTCGATGAAACTTTGCACACTTATCCTTTGAAACAAGGAGAAAAATACTGTCTACATTTGGTTGAAAACTTATCTGTATAAATAACACATGTTGTCTCATAACTTCGAAATACGGCGATAGACAGACACGTTGGATGTGGACGTCTCCGTACCGTTTTTCCGTGAAGTGGGCTGGCAGCTGAGTGGCTAAAGCGCTTGCTTACGAACGTCGTGGTCTTCGGTTCAAATCTCCGTGGAGGCTGAGATTTTTAAAAATTGTTTTTCATCGTAAGAGTCAGGCCTTGGCCGTAGGTTATTCGGATTGAATGTTAAACTGTAGATATTAGAAAGTTAGGGGTGCAATGCGAGGCAAATCGTAGGTAGTCTTGCAATGTTGTAGGTGTACACTTTTTTACGTTATAATGATCCCTCAGGTGTTGTTCGCAGTCACTGTGTGAGTGTGAACCACAGTAATCTTTATATATAAAGATAGATGTATGTATGTATATATATATGTATATATGTGTGTGTGTGTGTGTGTGTGTTTGTTTTGTTTGTTTGTTTTACAAATCCACAGTTTTCATCCGATCTCGATGAAACTTTGCACACTTATCCTTTGAAACAAGGAGAAAAATACTGTCCACATTTGGTTGAAAAATTATCTGTATAAATAACACGTGTTGTCTCATAACTTCGAAATACGGCGATAGACAGACACGTTGAATGTGGACGTCTCCAGACCGTGTTTCCGTGTAGTGTACTGGCAGCTCAGTGGCTAAAGTGCTTGCTTACGAACGTCGTGGTCTCCGGTTCAAATCTCCGTAAAGCCTAAGATTTTTAAAAATTGTTTTTCATCGTAAGAGTCAGGCCTGGGCCGTACGTTATTTGGATTGAATGTTAAACTGTAGATATTATAAAGTTAAGGGTGCAATGCGAGGCAAATCGTAGGTAGTCTTGCAATTTTGTAGGTGTACACTTTTTTACGTTGTAATGATCCCTCAGGTGTTGTTCGCAGTCAGTGTGTGAGTATGAACCACAGTAATACTAATATAAATACGGAAGTAAGTCTCTGTCTTTTTGTTACGTTTTAACGACTATATGGCTATATCGTTGTGATGGAATTTTATAAGGAAAGCTGTATGAAGGGCACAGGATATTTTTTTCCAGTATGATTAACAGTTGTAGTCACGAAATTTTGAAATCTTATCTAATAGTGACAGAAATATGTTGGAAATTGATTCTCTTCAAGAGGCAGGTTCGACGGTAGAATGATATAGTGATAGCTTTCCTGTCATATTATGCCGACTCGATATTGTTTGGGACCAATCCTTCGTTACCAACAACTTTTTATATTTAATTCTGGCAAAAAATTTCTTAATCCACGCGTACGAAGTTTGCGGGTACGAGGCTAGTATGTATATAAATGAAGAATGTTAGTCAGAGGAAATGTCTTTTCAGCTCATTTTTACCTTATAACTATTTGAATTTACCTTGAAAATATACTGGTACACTTAAAAATAATTTTATGTTAGGAGAAAAATAATTTCTTTAAAATGGGACACACAATAAATAATTCGATACGGCGGCTGAAATAGTTTCCAGCTAAATTCGAATAAACTAGTGACCTTATATAAACTAGATGAAATGAACTACGCCATAAATAATCTTTATAAATTGACGGTGTTTTGATTCGTAATAGTTTTATTTTGTTTGTAATTTTATTCAAACAATTACAAACATAAATTTAATATATAATACTATACGCATTGTTACGTGCCAAAGATTAGTCGCCACTAATTACAATCCGCGTAATAAATTGAATTTTTGTTTGAGAGAGAAGCGAAGAAATTGATTGCAAATTTGTACGATTATTCCATGTGTTTTGATGAATTAAATTGATCTAAATGAACTGAATGACTGTTGTGAATGTATTAAGAACAATTGAGTGCATGGAATATTAGAGTACTGTAATTAAGAATACAGAATGTATAAAAGTATTTGGTTACATCAATATGCTGTTATGGGCTAGTATATATATTATATATTTTCATTTAAAAAGTTTCCTAATGATTTTAAGTAATTTTAAGTTTTAATTGGTTTTGACTTTTGTACGATTAGTATTGTTTCCGATTTCCATGATCGTTGGCTTCAGTAGTTACCTATCTATCTATATGTATAAAGATGAATGTATGTTTATTTATTTGTTTGTTCTTCATACAAATCCACAGTTTTCATCCGATCTCGATGAAACTTTGCACACTTATCCTTTGAAACAAGGAGAAAAATACTGTCTACATTTGGTTGAAAAATTATCGTATAAATAATACATGTTGTCTCATAATTGCGAAATACTACTGAACGGCGATAGACAGACGCGTTGGATATGGAGGTCTCTCTACTGTTTTTCCGTGTAACGGTCATGTAGCTCAGTGGCTAAAGCGCTGGCTTACTAATGTTTGGTCGTGGTCTCCGGTTCAAATCTCCGTGGAGGCTAAGATTTAAAAAAAAATTGTTTTTGATCGTAAGAGTCACGTCTGGGCCGTCGGTTATTCAGATTGAATGTTAAACTGTAGATATTACAAAGTTAGGGGTGTAATGCGAGGCAAATCATAGGTAGTGTTGCAATGCTGTAGGTGTACACTTTTTTACGTTATAATGATCCCTCAGGGGTTGTTCGCAGTCATTGTGTGTGTGTGTGTGTGTGTGTGTGTGTGAACCACAGTAATAATACTATAAATACGGAAGTAAGTCTCTGTCTTTTTGTTACGTTTTGATCCAGTATGATTAACAGTTGAAGTCACGAAATTTTGAGACCTTATCGAATGGTGACAGAAATATGTTGGAAATTGATTCTCTTCAAGAGACAGGTTCGACGATAGAATAATATAGTGATAGCTTTCCTGTCATATTATGCCGACTCGGTGTTGTTTGGGACCAATCCTTCGTTACCAACAACTTTTTATATTCAATTCTGGCAAAAAAATTCTTAATCCACGCGTACGAAGTCGCGGGTACGAGCTAGTACTACATAAAAAAATATTAGGTAATTAATTTTGAATTTCCTTAAAATAAATGAGTAAATAATATAATTAATTAATTTCAACTCCATATTCGTCTGGTGATATTAGGGTAATTCGACATTCCCTGTGGTTGGTTTCGTGCGTATACAGGCGTATTCACGCGAATACGCGTCCCTGGACGCATTGCGGTGCATGACAAAAACACAACCCCATTAATCACAATTTGCTGTCCAAGAATTTCTCTCCGTTTGACACCAATTTGACTACCAAACTTGAAACTCTTAAGGCTTACAGTAGTGGCTAGACACCGGAGTGAGCCAGAACCCCGGACCAAAACACCCCATGTATTCCTTATGGGAGCGGGAGTGAGCCCAGGACCACCCACGTCGCGCAGGTGTTCGCCTGGCCACTTCTTAACCTGAGTTACGGGTCATAAATCGTCTAAATGGCTTTATTAATTATTTTTTAAACCTCAATTACGGTACAATATTCACTTTAGTATTACATTCTTGTGGTGTGACGTATCGAAGGCGGGCCGGCGCCAACTTGTCACGCGGTCAGAGTAATAAACCTCAAATTCAATTCGAAATGCGGTATAATATTCGCTTCTGAGGACCTTGGTTCAATATTTTTATAACAGGTAACACAATTTATAATTTTAAAATAGCGTTATTACATGTCAAGTAATAAGGATTTTTTCTGGCCGTTACAGAGGTATTTATCCGAAAAAGATCGGATAAGTACTTTCCGAGATATGAATTTTAGTATTAGCGTATGTTTTTTAAACTCTGTTTCGTTCTCAGGACGAATGTGAGCTTCTAAGGGGTAGCCACCCGATACAGCGCACCTGCGTCATAAATATTATCCGCCGCGCCACCCTTCCCGGCCTGAATTTTAAGTAGCCGGCTCGCCGGGCCGACACTCATAAATATTATCCGCCGCGCCACCCTTCCCGGCCTGAATTTTAAGTAGCCGGCTCGCCGGGCCGACACTCATAAATATCCACTTATCCGCGCGCGCCAGGCCTCATAAATATCACCTGGCCTCCTAGGAAGTTATGTGTGTGTTAAAAGCTAAAACATTTTTCAACCTTCACGGTATTGTGTTCTGTGAGCGGGCGGAATATAATTTACCCCGAGAAATGTGGCCTTAGATCCCTCGGGAGATTAATGTCGCCAGACACCACAGGCAAAGCGTCGTGTTCTCACGCCAAGCGCTTCCCACGCTATCAAAGGCTCCCGCGCCGCCACGCGCAGCTGCGCCCGGGGACGCACTGCGTTCTCACGCCAAGGCTCCAGACGCGTGTATAAATAGGGCAGAGACCCCCCTTCTGCTATCCAGTCTTCTCTGAGTCTTCGAGCTGAGCACTTCGATCATCACAATGTCTTCTGAGGATCTTAGCTTATTCGCCGATATTGGTAAGTAAATTATTGATATTTAACTTGTTTTTCTGGCTGTTTTAAATTCTTTCACATATACTGATGAGTTTTTTTTTTCTGCTTCAGACTTTGATGAAATTCTCGCTGAGGATGATTTCGGTAATGATAATATTTTCTTTTAAAGTAACTAGATTTATGAAAAATGTATAGTGCTGAAGCAGTAGTCTATATTATTAATTTATTTGTTCGCAGGTGATTTGTATATTTCCTGCAGTGACCTTTTTTATTTCAGTACGTATTTATCTATAGATTATTTTTTCCCCATGTCTTTATAACTATTGCTAATACATTTTTTTCTTTTTTTTTCAGATGAACCATCACACCCAGAGAAGCGTAAGGGTAATTCTTCTCAGGAATTAAGTAGCCCAAAAAGAGCTTGTGATTGCTCACAATGGAGCATGCTCCCAAATATTGACGTGGATGTGCCGCAGAGCATGTCACCACCACATAGCATGCCGCCAACTCCGCCACCACAATGGGTTCTTCCGCAACCACCAGCACACTGGAATATCGGTAAGTCCAGTACATCAGTAATTTACCTATATTATTTTATGCTTACAAAATTATGTTTTTCATGATACTAAAACATTTTTTCTTCTTTTTTATGTTTCAGAGGGACGCCCGGCCAACGAGGCAGTTCCGCCACCAATATGGCGACCATGGGAGACGTCGGAACCTAGCCGACCGCCCGCCACAGCAGCAGCCGGGCCCCCCAGCAGCCCATCGCCGGGACCCAGCCGACCATCGCCCGGCTCCAGCCGCCACTTCAACAACCCATCGCCGGGACCCAGCCGACAGTATGCCGACCCATCGCCCGGCTCCAGCCGGCAGTACGCCGACCCATCGCCCGGCTCCAGCCGGCAGTACGCCGATCCTTCGCCCGGCTCCAGCCGCCCATCGCCCGGCTCCAGCCGCCAGTACGCCGACCCATCGCCCGGCTCCAGCCGGCAGTACGCCGATCCTTCGCCCGGCTCCAGCCGGCAGTATGCCAGCCCATCGCCGGGGCCCAGCCGGCAGTATGCCGGTGCAGGGGCAGCCTTATGCAGTCATGATCAGGCAGCACCGATAGGTGAGTCAGCAGTATCGCGCTTAGTCCTTGAAGACAGGCTTAGTGCATTTAAAAATAGAATTTATTCCGGGACAATTTCAAATTCTCAAAATTTCATTGATCCAATGAATTTCATTGATGCTTGCATTAAACTTGTTGCCGGTAAAGTTCGCGAAATTGTGGATAATCGGTCCTCCCCATCTGTAAAGGTGCAGGTTGGACTGATTAACACATATAAAATACAGAAGGAAATGATTTTGGAAACCGCCCGTATGTGCTTTTTAACTAAAATGCGTGAAGTCACAACAAGCACTTGCCTGTCGGATTGGTATGAAAAATATGTGAAGTCGGAGCTCAGAGTAAAATTGTGTGAGTTTCAAGAAAGGACAAGTGGCAAAACTCTCGATAGAATAGAATCCCTCGACATTAGCATTTCTAATTTTCAACCTTTCTATCGTGGGTCTTCCTATGTTGCTCTGCCACTTGATATCTGTAGAAAGAAGGCCGTCATCAATGTTGAAAACAAGAATGACGAGTTGTGCTTTCTATGGACAATTCTTGTATATCACGTAAAGGCGCTTAAAAAACATGGTGACAATGTTAGCATATATAAGAAAGTACGTTCACTCTACCCCCTCGATTTTTCAGGTATTGAGTTTCCGGTAAAACTCTCCGACATTTCTAAATTTGAGAGGCAAAATCCAGACTATTCTGTAAATGTTTTCGGTCTGGATGAAGTTAAAGGTAAACATGTAGTTTCCGGGGCCCTCCATCACACTGCAGACAAACGCGTTCACCATATAAACATGTTGATGATTACCGACGGCAGTGGGAAAAAAATTCCATTACTGTTGGATTCACAACTTGTCGGCGTTAGTCAGTTCTTCTTTAACTAATTATGAGCATGCTATTTTATTTGTGACAGATGTCTGCAACATTTTGGACGCAAAGATCTCCTGGACCGCCACGAGATCGTTTGTGCAAGGGTTGATCCTGTAAGAGTGGATTTATCCGGCGACGACGATAAAACTTTAAAGTTTAAGGATTTTGTGCACCAAGAGCGTGTACCCGTCGTCGTTTACGCGGATTTTGAAAGTTTATTGCAACCATATGATTCTTGCAGTCCCCCACCCAACGCCTCTCACAC
>CM061921.1:387946249-388045100 GCA_031002005.1 Vandiemenella viatica
CCCTTCATTATCAAACTAAGCAAACCCATCATCTTGCCTCTTCATTCTGTGACGCTCCTCTGAAAACATCTTTCCTCAACCATCATACCGAGCGTGGTGGTGTAACGGCTAGGGTTCTGGCCTCGAATTCGGGAGGACGGCGGTTCGAATCCCCGTCCGGGCATCCAGATTTGGGTTTTCCATGGTTTCCCCAAATCACTCCAGGTGAATGCCGGGATGCTTCCTTCAAAAGGCCATTCCTTCCCATTCCTTGCCCCCATCCTTTCCCGTCTCTAAAGACCTAGTTGTTATAGGAGACGTAAAGCAGTTAAAAAAAAAATCAAACGTCATTTCCAAAAAGTGTTCATTTTATAATTTAATTGTTCACTTAATTTTTAATATCTTTCTATATCCCCACTTTATAAATAACTCAGTTTTAATTCTCTCTTTTTTTCCTTATAACT
The DNA here is from genome assembly GCA_031002005.1 of Vandiemenella viatica. NCBI lineage: Eukaryota > Metazoa > Arthropoda > Insecta > Orthoptera > Morabidae > Vandiemenella > Vandiemenella viatica. The sequence continues at coordinate 387,946,693 of CM061921.1, forward strand.
TTACGTCTCGTCGACGTCGAGGTCATTAGAGACGGGAAGGAATTCGGCCATGGCCTCTTGTAGGAAGTATCCTGGCTTTCTCCTGGAGTGATTTTGGCAAACCATGGAAAACCCAAATCTGGATGCCTGGACGGGGAATCGAACCGCCGTCCTCCCAAATGCGAGGCCAGAGTGTTAACCACTCACCCACCACGTTCGGTGCTGGCACTAGGTGTTGATAGCGGAAGTGCTGGCCCTAGGTCATTTTTTTAAATTAAAGATGTATCTTCTCGAAGAATTTTTTTCTGTTGCAATTCTGCTTTAGAGATCGCTCTTATTTGGGTAATCAGTTGTTATTGTATTGTGATTGTACTTATTCACAATTCATTCACTTCTACTACAATTTTTGATCCTGTATTTATAAAGTCATTTTGGCTGTTAGCTTTAATCATTTTTTTATACTACAGTAGATTTTGCAATGATGAGATCTTCACTAGTTTCAAAGTCAACTCCAGCCTCTGGCAATGACAGCTAGACTGAGCTCTAGTTTATTTAACAATCACGCTATATTAGTAGGAACTGCATTTTACATCACTGTCAGTGTGTTTGCAGGATTTACAATTCGACCTCACTCATACAAATTTGTGTCTTACATTACGTTTCATTGTTGCTCTCTCTATTTGTTCGTAGTTTGAAACTATCAGTTAAAATCCCCTTCTCTCCGATTCCTATCTTTCTTTTTCATTAGTGATGATACTCTCATTAAGCGAATGTTTTATTATTAACTTAGTACAGTTAATACTTGCGAATTAAAACGTGATAAGGAATGAAACAGTTGAGGAGAGGGGGAGATTGATATTACGAATTTTACTGACTTCGAAAGGTGAAACTCGTATTCTTCGAAAATCGAGAATATTGATGTTCGACTGTTTTTCAGACGCGTCAGAGTAAAAACCATAGATTTTGCTTTCCGAAAGTAAAAAGCCTTTTTCGAATAATCTCACTTACAGCCTGTAATTTATCGTAGATAAATGTATAGTTTATAGGGAAGTAAAAAGTAAGAGTAGAGAATGGTGACGGAACTGTGAATGACGAGTAAGAGGAAGCATTGAAGTGACTAAAGTATCTAGTCCAAGGAAAATAGTGCTGGTTACACGAGAGAGACGAGAGTGGCGCAGCTAAGCAGCGGGAATACCACGTCCACCTTAGTAATCGTGTCTGTCTGTCCTGTGTATTTAAAAAACAATAGGGCAATTTAATTTTGCGGGGTAACGAAGTTAAAAAATATTTTTTAAAAATAGAAAAGGACGAAGATCAGTTCTGCTTGGAGGAAACTCCGGCTAATCATCGAGCTGGGTTACGTTAATCGTTCTCTCCCCCGTGGTGATTATAATATAAAAAAATAAAAACCACCTTTAAAAAAACACACTAAAAATTTAAAATTTGTTTATACCTTGCTTAGAAGAAAATAAATCTAAATGGACAATAGTTTACATTACTGTTATTGAAATTTTAACATTGATCAGTTATTTTTGGTGACGGTCAGTGGGCAGCTTCCATCCTGCCCGAGGCGACACGGGGAGTACAGCGTACAGGGAGGCGGATTTTTTTGTTATTAGACTGTATTTTAATCTGTGGCTGCCTCGTTGGTGGTTTTTTATATTTTTTTTTTTATTTTATTTATTGACACTTGGCCTGTTGGCCATACAGTCAATTTACATTCTATTTATACATATACACTGATTCGCTCACATTTCCCCAATCATATATACAAATCACTGTTAGAATTATAAAGATGGTTAGATGGAGAGTTAAAGATTAAACATTTTCACAGTAAATTTTGATAATACATAATTTTTATAGTTATTAGGTTAAAATGTAATAAAACCATTACCGTCTAGTGTTCCATGAACGGTAACTATTTGCAATATTGAAGAGTGGGGTGGGATCTCCCGTTTATATCTCTATATTGTTTCTTGTAATAAAATGCACCATCTTTTGGTATATAGAAATATTTCCTAAGGCAAGAAGATGGCTGACATTGACTGGATATCTTATACCCCAATGTTTCAAGTCTTCCCAAAAGGTGTCCGTTTCTTCCTTGTATTTATTACATCCAAAGAATATATGGTTTGTGTCGGCCTCGGACTGCCCATCACATTGACAAAAAGGGGAGTTCACTAGCTTTATTTTGTATAGATGGCTTCCGAATCTCCCGTGGTTGAATTTTAGTCTCGATATTATGGTGACTGCTTTTTTTGTGGCGTATTTCTTTTGGAACCACTGTGTCCTTGGTATCAACGGATGTATCTGCCTATAATGTGCTCCTTTGTGTTGGTTAGTGGATTTCCACATATCATTCCAGGTCTCCATACATTTTTGGCGAAATAGTGGGATTAGATCACTTCCTATTAGAAGTTCAACTGGGTTTCCTGTTTGTGCGGCTATTTTTGCAAGAGCATCCACTCTTTCATTGCCATGTAGTCCGACATGCGCCTTGACCCAGATAAAAGAGATCTTCATACCTTGTTTCTTTATGTCGGTCATCAACTCCATTATGTTATACAAAAGTGGAGTCCTCCCTCTATCTTTGATTCCATCATCCAGTTTTTGCAATGCCGATTTGCAGTCTGTGAGAACAACTGTATTCTGAATGCGCATCTCTAGCGCATATTCCAGCGCTTTAAGTATTGCAAACAGTTCGGCTGTGAAAGAGGATGTTTCCTCACGCAGCTTGAACAACCTTTCCACTATGTTAGTGCTGTCAAAAAAGGCACTCCCAACCATGTTGCCAGTCTTTGACCCATCTGTATATATATATACCACTCGACCCATACCACTTAGATAGTCATTTAGAAGATTATTGTTGCTAAGGGCGTTCTCTGAATATCTCAGATTTTCTACGATCTCGTTCCGGATCATATGGGTTTCGTAGTCAACTTCGTAACATGGTAATCTTGGGAGAGAGAACACTTGTGTCTGATATTCATTTAGCTCAGCGATGGCCGCAACTAGAGGTGGGCTGTTCCTGTGGGTCCAGTAAGCAGAGGTTGATGTTGCTGCCCACAGGGCGCGTATTTTTATTGTAAGCGCGTTTCCGGTTTTCTGGAACTGTTTTATTATAAACTTTTTACTGAGATATTGGCGCCTCAGTGCGAGTGGCATTTCATTGGTTTCGACTAGCAGTGCATTGGTTGGCGTCGACAGGAATGCCCCTAAGCAGAGTCGAAGAGCTCGGTACTGACATTTGTCCAGGCGGTTCAGAAGTTGATCGGACGCGGATCCGTAAAGTACACAGCCATAATCTAGGTGAGGTCGCACCATGGCTTTGTAGAGAGCTATTGAGATTTTGGGATCAGCCCCCCACCAAGCACCGTTAGTGGCTCGGAGTATGTTTATTGCTTTATCACATTTCCCAACTGTTTCACATATCTGACGCGTCCATCTTAGCTTGTTGTCTAAGTATAATCCCAAATATTTGATATACTTTAGGAGTGGCAATGTATATGGTCCAAGTCTTATGTTTTCAGCTGCCAGTACCTTATGCCGGGTGAAGGTTATTACTGCGGATTTTTCTGGTGATATTTGGAGTCCGTTTTCCTTTAGCCAAGTCTTGAGTTTAGTTAGCGTTTGGCTAAGATAGAAATAGGTGTCCTGAAGGTTCCTGGATGTTTTGTAAATGCAAAGGTCGTCCGCATATTGTATAAACCAGGTATCTGGTGACAGTGTTATGCCAATGTCACTACAGTATATTATGAACAGGAGTGGTGCCAGGATAGACCCTTGCGGGAGCCCAAAACTTGTACGCCGAGGACCAATTTTGCCAGTTGGTGTCATAATTATCAAAACTCTATTTTGCAGAATGTTCCAAAGATTTAATATAAATGTTTCAGGCAGTTTCATTAGGAGGAGTTTTTGTACTAGGATTTCTGGAACAACATTATCATATGCTCCAGTCAAGTCTGTAAACACACACGTTGTGTACTTGTTAGCTGTCAAGCTCTCTTGTAACTCGGTAACTAGGTGTGCCAGAGCGTCAAGCGTACCCAGGCCTCTGCGAAAACCGTACTGAAAATGGGGGAGTTTTATATAGTGTTCCACGTGCCACTCTATTCTGAGCCTAATCATACGCTCCAGGGTTTTATACATACAAGACATGAGAGAAATCGGCCTGTATGATGCCGGGTCGCATGGGTCCTTGCCTGGTTTGAGGATAGGGACTATTCTTACAGTTTTCATAGATTCGATGTCAATGCGTCGTAACCAAACGTCGTTCATTACTTTTAGAATTGCTAACTTGCCTTTTCTTGGTAGATATTTGAGCATGGCGTAATGGATGTTGTCTGGCCCAGGCGATGTGTTCTTACTATTACTGACAGACGTTTCGAACTCTTCCAGATTAAATGGCTGTAGTATCTGTTCATTGGATGTATTTTCCTGTAGGCAGATCTTGTTTATTACTGACGGTGGTGTCATCTTCTCCAATATCTTCTCTAACACCTCTTGCGTTGCGGTATGAGTTGAGCGGTTACTCGATGAATTACGGAATTTTCTTATCTCGTTCCACACAGTGATCGGGGAGGTGTTACGGTTTAAGTTTTCGCAAAAGGCTATCCACTTTTGCCGCTTTTTCCTTTTCAAGAAGCGTTTTACTCTGGCCTGAATTTTACTTAAAAGAATAAAGTTTTCCTCCGTTGCGTGTTGTCGATAGATTTTTAGGGCTTGTTTTCGTTCTTGAACTGCCGCGGTACATTCTGAGTCCCACCAAACTGCAGATCTTCTTCGCTTTAATTTCACTGGGTGGTTTTCGGGAATCGTCGTAAGAGCCGCTTGTTCTATTCCGTTTAATATTTTCTCATAGTCACGCTGCGTATCCCCGGTTTCTTTGAAATTTGAGAATATATTGCTTGCTGCTTTTCTGTAGGCGCTCCAATCGGCACGCTTAATGTTCCATCTATACGTGGGTTTTCTTCCTTTGTATTCTATGTGATGTCGTTGATAAGAGAAAAAAATGGGAAGGTGGTCTGACCCACTGGTGTCTTTTATGGTTGTCCAGACGGCTGTATGGGAGAGGTGGGTCGACGCCAGAATTATATCTACAGCTGATCTCCGTTCTCCTGGTTTTGATATCCTTGTGTACGAGCCGTCGTTAAGGACCACTAGTTCCTCTTCTTCTGCTACCTCCATTATCAGTCTTCCGACAGCGTCCGTTCTTTCACTCCCCCAAACCAGATTATGACCGTTTACATCGCCCATTAAAATTACAGGTCGGGGGATTTGTTTCACATAGGAGCTAATAACCTGCTTGCTTACAATCGTATTTGGAGAACGATAAATTACTAGTATGGTCGATTCAATACCGTTAACGCGCGTTCTTATTGCGCATCCTTCTACACCATTTATTACATTCCTTAGTTTCAGGCTGCGGAATGGTATGTTTCTTCTAATTAGTATAGCCACTCCACCGTACCCGTCTGCTCTGTCGTATCGCTCGGTATTATAGCCAGGGATGTTGAATTGTTCCTTAGGTTTAAGCCACGTTTCTGCAATTCCGGCAACACATACATCGTACGATTTTAATAGATGGTGCAAACTTTCTTTGTTGGAACGAACAGAACGTGCGTTCCAGAATAAAAGATTCTTCACTTCCCTATTCCCCGCCATTGTTGCTTAGTTCTTCCTCTGTACCGTGCAGGTTGCTTGTGGATTCTATAATCCTACTAATATTATCCCTTATTGCGTCGATTGGGAGTGTCCCTCCTCCAGATTGTATCTGCAGTAGCAGCGTAGTAATGAAATTAAGCATTATTTCTATTAGGCGATGCCTGTCTGATGTGGCTGGAGGATCCTCCATGTTATTGACGGTGCTGGTTAAATTACTCTGTAAGGGCACCGTTGGTCTTTGGCTAGGAATGTGATATTGCTGGTAATCTTTCCAGTTATTTGTATTGCTATGTGTCGTGATCTGTTGAGGTCGGACGACTTTTGAATTAATTCCCGGAGGTACCATGTTGTCTCGTCTAAGTGGGACTGGGTTTGTCCCATGCAGTGGCTTGGACTGATTATTCTGCGGGGTTGTCCTCATAGGGAACAGCGGCATGTTCTGTTGTCTAGACAGTACCGGAGATTGGGAGACAATCTGTGGAGGGGTTGCTGCCGCCCTTGTGTGTGGCCTGTTATCAAATGAGGCTAGCTGGTAGGTTGGTTGTTGGTAGTTGTTGACAGGAAAAGAGTGCATGACCGGCAGAGGCGGAAATTCAGTTGGACTATTGTACTGCAAGTTGATGTTGGTTGCAGCTTGAGCGTAGGGTCTATTCTCATGTATAGCTGTGGCCTCGCTATAGCTGACATTATTCAACGCCATATATTGCTTAATGGCTCTCGTCTTCTGATATACGGGACACAGTCGATCTGTGGCTAAGTGTTGGCCAGAGCACAGAGCACACTTAGGTTGGGACGTTTTAGGACATGACTCAATGCTATGATCGGATGCACAAAAACCACAGCGCGTTTGGCTTCGGCACTGATTGCTCCCATGACCGAAACGCAAGCATTTGTAACACTGGGTAACTGATGGGATATAAACCTCAACATTACAGCGAACCCCGTGGATGTAGACAAATTTAGGCAGCAGCTGAGATTTAAATGTTAATACACATACGGGAAGTGGTGTGAGTTCCTGTTTACCTTGTTTTACAACTTTTTTATTGAACCGTCGGATACCTACTACTTGGGCCTCACATTCTATCACTGAGAGTATTTCTATGTCACTCAGGGAGATGTCCACGTTCCTAATTACACCCTGTTTGTGTACCATGAACTTTGGGATGTAAGCCACCATATTGTTTCTAGCGAAGACTTCCGATGTTACGAGGCTATTTGCCGCCGCACTACTGTTTGTTTCAATTTTTATTCTATTACGACCAGAACTCGTGATGTTCAAAAGATGATTTGATCTTAGGATACCTTGCTCACGTAGTAGCTTTCCTATAACCATTGGATGTAACCGGCCTATGTTCTTCTCCTTCCCCTCTACAAAAACTATAAATGGGCCGTAATCGCTTGCGTCGTACCTAGCTTGATGTATTCTGCTGCGCGTCCTGTAGACTGCTGCCGGAAATGGAGGGTGCAGTTGCCGCTTGTGTTGCTGTTGTTGCTGGTACTACTGGAGTTGCTGACGTTGTTGGTGTCGTGTTGACAGTAGACATCGGCTGCTGGGCTGCTGAATGTATCGCTGAGAGCCGTGCGACTTTCTCTGCTGCATGGGTTGATTTTCTTACATCTTCTTCTGTTGGTACCTGGCGTTTAGCAGGCTTGTTACTTATGCTTTGGCTACCAAGCATGGGATCGTCTGGTACCACACTGAACTGATAATTCACAGACTCGGTTAGAATGGCTTCGTCAGTTTGTTGGTTGCTAACTGTGTTCAACGCAGCTGCAATTACCGACCCGGTTGGCGTGTCACTATGATTTTCAAATTCTGATGTGTGGTCCTGAAGGCCACAAGTTCCGCCTTCGCCGTACATCCCACCGAACATTGTGGGTGACGGTCACACGGACTAGTATGTTAGATGAGCACGATTACCAATCGATTGTTTTCACCTAGAACACAGTAGATTGTATTTCTTGGTAAACTATTACGTCTACCACACACACACACTACTTGTTTACCGCGACCGATTAGCTAGCTTCGGTTATAACTTCACCAGGAAACGTAAACTACCAGGAAGTTGTTGCTCCGAGAGCTCGCTACAGACTGTGCTCGTTGGTGGTTGATGCATATCTCTGCCGCTACAGTGTCGGCTATCAGACTGAATCATACGGTAAAAGTTTCACAGTTAATCCTTATTATTGTCATTTTGTTTTCCTTACCTTTGCTGGCACAGACTTAAAAAAATAACTGATTAATGTTAAAATTTCAATACCAGTAATATAAAATATTTTCTATTTAGATTTATTTTCTTCTGAGCAAGGTATAAACAATTTTGAAATTTTTAGTGTATGTTTTAGAAGGCGGTAATTATTTTCTTGTATATAAATTAGTATTAAATTTTTAGTGGTATTATAGTTTGTTTTGTGTTATAAATATGGGTACGCCTTCTAAACACGCTGCTTGATGAGACAGCGACCTTTCGAACTTGTGACGGCGATGAAACGGGAAAAGAAAATACAACCAATATGTGATGGGCAGCGTGCTCATATGAGAATCATGCTCACCGGCATGATAAATTATTAACTAGTCCACACGAAGAGAAAGATTTCACAGAAATGACGAAATTGCGTTTTCTATCCAGCAACTATATAATTTTTTTTTCGGTGAAGACAAACGAGTGGGTGTCATGGTAGCGAAGGCGCGGTGCGAGGCCTGAATATATAGTTTGATTTGATCCCAACAAAAAATTTAATAATTTAAAGTAGGCTAAATATAGGTATGAAACCACTAGTACATGGTCACCGGAATTCAGAGATTTCGCAATCCGGAAACGTGGACTCGTTTTTTTTTTTTTTTTTTTTTTTTCCTTCGATATTTTAATCCCGGAATTGAATGGCCTCAAAAAGAAGCAATAAGATCTCATCCGGATTGCATTATAAACCAGGGGTGGCCAACCCGCGGCCCACGTTGATCATTTTTGCGGTCCGCGAGATCCATCACACTTTTACAACATATATTTATTTTATAATCGCCAAAGTAGTGAGAACCAATGTATTAAAAAAAATAAAAAATTTACATCCAAATATACAAAAATTAACTGTCGAAATTATGAGAAAAAATTAACATTGTTTATAAAATAACATTCTTGCGTATATATGACAGATATTGTTAGTATCATTATTATTATATTATTTAAATTTATTGTAAGATTAATAGTAAAACAATAATAACAATATCAATTATTCACTGCAAAAAGTCTGTAGTGGGTCTATATCTAATATGGGAATATACAATTTCCAAAGTGGCCCGTATGGTCATTTGGTTTGGCCACCCCTGGTATAAACTGTGATATAATCTCGCTAATAAAATAGCAAAGTCGAACACGTCACTGTATATGCAGCACCTATCATGGTATGCATTTCTACTGCGAGAAAACTCCGCCAGACAATATTAAAGAGATACAAAAAATTTGGAATTGAGTGGCCTAAAAAAAAAATGCGATCTCGATTAAATTTATGTGGGATCATTTTGAAAATATACCCTATCCAATAAAACACGATTCGTGTTTTTATTGCGTGCAGGAGAGGCGGTGTGGGCGGCTCGGCGGCGGCCAGTGTGGCTGGCGTGCCCCGGCGAGGACGGCGTCGTGTCGGAGTGGCTCCAACACGACCGGCCGCTGCTGCTGCCCGACACCAGGCGCCGGCTGCTGCCCAACGGCACTTTGCACTTCACCAAGGTGTGTGTGCTGCATTAGCTGCTGTATATTACAGTGGTTTTCCACCGCGCTAGTTGTATCTGCTTTTTGCAGTTTCTGCTATTTTTTAATTGTGGTTTTTCGGCTGTGCTGGAGCTTTCTGTAACCTATTTCAAGTTTTCTGGTGCCAGCTTTATTTTGGCTTCCAGTGGAGTGTTCTTGGCGTAATTTTTGAGTCCAGCTCTAGAACTGTTGTGAACTTTAATTTTGCTTCCGGTGGATTGCTGTTATTTTGTATTGTGGTTAACGTGGTTACCCCTACGGATGCGGTTGGGGAGAAGGAAGCGCAAAACCTTTTTCTTGATAAGCTAAAACAGATCAGAGGCGAGTTGGAGGAATTTATTTTTGGTGAAGAAAACAAGGTTAATAACTCCACCAAGCGATTTCTTCTTGAAGAATTCTCTGCGTGTGAGCATATCATTGTGCAGCAATGTCTAGTGACTGCAAGCGTACTGTTCATTGCGGGAATTGTGATCAAGAGGGGCATCACTTTAAGGATTGCGAGGCCAAGCAGGAAAAACCTAAGTGCGCCAACTGCGGTCCCCGAAATAAATCCCCTGTGGACCACTCTGTCACAATCCCAAATTGCCCTGGGTATTCTCTTGCTCTCCAGCTGCTGTCTAATGTGACCGATTATGGCCAGTAGAGTGCCTCATGATGACCGTATCAGTCTCAGAAGCCTCTTACGAGACTTAGCTTCATTCAAGTGAATGGGCAAAGAACTGAGGCTGGTGATCAAGATGGAGGAAGAGGAGGAGGATGTTCTTTTAATTCAGGAGTCTCACTGTGAGGAGGGCAAGGTTGTTCGTTACCCAGATGCATATCGGATTGTGAGTTGCCGGAGTGACCGACCGATGGCCGCAATGGTAGTAAGGAACCATGGCGTGACTGTTACTGAGCTTGTCAACCTCACCTCGTCCCACTTGGCCTGCACTTGCATCTCTGCCGGCCTAGAAGAGGCTTACGTTGTTAGTGCGTACTTCAAATATTGCCATCCTATTGAGCCCTACCTGGACAGGTTAGACGCTATCATCAGCAGTTTGCGGGGCAAAAACCTCATCATTGGAGTCGACGCAAACGCTGCCTCCTTCCTGTGGCACTCGAAGGAGACGAACGCCAGAGGAGAAGCTGTGAGAGATTTTATCGGCGTTCACAATATGCGAGTTCTAAACTCTCCGGGATATCCGACCACCTACTCTTCCTGGTCTGGGGAGACGAACATCGACATTACCATATGTTCCCCCGCTGCTGCCCGAAGAATATCGTCCTGGAAGGTGCAAGAGGAGTGGACTACAAGTGATCACCGCTGTATTACTTCTAAGTATGGAATTGTGTGGACTCGGCGTGCTGGCTGATGAACTCGTTGTATTGCAGAGACCTTGAGGTCAGAGCCCAAGCTATCTTGGCCAGAATTGTAGTATGGATCGTGGCAAACAAGATGAAGATTGAATCGTCTAAGACTACTGCGATGCTGCTGAAGGAGAAGCTAAAGCAAGACCAGCCCCCAACTCTCCGGCTAAACAATGGGAGGATCAAGCTTTGTGATGGGGGTGGTGGTTGATAGGCGCCTCGGCTTTGTACCACACCTCAAGGCCCTGAGAAACAAGACTTATGCGGTGATTGACAGTTTGATTCCACTTGTGGGACGCAAGTGGGGCCTAAATAGAAGAACTCTGGAGATACTATACAGTTCATCACAAGCGCACCCTCGACGCGATCCAGCGGCGCTATTTGCTGTTGATCACTCGGGCCTGTCGATCCGCCCCCACGGAGGCACTCCACGTATTCAGCGGCACCCTTCCACTCGATTTCGAGGTTGTTAAGTCAACCTTTATGTATCATTTGAGGAAGGGCAATGGCATCTGCATTTACGGACTTAGAACGGGATCGCTTCTTCGTGAACCTAAGAGTTACCGTGCTGCGATTGTGAACCACCTAATGCAATCGTGGCAAAGGCGCTGGGATGCATCCGAAAAAGGAAGGGAAGGCAATCGGTGGATTCCGGAGATCAAGAAGTATAGTCAATGCCTGAAACCATCTTTCACTTTCTCCTAGCAGCTGGCGTCGATAATAACTGGTCATGGTCTGCGGAAGAAACTTGCGTTAACGACGCACGGTGCCACTGAGGACGTAGATCACGTGCTGTACCATTGCACTGCGCATGATTGCCATCGGCGACATTTAATTCTGCAGCTAAATGAAGTTGACCTGGAGGACAAAGGCGCAGTGTTGACATCTGATAATGGTTTAGAGGCTCTGAAAACCTACGCTGCGCTAGTGTTCGCCACTAGGATGCAGCTGATGACGTAATCAATGATCGGCAGGCACCAGACGGCATCAAGCCGGGTGGACCGCCTCCACGTAGTCTGGTGGCGAGAGCTTCGGCTCTTGTATCTCACGCACCCCTAGCGGAGAGGAAGGGCAGCAGAGTGGGGATATAGCAGATTGTTCTTGAGTCGCCTCTGCTAACTGAACGTACTATTTTTTTAACTGCTTTACGTCTCTCAACAGCGAGGTCTTTAGAGACGGGAAAGGATGGGGGGCAAGGATGGGGGCAAGGAATGGGAAGGAATTCGGCCATGGCCTTTTGAAGGAAGCATCCCGGCGTTTGCCTGGAGTTATTTGGTAAACCATGGAAAACCCAAATCTGGATGCCCGGACGGGGATTCGAACCGCCGTCCTCCCGAATGCAAGGCGAGAATGAACGTACTACAACCTGGCAGTATGTATAGGGCATGTGGCTGTAAAACCAAAGCTCCAGATTTGATCATGCCAAAGATGAGTAAAACTCGTGGAAAGCAGTCTACCCCAAAAGGTTGGGTGGTGGAGGAGCCTGATGAGAGGGGACTATACCGAGGGCGTTTGTTAGAAATACCGTCCACTCCGCCTTATGAGCAGTAACTATGAAAATATACGATCGCGTACAACTGTCCGCAGCTTACACGAGTCTATTTGTACCGTCTGCAGATTTCAGCGTTGTGGGACTCGTCGACCAGAAGAGATGTGCTTCACCAGTACTGGACAAATGACGTATTTCACCACTGCTTCCTCCTTCGCGAGCTCCGTGTGCATCAACAAAGCCTTTTGGCAGCTGTTCCTCCGTTGTGTTGTTCTCCAGCTGAGGTTTCTATTCTGAGAAGCTCAGGAACGCTACAAAGAACGCCCTTCCCTTTGTTGGATTACGAATGTCGTTCCGCTATTGAGGGCCGAAGGCGGGCGTTCCGTCATTTATAATAGCACTGAGACGGCAGCTGTGGCGGAGCATGTTTGTCAGGCTATCATTATTTTTCATCGTTCCCAGTTTCTTGTTTATTCTTCCGAAACAACAGTTAAAAATATCAAGAAATGCGTCATTGAGGATTGTATTAAATCAGCTTGTAAAATTTACGTACTTGTACGTTTTTTGTGTGTGTTTTGGATAGCAAGATGATTGGTAAACCATTCTATCCCATACAGCAGAGGGAATTCTTTACGAAGTTCTGTCGCAAGAGCTTACCGTAGTATTACCATTAGAACCGGGTGAAATAGTGGCAAAGTAATGACATCTCACCCAGATACAGCGGGTAGTATTACTCGTCCCCGGGTAGTTGCTGATTTTTGCTGTTGTAAGGAGAGCCGTCTTTTCTTTTACAGCAGCAGCTAAAGAATATCGTTATCTGGAAACAAGCACTTTCCGTTTCTGTTCCTTGCCTGTTTTTGAAACACCATTACATACAGTTACTACCTTTCAGTTTCCTGCCAACTCAGACTTAGATGTCACCATCTCATGTCACCGACAACAGTAATTTAGCTATACTTTTTTCCGTAATTTCAGCCTTTGTATGTCCTTAAATAGATTTAAGGGCAGAACTAAAAGAACAACATGTAAGGGCAGTCTTAAGTGCTTATTACAAAAGTAACTAACTTTAAAAATCATCAGTTTAAGAACGGAGACTTTCACGGCGTATGATTGCAATGAAGTCTGCACGGGTGTACCAACCACCTGATTGTGAAGTCGATGGTGCGAAGATATCTGTCCTCAACACGACCAGGCGGTACACCAGTCAAGACTTCATTGCAATCAACTCTCGCGGATAACATTATCGTTTCCATAACTTATAATACAGCGCATACATTGAATTTTATCATGAATTTCTAGTTCTTTATGTCAGATATAACGATCAGGGAGGGGACCTACAGTTTAACATTGAATCCGAACCACGCAAGCGTTCTGGCATGCTCCAGAGCACACATCATGCTGTGCCATAGGTGAAAATCCGAGACAAGAATTCGAACCACGGACCTTTGGTTCCTCAGTGAGACACAATTCCGTGAGCAATACGTCATAGCACATCACAAACTCATCCAAACAACGCCTAACCCGCCTATACAAGTTTTCACTTCAAAAATGTAATTTACTGAAATATCAAAACAAGTCATAATAAGAGTTTATAGGAGAAAATACATTTCTACACTTTTCCAAGCGTCGATGTGGCTAAATTCGAATACACAAATGATGCGAGACAAGCGCCGAATGAAACAAAATTATTTGGTGGATGAAAGAAGTCAGCCGAGTAGGTCGGTCGTAGTGTTACCACACCATATTGTTGCGTACTTTGTTCGTTTGACAGTAGAGTGACATGACTGCTGGCCATTTTTGGAGATTTTCACACGGAATCGATAATCCCTCCTTATGAGTCTACACTTCCGTCAGTTTCTCGGCCTATCTGCCACCAGGTCTCCAGTTGGTCAGGAAGTGATATCTTCCTAATCTTTTGTAAACACCTTTCAGGATGTTGTCCACGGAGACCAAGGTTCGAGCTACCAGCAGCCATCGGTATTACAACGTATGTCTAGTGAATAATAAATAAGGTTCGGATTTTTGTGTCGAGTCATATTTCTTTCCTGCCTTCTGTTTGAGCTCTAATGCTGAATTAAACACTGATTCAACGTTTCTGATTGTATTTTAATGTATTTTATTTGGCGTATAAATGCATATTCAGACCATTTCCATAGTTTTGGTCATATTACAATATTTATGGTCATATTTTGAGGAAAAATCTGGTAATTTTTAATAGTACCGGGAATTTACTAGAAGTTATAAATGAGAATAAATTAAGATAGACATCAGTAAGATTTGGGTATCAATGGATGAAAGTACTGATGCTTGTGGGAACCCTAATTGCCGACAGATGGATGGTATATTTTTGCTGGAATCAGTAAACCACTCTACAATTTCAGTCCATCCATTTCGACAACGCCATGAAACGGTGAAATTAAGCGAGAACATGTCTTACCATATGTGACTGAACTTGCGCCGTACATGGTAAAGGATAGAAAAGGTCTTAAGATATTGTATACTTTGATGGTGCATTTAACTTGTCTCGCTCATGGATTACATAGCGTTGCCGGGGAAGTGAGACTAATTTTCTCTGATGTTGATAAATTAATATCAAATCTGAAATTATTTTTGTGAAAGCTCCAGTGAGAGTGGCAAAATTTAAAGAAGACTCACCTTTCGTCCCTCTTCCACCCCAACCAATACTTGCTTGCTGGGGCACTTAGCTATTGCTGTTAATATTATAAAAACACGAAGAAAATAGTTTCTAATTTCCATAAAAAAAAAATAGTTCAAGAGCTCTTTTCCACTAATTTGTTCAGAAATTTGGCGTACATAAAGTCAAATTTTTTAGGCATCACAACTGGAAGTGGTCTAGTACTGCATGAAAATTTCGGGGTCGTTAAAAGTGTGTAAAGCGAGACAGGTCAAGCAAGAGCAGTTTGGCTATTTGGTTAAAGTGTTGCGTGGGAATGCTGGATGTAAAACAATTTGTAAATTTAGTATTCCCCTTAGAGACATCGCGAACAAGTCGGGGATGAAGTCCAATGTCCATTCATTGTGTATTCCGGAAGGTCTGATCCAAGATGTGGAACAGGCCATCCCGGATGTCATTGAACGGACGAGGTGTAGCTAGCTGCAGATTGTAGCTCATGTCGGCACCAATGATGCTTGCCGCCTGGGGTCGGAGGGTATCCTCTCTTCCCTCCGGCGGCTTCCTCATAGGGTGAGCTCCGTGGTTCACGACCGCAAGATTTCGGCCGAGTTAACTATCTGCAGCATTGTCGATAGAACCGACTGTGGACCTCTGGTTCGGAGATGAGTCGAGGGTCTAAACAAGAGACTGTGGTGTTTTTGCGATAATCATGGCTGCATATTCCTAGATCTTCGCCCTGGAGTCGAGTCGTGTAGGGTTCCCTTGGATAGATCAGGTGTGCACTACACACGTGAATCGGCTACACGGGTGGCGGGGGCCGTGTGGAGTGCATTGGGGGATTTTTTAGGCTGAGGAGGAAGACCCGAAACTGGGATTACAGTTACGGGCAGCCCAATCAAATTCTGCATCATATGTTAGGAGTAGCGTAAATCAGTCTCGACCGTTAAAAGTACTCGTTATTAACTGTAGAAATGTTTGTAATAAGCAGCCTGAGCTTGAAAGAATTATTAGTAGCACAGAAGCAGATATTATATTAGGTACTGAAAGCTGGTTAAATCCGGATATAAGGTCAGCAGAAATTTTTAACAATAGCATGAATGTTTTCCGTGAGGATAGGTTGAATTCTAATGGAGGTGGTGTATTTATAGCTGTTAGTAAACACCTGTCATGTAACGAAATAAATATCGATACGGTCTGTGAAATCCTATGGATTAGACTAAACGTAGCTAGGACAAAACTTGTAATAGGGTCTTTCTATCGTCCACCAGATGCAGATGTAGCTATTGCTGAGGCCTTAAGAACTAATGTAAGTAATATAGCTCGTCAATTTTCGGATCATGGAACAATACTAGGAGGTGTCTACAACTTTCCGTATATCGACTGGAATAATTACGTCCACGTTACTGGTGGCAGAGATAAAACATCCTGTGAAATTATTCTTGACCTTTTCTCAGATCTTAATCTTGAGCAGCTCCCCACTGAACCTACACAGTGCCACAACGATAACGAAAACATTTTAGATATTTCCGTTACGAATAGGCCTGAAAAATTTACGGACATTTCTACCACCATGGGAATAAGTGATCATAAAGCTGTAATTGCTACAGTAAAATTAATAGCCGCCCGCAAAAAGAAAAAAGAAAGGGTCATTTACAGGTTCGAAAATGGCCCAAAGGAGAGTTTAAGAACGTTTTGAGGGATAATTACATTACCTTTATAGAAGGAAAAGGCTCGGTTGAAGAGATGTGGCTTCCATTCATGCATATAGTCAGGGAAGGTATGGACTTACGTATACCGAAAAGGACAATCAGGGATGGGAACGATCCCCCGTGGTATACACGTGAGGTTAAACGGTTACTTAAAAAGCAAAGGAAGATACATGCAGGATTAAGAAGGACGATGTATAGGAGTGATTTAGAAAAGTTAGCTGAGACAAAAGGACATGTCAAGAATGCGATGCGCGAGGCCTTTAATGACTTTCGATGCAACTCACTTTCCAAGAGCCTCATCGAATATCCAAATAACTTTTGGTCATATGTAAAAAAAAAAGTATGTGGTTGTGACATCAATATGCCAGTTCTACCACATGACTGTCTGGAAGTTGATGACAGCCGCAACAAGGCTACCGTATTTAACACCGAATTTAAAAATTCTTTCACTGACGAAAATATGGAAAACATTCCCGATTTTCCACGGCGTGTAGAATTTGAGATGGATGATAGTGTATGTATCATAAAGCAATTAAAGCTCGTGAAGTGGGGGAAAGCGCCGGGTCCTGATGGTATACCAGTAAGAGTATTTTCGGAGTACGCAGAAGAAATAGAACCATTTCTGTCAGATATATTTCGTAAATGTTTAGAAGAAAGAAAAGTACCTTCTGACTGGAAAATAGCACAGGTGGGTGATTCACGTTTTCAAGAAAGGAGATCGGGGAGATCCTAGGAATTATCGACCCATATCTCTAACATCTGTTTGCAGTAGAAATCTGGAGCATGTCATATGCTCTAACGTTATGAAGTTTCTAGATGAAAACGAGTTACTTACGGCAAACCAACACAGATTTCGGAAGAACCGATCGTGTGAAACGCAACTGGCTCTATTTTCGCATGGAATAATGAAAGTTATTGATGCAGGATCACAAGTTGATGCTATTTTCTTGGATTTTCAGAAAGCTTTTGACTCTGTTCCACACAAACGACTTTTAGCGAAGATTCGAGCGTACGGTATATCTGATCAGATTTGCGAATGGATACGCGATTTTCTAACTGGTCGGTCACAGTATGTCGTTGTTGACGGCGAAGCCTCTTCTAAGCTAGATGTTGCTTCCTCAAGGAAGTGTAATAGGACCACTTCTTTTCTTAATTTTCATAAACGATCTCGGTGACAACGTTAATTGCAGGTTGCGATTGTTTTCTGATGATGCACTTATCTATAGGGAAATAAGGTGCTTTGACGATTGCTTAGAAAGGCAGTGTAAATAAGTAATAAAAAAGACCCCGTTTGCTCACGAATACAAAGTTAACAATTCAGTTGTTGACACGGTGGATTCCGTGAAGTATCTAGGCGTAACAGTACAAAGTAACATGAAATGGGACTTGCACATAACTTCCGTCGTAGGCAAAGTTAATTCTAAACTACGATGTATAGGTCGTATTTTGAGAAGTTGTAATGCTCATACAAAGGAAATAGCGTACAAAACACTAGTGCGTCCGCATTTGGAATACTGTTATGGGAGTTTGGGATCCGTACCGCAAGGGATTGATTGACACGTTAAAGCAGAGAGGAGAGCCGCTCGATTCGTGACTGCTAGTTACAGTCCTTACGTAAGTGTCACAGAGCTAATTCGTGGGTTGGGCTGGGATTGTTTGGCGGACAGAGGACTTCGTTTTCGTTTGAATTTGTTGGAGAATATGCGAAAATTTTTAATTTACGACTGCAACGAAATACTTCTTCCGCCAACCTATTTAGATCGCAATGACAGGAGGGATAAGATTCGAGAAAGAAGATGCCGTACTGATACATTTATGTAATCTTTCTTTCCTCTTTCTATTGGGGATTGGAATGCACTGATTTAGGATTGCTACCCACTGTATTTGTGATTTGTAGAATATAGATGTATGTGGTGAAACTGTTTTGACTGAAGACAACCCACAATTAAATTGCAGTAACTTGGCTCTAAGTAAACTCCCGTGACGTTGAACGCAGATTCTCATAGTACAAGACAGTTAAAGTAACAGGAGAAAAATCCTCTTTGAGAACTTGAAGATGCATGTAGTGATATCTGAAATGCTGGCATCAAACAAGAATAAAAAATGGTATGTTCACTAAACCAAAAAAAATTATAATTAGTCACATTTTTTAAATTAAAAATCTGGTTATCTATTCTTTTACAGGAACGTTAAAATAATTTTCGAAAATTTTAATTTCCCAATGGTGCAACGAGTGAACGGAAGAAAATTATGCTTTCTACATGAAAGCGACACTACTACATAAAATAAATTATATATAATTGGGTACGTTTTGATGTATAACAAATTTAAATATTGGTCATATTTTGTCTTTTTTTTAGGTCATATTTACCCATTATTAAGGTCATATTCATATTGGCATTTTTTTCCCCGTCAGGTTTGATTTGTACCAGCGTGTTTGTTGTTTCCAGGTGGTGGCTAAATCTGATACCGGGCTGTACAGGTGTGTTCGCCGTTCCTCCACGGGGCCTGTCGTTTCTGTCGCAGTCCGTCTGCAGATGGCAGGTTAGATCACATTCTGCTGCTACCAAAAATCGTTTACTGATTGCCATTAACATTTTTTTAGTATTTGTATCAGTGTCACAGTAGGCCTATGTTTACGTTTGCGGGAGATGAGACATGCATCAGTTAAAAAGGGTATGAGACAAGGTTGTAGTCTATCTCCATTAATATTCAACTTGTAAATAGAGCAAGCAATAAAGGAATTTGAAGGTGGCATAAGGGCTCACTGATGACAGAACAGGCTGAGCATACTTAGAAGTTATTGAATATCGTCAACAAAATGCTGAAGGACGATTTTGGACTAAATATAAATCAATGCAAGACAAAAGTGATTAAATGTAGCAGAATGATACTAATAATATTAGATTGAATATAGGATTGGATGCCATAGAAATAAGTGAATTCTGTTTCTTAGGAAGTAAAATTCTAATAGATGGCCGAAACAGGAATGATGTTAAAAGCAGAATAGCACTAGCAAAAAGAGCCTTCATGAAAAAGAGAAACCTTATAGTTTCTAATATTGATCTAGGACTTGGGAAGGACTTTTAAAGCTATGTGTGGAGCACAGCATTTCATGGTAGCGAAGCATGAACTTTAGGAATACCAGAAAGAAGGAAAATTGAAGCATTTGAAATATGGAGCTATAGAAGGATGCTGAAAATTAAGTGGATATATAAAGTACGAAATGAATGAGTTTTGGAAATGATGGATAAGGAAAGAATTTTGTGGAAGAGGCTTACAGAAAGGAGAGACAGGATGGTAGGTCATATTTTGAGACATGCAGGATTGGTTAATTTGTTAGTGGAGGGTACAGTCGAAGGTAAAAACTGTAGAGGAATACAGAGAATAAAATATATGAAACAGATAGTTGAGCACGTGGGTTTTAAGGTGTATGTTGAGATGAAGAGGTTAGCACATCAAACGAAGGGAAGACTGATGACAGTAAAAAAAAAAAAAATAGCTCAAAGCAACTAATCTTCCTAAAAGTCCAATACTCTAATGGGACTTGTTTTAGATGAGTTTGTCAGAAAAGAAGCAGAATTTTGAGATTTATAGAAGTAACATGTAGTAACACATGGCTTCATTGTTCCTGATTATAATGGCCTAAGAATC
This sequence comes from Vandiemenella viatica, assembly GCA_031002005.1. Classification (NCBI taxonomy): domain Eukaryota; kingdom Metazoa; phylum Arthropoda; class Insecta; order Orthoptera; family Morabidae; genus Vandiemenella; species Vandiemenella viatica. Next base: position 387,966,916 of record CM061921.1, read on the forward strand.
GGCCCTGGAGGAACACAATGAAAATCGTAGTGCGTACTAGAATTAAGGAGAAAAGCAGCATAGATGAATTTCGACATGCTGCACCTTGAAGAACCGTAAAGCAAGGCAGCAAAGTTCGGACGTATGCCTGTCATATCGCAAAAGGACATCCTCAAATGAAGGTCACGCAGTCCCCCGTCCTGTGACTGATAAACTCTGCTTGGAGTAATTGAAGACACAGTACGGCAGGGATGCCATTAAATCTCTGTCGTTGCGAGATAGTGCATAAGATGGAATTGGAAATTAAACTACCAAAACTATTAAAACATAGCTGGTACGAATACAATAGCGAACTATCAGTCTTAAAGTTTTCGTAGCTATCCAAAACTGGAAAGTTGTACAAAATCTAATATCAGACAGCAACGTTATATATTTAACAATATCCAGTGCCCTCGAGCATAATTTAGGACATATTCCATCAAGACAAACTGGAATCAACCTTGATTCCTCTGCTGGGTAGTATGTCAAGTGTTGAGGGCTATGTCCATAAGCAGACTTTCCCGCTTTCAGTTACGGTTTTATTTTCGTATTGAGGAGGTAATTTTTCATATGGCGTTGTTTCTTGACATTGTTTTGTTGAAAGACAGAATACAGTCCAAATTGATTCCGAAGTACATTGATTCGTCATAGTGATAAAAATTATCTCGTCTCAACACTATTTTCAGGCTTTTTTCTGCTTCTCTATGATATAGACGAAGCAACAAACATAAGTTTTCGTGGGGTTAGTTTTAAATTAGTTTCTTTTTAATCTGCTGCCATGATTTGTGAAACATTTGTTAATTTATGTTCCACTTCGTCAAAAGAGTTTACTTTTTATATAAATCGTCATGTTTCTGGGTAGGTTGGTTGGTCGTTCTTTGTATATGTTCTACAATAGGGGCGACAACGTACTACCTGGTTTCCTCACATTCAGTGTCACGTTAGGTATGCCGTTTTGTGTCATGCCCTTTATGAAATTTCTGATGGTTCGCTGTATCATATTAAGAAGAAAAATCCACGAAAGCTTCTTCAGTAACCAGATTCTTCTCAAGCTGCTAGTTGAAAGAATCACACGAAAAGAGATTGAGACAACTAGTAAGAATGTGCTGCAGGTAATGAAATGATAATGTAAACAAATTGAATTCCCGCTAGCTCCAACAAAAACTAAATATATGCTTATGAAAGAAGAATGAGACGCAACCCTTCCATCTGTCAGAAGAAGCTAAAGAGTAAGATATTTGGGGATTATCCTTTAATGATCACGTCGATAATCGGGAGAGGGTATTTCTGATTCCACTGCCTATCACAACAGTGGTCGCAGGTATGGAACCAGTATATTAGCGGACGTATAGCAGGACTGTGACGACCATTCTCTGGGCGTGCTCCTTACCGGTATATCTGCAAATCATAGTATGTTGTTTGTTAGGAAAGGGAAATATAAAATAGTAGTTACGATTTTAGATCCAGAGGCTTCCAGCAAGAATGATATCTCAGAAGGAAAGTGAAGGAGAGTGTATAAATTACTTTCTGACGTAAAAACGAGGATGCGTATGAAATATTTGAATCCATCCCAAGTATTAAATTACCATCTCACCGACCAGGGAAGTACCGCAGAGACAGAGGAGGGGTATTCATACTGGTTAGCAAAGACTACAACAGTTCACTGGTGTTTAGAGATCATGACTTCTGGGGAAATAAAAAAGAAAAAGTCAGGGTGTTGGCTACTTACCGTAGTAGAAAAATGAACGATAAAGATGAGGCTCTTAAGGGGAAACTAAATTCATATTCAGAGTTCAGAAGTGAGCATAGAATGGTCATCATTTGTGGGCATTTGAACCTACCAGGTGTAGACTGGGTAGGAAATAAGATTAATAACACTAAAGAACAGAGATTTGCAAATACCTTAGTAAGGGAAGGAGGCTTTACACATGTGGTCTAGCAGAAAACAAGGGGACAAAACATGTTGGATATTTTCCTAATAAAGCCGGATGATAACCTAATCGCGTGTCAAGTAACCGAAGGAATAAGTAATCATAATGCAGTTCTGAAGGATATAAGGGGATCCAGTAAACCAGTGGCCAGAATTGAAGAGGGAAATAGATACAATTATAAAAAGGCACAAATCTTGAAACTGAAAAGATACTTCAGGGTTAATTTTATTAAATGGAATAATGGCTTTTTTTATCTACTTAACGTCTCTCTAACAGCGAGGTCTTTAGAGACAGGAAAGGATGGGGGGGCAAGGAATGGGAAGGAATTCGGCCATGGTCTTTTGAAGGAAGCATCCCGGCATTTGCCTGGAGTGATTTGGGAAACCATGGAAAACCCAAATCTGGATGCCCGGACGGGGATTCGAACTGCGGTCCTCCCGAATGCGAGGCCAGAACGATAACCGTTACACCACCACACTCGGTGGAATAATGGCACAAGTTTAGTGCACACAAAGTGGAAAGAGTTCAAGGAAATGATAAGAAAGGGTGACGAAATGTTTATTCCAAAACAGAGAATAAAGAGAAGTACAGAACCTTCATACTATAACAGGGAGGTGAAGAGGTTAAAGAGATTGGTGAGACGAGAACATAACAGAGTTAAGAAACAGCAAGACAGTCGGGAGGTCATGAAACAACTAACTGAGGAATTAATAATGTCAAAGAAACTGGCTAAGGGTGAGTTTATGAAGAATATTATTGGTGCAGGGGGACCTCAGACTGATGCATCTAGAAATTTCTGCAGCTATATCAGGAAACTGAGGGGAAGAGAGGGTACTGAGACAATTATAGATAAGGATGGAGAAGAAGTAACGGAGGATTTAAAAAAGGCAGAGTTATTGAGTAACTGGTTCAGTGAGTCCATTAGGGACAATAATTCAGGGGTTATATCAGGAAACGAGCCTATCCGCACAGTTGGAGGGGAGCGGATTAGAAAATTTGAAATTAAATATGAAGATATCATGAAGGAACTAAGGAATCTAAAATGCATAAAGGGGCTGGTGTTAATAATATTACTACAGATGTCTTAAAGATAGTAGGATGGGACATTGTACCTTACCTTGAAACATTATTTAAATTGAGTCTGGATACTTGTTGTTACCAGATGACTGGAAAAGTGCGTTAGTAGTGCCGGTCCATAAAGGAGGGGTGACAAACAGGGTTTAAAATTATAGGCGAATCACTTTGACATCAGTGGCAGGTAAGTTAATATTGAGATTAATATACAACCATATTAGAGGTGTCTGTGAGGAAGGTAAATGGTTTTCAAGTCGGCAACATGGCTTTAGACAAGGATATTCGTGTGAATCTCAGTTAGTAGGATATATTCAAGATATTTCTGATGAAATGGACAGGGGAGGTCAAGTTGATAGCGTGGCACTAGATCTTTCAAAGGCCTTTGACAGAGTGAGCCATAAAATGGTGCTAAATGAGGTAAAAACTATTGGAGCTGATAAAAAGGTGATATGCTGGGTGGAAGAATTCCTAAAAGGTAGAAACAAAAAGTTAGGGTAGGAAATGCAGTATCTAAAGAAGTAAAAGTGAACATGGGAGTCCCACAGGGCAGTGTATTGGGACCATTGTTATTCGTTATTCTAATGAATTATTGTGTTAATGGTTTACTGTCAGAAGTGGGATTGTTTGCAGATGATATAATGTTATAATAAAAGGATCAAAACAATAGAAGACTGTAAAACAGCGGCAGGGTGATCTAGATAGGATAACTAGCTGGGTGAGTCAACATGGGGTGAAGATAAATGCAAAGAAGACTCAGCTTATTAGGTACACAGATAAAAAGCTAAAAGTTGATTATGATTATAAAGTGGGGAAGGAGCTACTTATCGAAGAGTCGAAATGTAAATACCTCGGCATAACATTTGATAGCAGACTTACCTGGGCAGGACACATTGAACAGGTAGTAGGGAAACGGTTCAGAATCTTTCACCTATTGGAAAGAGTGATGAGGGGATGCACTAGAGACGTAAACTAATTGGGGTACGAAATTTTGGTCAGACCACTGCTGGAATATGGTGGTGCGGTATGGGACCGACATTTTGGGTATCAAATACAGGAGCTTGAGGGAGTGCAGAGAAGGGCTGCCAGATTTGTCTTTGGAAATTACCACAAAACACAATTGGTTACTAAAATGATAAAGGAGCTGGAGTGGGATTCATTGGAGGATAGAAGGAGGGTGAAGAGAGTCATGGGAGTGTACAAAGCCTATACTGGTGATGAAGCATCGAAAGATATTGGTGGGAAAATTAAGAGAGGTGCTTGGAAGGGTAAGGTTGATCATGACCACTTGATTTCAGGCATAAGGGTGTGGGAAAATTTTCTTTCATAGGAAATGGAGTGAGGGACTGGAATAAATTGCCAAGAGAATTGATGAATAACTTACCGGAAACACTGAAAGAATTTAAAGTAAAAATTAGTAGAGGGCAAAAGTAGGTTGGAAGGCGAAAGGGAGGAGGTGTAGGTTAGATTGCCACCGGAGCGGGCACTCCATCGCAATTTTATCAATTATTATTATTACATATGAAATCCACTTACACATCAATTATAAGCTGGTGGGTTCAAATCCCCTCGCAGCAATTCAGATTTTAGTTTCTAATGGTTTACCGAAATCACTTCAGATAAATGGCAGGATGTTTTCTTCTAAATGTCATTGCTCTTTCCCACCTCTTAGACGATGCGTAAAGCCGTAAGCAAAAAAAAAAAAAAAGGGGGGGGGGGAAGATGGCTGGGATCGCCTTACTATGTGCTGTGTCTTGACGGGTGTACCGCCGGATCGTGTTTTGAAAACACGATTTTTCGACGACTAGCTTTGTCGTCTTCATCAGGTGTCGGCTGCCCGTCAGATACTGACAAGCATACGCCGGGAAAGTCTCCGTGTTTACATTGCTCAGCAGTAGATTATCAAGTGTAACAGCAAAGAATGAGGCTGGCATAAGTGCTGAAGTACCGGCTAAGTTGACAAATGTGTATTGTTTACAGACTGCCCAGTTAGCTCTCAGAAAAATCCCGAATGTTCTTAATAACTACTAAATGATGCCGAAAGTTTGACTCGGTATTTTAAGATTAATTATTGATCTAAGACTAATAAAGAACTTTTTAAAACTCTTTGTGTGGAGCACAGCATTTTATGGTAGCGAAGCGTGGACTTTAGGACTACCAGAAAGAAGGAAAATTAAAGCATTTGAAATATGGTGCTGCAGAAGAATGCTGAAAATTTTTTGAACAGATGAGGTACGAAATGAACGAATTTTGGAAATGATGGGTGAGAAAAGGAGTTTGTGGAAGAAGCTTACGGAAAGAAGAGACAGGCTGGTAGGTCATATTTTACGACATGCGGGTTTGGTTAATTTGTTAGTGGAGGGAACAGTCGAAGGAAAGAACTGTAGAGGTAGACAAAGATTAGAATATATGAAGCAGATAATTGAGGACTTGGGTTGTAAGGGATATGTTGAGATGAAGAGGTTGGTGCAAGATAGGAAGGGATGGAGGATTGTATCAAACCAGTCGCGAGTCTGATTGGGGAAGGGGGGGGAGATAAAAAAGATCCCGCAAGTTTGACTTGTAGACAACTTATAGATGACAGCGATGACCGAACTTTACAGTTTTGAGATTTAATGGTGTTAGCAGGTTCTAAAATTATTTATGTGTGGTATTAAATTCTAACATGCACAAACATGCAAATGTTAACAGTATATCTGTAGCGGGCTGGTGGCCCGGTGCTTAAGGTGTAACGAGAGGTCCGGGGGGGGGGGGGGAGTTCACCTCTAGCACAGCATGCTATGTAATGTGAAGTAGGCAAGAACACTTCCGTGGTTCGGATTCGACGTTAAACTGTAGGTCCCCTGTACCTGGTAGCACCGCCGAATTGGGTTAAAGCTGCCAAGACACGGGCGGATTTAGCAGCCAGGTTATTAGGACCACATGGAATTATTATTATTTAGTATATCAGTATGACGTGTTGCGCGTATGATATTCATAGTTTTACGTTTTCACGTCTGTCTTCAGTCCCCAATGGCTGCCGATTTCTTTTTTTTTAAATGTCGCTGCTCCTGTCCCGGGTTCGAATCCCAGCAGCCGCAGGAATTTTAGAGAGTTGTGTTTGATCACATGAGCTACGCCAGGCCACTCCGTGGTTGGGATTCCACGTTAAAGTTCCGGAGGAAAGGAACTGGCCATCATACCTCTGACCTCCTTCGGGAGGATCCAACCAACCTTCGGGTTGTGGACTAAGTTAGTTTTTTTTTTAACAAAGATTGAATGTAATAAAATAGGTGTAAACTAGACATATAACAATTTAGTTATTGGCTGTATCAAAGTTTGAGCGTGAGTCGTTTTACAAGGAGTATTCGAAGATTGTAGAGAACTCCTTCAACAAGAGGACGTATTCTCAGTTTCTGTTGCCGGAAACACATGACTGTCACGTCCATTAATGACGTAAGGTGTTTTTCATCCCCCCCCCCCCCCTTAGTAATAGACCTCGTAAGTATTGAGACTTTTGTTAGGTCTCGTGCTTCCAAGGGCGGTTTTACCTTCCCCCTCCAGGCCGGTTTTTAGACCATATCCCCTCCCTTCCCCCCCTAAAGTCGCCTTCGGCGTCATTTGTAGACTTTCTACCATTCTTCAAGAATTTCAAAATCTCACGTGAGATTTCCGTTGATCCCCCCTCCCCCTTTGTGAGGTTCGCGGGACCTCCCCCCCCCACGTAATTAATGGACGCCATCAGAGAAACAGTAAAAGTGGAATGAGCACCTACTATGCCCGAGGGATCTGGTTGCGTGGTTCCAGTCCCTAAGTAGCGCCGGTTAGTGACGTCATTGGCACTGGGACGTCGAGCAGTGTAGCAAAGTCTATTAGGTTGAACGATGTAAACGTGTGAATGTGTACAAATAGCCGTTCTACTTTAACTGGATCTGCAACTTTGGAGTGATAGAAGTCCTATAAATTTGTAACATTGGTGGTGTTGGAGAAAAAATGAAGGCACTGAATTAAAATTAGTTTAATGAAATAACCGTTTATTCATTCAGTAGTCTCTAAATGTTCTCAGTTGGAAACTGAGTGGCGGCCGTTCAAGAGAATCTCCATCTTTAGAAGGAACTTGCGGTAAGAATTTAGAACATATACATTATTTTCAGTGAGCGAGAGTAGCTGATGTGAGTGGACGACTCACGAAACCGCAACAAGCGTCCATTTTGGTATTCCTTGGACCCCGCCCCTCACGTAGCCGGACGACTCATCCCCTTGTTGCACGTAGCTTTTTCCCTATTAATCCCAGAAAACTTTGTTTTCTCTTGAGCAATTATTGTGCATATATTGAATACGACTGATGTTTGCGTTGTGTACTTTTGTATAATTATATATATTCCGAATGAAATGTTGACACTAACCACTCCTGCGAACAATCAATTTTTTTGGGAAAAACCTCTTTCTCAGGGACATTTCTTCTTGAAATGTACCTGGTATTACATTACCAGTGAATGATAAAGGATTTCTATAACTCATTGGATAATGAAAACTTGTTGGACAAAAATTTTCAATAAGCCTTGTAAGTTTATTTTATAGCGTCACTTCACACTTTGAACTTGAAAGTCACTTGACAGAACAAAATTAGAATTATTTTATCAACGAGTGGTGTGCAACACACGGGAGATGCTAAGGGGGAGGGGGGGCGAATGCGCCGTCGCGTCATGCGTGTAGGTTAGTTCAAACGTGTAACACAGCGCGATGATTTCAAGTCACAGCACATACGGAGATAATTAAATATCCACATGCTGTTGTGTGGTGTTCTGTACCTTGGCTCCCCCACGTAGCCCTGCGTAGGATGACCATATCCAGGTGGACTCCGGGGATACTGATCCTGCCGTGGCAAAACGGGAACTACTGCTCGTCACGGCGAATAAACAGAAAGCGAAATACTAATAAGTTTAAAAACATAAACAGTTTTGTAATGGTTGGCAATGTATGAACTGAAGAAGAGGGTGTGCAGTGAATATCGAGAGGAGTCCTTGTGCAGCGCAGTTGTATTTGTGATGTGTTGTATAAACAATATTTCATTATTAACAAGTGGAGCAGTGGTTGATAAGGCAACACGGCATCACATACGGAAATGATCATAGTGTAATGAGTAGGGTTCGGATCTTTATAGAAATATGCAGGCAAATATGACCTTAAAAATGGGTAAAAATATCCTAAAATGACAAAATATGACCAAACATTTAAATTTACTATACATCAAATCATGCTCAATTACACATCATTTATTTTATCTACAGTATTTATTTTATTATATCATGTAGACAGCATAATTTGCTTCGGAGCACTCGCTGCACCACTGTGAAATTTTAAATCGTTTTGCTTAAGTCACTTTAATTTCAGATAATTTACAGAATAGAACTCTTTCGTCTGTACTAAAATACTCCTCGCTAAATTCCCTTACGTAACTTCGCACTTTCAAAAAAAATATTTTTGGCGTGGTGGTAGGTCTAATCACTGATCCACTGCAGATTTAACGATGACTGAGGATATTTCATTGAGATATTGATTGATGCGGATAAACAAAGGCATGCTTCTGCAGCATTGTCGAGATTCAAAGGCGGGCGGAACATTACGTTTAGAGAGTGACAATAATGTATAACTTCAATTCTTGACTGGAGAATTCTGACCACAGTGAAAATTAGTTTTGTTTTATCCCACCACCTGTATAGCAGAAAAACAGTTCTGTGAATAATTACCTTGTTTACTTCTCATCTATATCTAGTGAATTCCTGGTACTATTAAAAAACTGCCAGATTTTTCCTCAAAATATGACCATATGATCATAAATACACTCCTGGAAATTGAAATAAGAACACCGTGAATTCATTGTCCCAGGAATGGGAAACTTTATATACACATTCCTGGGGTCAGATACAACACATGATCACACAGACAGAACCATAGGCACATAGACACAGGCAACAGAGCATTCACAATGTCGGCACTAGTACCGTGTATATCCTCCTTTCGCAGAAATGCAGGCTGCAATTCTCCCATGGAGACGATCGTAGAGGTGCTGGATGTAGTCCTGTGGAACAGCATGCCAAGCCATTTCCACCTGGCGCCTCAGCTGGACCAGCTTTCGTGCTGGACGTGCAGACCGCGTGAGACGACGTTTCATCCAGTCCCAAACATGCTCAATGGGGGACAGATCCGGAGATCTCGCTGGCCAGGGTAGTTGACTTACACCTTCTAGAGCACGTTGGGTGGCACGGGATACATGTGGACGTGCATTGTCCTGTTGGAACAGCATGTTCCCTTGCCGGTCTAGGAATGGTAGAACGATGGGTTCGATGACGGTTTGAATGTACCGTGCACTGTTCAGTGTCCCCTCGACGATCACCAGAGGTGTACGGCCAGTGTAGGAGATCGCTCCCCACACCATGATTCCGGGTGTTGGCCCTGTGTGCCTCGGTCGTATGCAGTTCTGATTGTGGCGCTCACCTGCACGGCGCCAAACACGCATACGACCATCATTGGCACCAAGGCAGAAGCGACTCTCATCACTGAAGACGACACGTCTCCATTCGTCCCTCCATACACGCCTGTCGCGACACCACTGGAGGCGGGCTGCACGATGTTGGGGCGTGAGCGGAAGACGACCTAACGGTGCGCGGGACCGTAGCCCAGCTTCATGGAGACGGTTGCGAATGGTCCTCTCTGATACCCCAGGAGCAACAGTGTCCCTAATTTGCCGGGAAGTGGCGGTGCGATCCCCTACGGCACTGCGTAGGATGCGACGGTCTTGGCGTGCGTCCGTGCGTCGCTGCTGTCCGGACCCAGGTCGACGGGCACGTGCACCTTCCGCCGACCACTGGCGACAACATTGATGTACTGTGGAGACCTCGCGCCCCACATGTTGAGCAATTCGGCGGTACGTCCACCCGGCCTCCCGCATGCCAACTATACACCCTCGCTCAAAGTCCGTAAACTGCACATACGGTTCACGTACACGCTGTCGCGGCATGCTACCAGTGTTAAAGACTGAGATGGAGCTCCGTATGCCACGGCAAACTGGCTGACACTGACTGCGGCGGTGCCCAACCGCTGTGCAGCTAGCGCCCTTCGACGGCCAACACTGCTGTTCCTGGTGTGTCCGCTGTGCCGTGCGTTTGATCATTGCTTGTACAGCCCTCTCGTAGTGTCCGGAGCAAGTATGGTGGGTCTTACACACCGGCGTCAATGTGTTCTTGTTTCAATTTCCAGGAGTGTATTATAGAAATATGACCTAAACTAGGAAAATGTTCTGAATATGCATTTATATGCTATAGGAAATACATTTTAAATACAATCAGAAACGTTTAGTCAGTGTTTAATTCAGCATTTCAGCTCAAAAAGAAGGCAAGAGAAAAAAATTAGTTAAATTTAAATTAAATTAAATTGCAATGGAGCGCATGCTCCGGTGGCAATTTCCCTAAACACCCTTCTTCCCTCTTTTCTGCACCCACCTACATTTACCCTTTACAAATTTTAACTTTAAATTCTTTCAACGTTTTTGGCAAATTATTAATCATTTCTCTTGGTAACTTATTCCAATCCCTCACACCCTTACCTAAAAAAGAGAATCTTCCCACACCCTTGTGCCTGAAATCGAGTGCCAGCTAGTGGTCATGGTCATCTTTTCCCTTCCATACATTACTTTTAATTCTTACACCAATATCTTTCCATGCCTCATCACTAATATACGACTTGTTCACTCCCATGACTCTAGTCACCCTCCTTCTGTCTTCCAATGAGTCCCATTCCAGCTCTTTTATCATATCAGTTAGTCATTGCGTTCTGCGATAATTTCCAGAAACAAATCTAGCAGCCCTTCGTTGCACCTTCTCCAACTACTGTATTTGATACTCAAAATGTGGGTCCCATACTACACTACCATATTCGAGCAATAGTCTGACCAAAGTTTAGTAACCTAATTCCTTACTATTCTTGTACATCCCCTCATCACTCTCTTCAACAAATGCAGGATTTTGAAACCTTTTCCTACTACCTGTCCAATGTGAACTGCACAGCTAAGCCTGTTATCAAATGTAATGCCAAGATATCGGAACCCTAGTAATGAGTACGTTCACTAGGGGCTAATGTTTTTCAATATTGCATTTATAAAATTACTAGTTTTAATACCCGTCAAAAAACGACGGGTATCATCTATGATGGTAGTAGGAATACATTCTGGAAAAACCTTATAAGTAAAAACTAATAACGACCATTTTAATGATATTTTTCGTTATATCATTACCTTACTGAGGTTAGATTATCGGAGTATTTGGCTAGGGTTTTTGTAAAAATAAATGCATTTTTTTTAATGACGGAAAGTATAATGTAACTGTTATTTATTTGTCTGATACATATCGCGATTACTTACGTTTCGTGTAAACTTTCTGTGAGTTTTAATAAACTTCGTTGTTTCTTATCTTCTGCCAAAAAAATTCTTAGGTTATGTTATACTTCTTATAACTGACACAGATAATAAAGCGCAAACATCTAATACCCTTCTCCTTACATGAATTTCTGCATATACTTGTCAATAAACAAAAAGCAACATGTAAATTTCAACAAACGTACGATTGTAACCTTGAAACGTATGATTTCCTCGCATTATTATTATTTTTTTAATCCTTGCTCTTCGTATGTTTGTGCAGTTACTTTGACAACAGACAATCACCTTTTATCTGGTATCCCAATTTCACTTTCTTTTAACACTATAAGTGCAAGAAAAATCAAACTCAATTGTTTATTTGAAATTTAAGTTGGTACAACATATCCGGGGAAGATTGTACCTGGACCACCTCACAGCTGCCCCCAAATTGATCCACCACCGTCGGAAGTGGACTCTTCCGAACTACCCGCCTACCAGCAGCACGTCAGGAAGGCACAGGTTCCCGCAGATCACCGTCGTAGTGCACGACCGCGCTGAAGCGCTCCAATCGCGTCACTGTCCATCCAGGGTCACATGTTCGGACCCGTGCACTACCAGTCTCCACATATGAGAGGACCTACTTTGGCAGCAAATTGCTCATACCGGCGGTAAGGGTAATACAAGTTTCTTGATCACTGATAACCGGTCCCAGCGAGGGCCAACCTGTACAATCTGGAGACGACGTCGCCTCCCATCAACCCCCCTGCACCACGGGTCTTACTGCCCGGACGTTGGCAATGAGCGCTACCCCACAACGATCTCAGTCTTCCGAAGACCAAGATCGACGGTCCATACAGGCGGCAGGGGAACCACTTAACCGGATCACCGAAGCCCACCTCAGCAACAGACGCACCGGAAAACTGGAAAGTGACTCCAAGTTCTAACGACAGACGCCGGCTTACCGGAACCGTTTTGAATAAACCGATCTGCAGGGCACACAGTAATCTCCCCGAACCCCGTCCGGCGTTAAGTCGGAATATTCGAGGGATCGGCACAGCGGCAGGGTGCTCCGCAGCCCAGACCCCCGGTACCGTCCGCAGGCACCTGCAGCTTGACTTATGCGAACCTTCCTCACCAATTACTTGGTGCAGTTTCCGCGCCGAGCTCCGGAAACCCGGGTTCGCCATTCCCGTGTCCGAGCCCAGACCCTTGGGTATGTCTGGCGCCCCAAGAAGCCGCCTTGCAGAAAATGAAATTTCCCGCTTCGTTGGGGGGACTAAGTCCGCTGCCGCACATCTGATACAGTTACCCAGGTTGCCCTGCTGACTGCTTTACGGGAGCTAGTCTCGTGCACTCCGAACCCTCGCGATCTCTGGGGAGAAATAGTCAAGCAGGCACTGTAACTAATACCTTGGCCATGGAGGTGAGTGCGCAGTCTATTTGCAATCACTGTGAAACAGCTCACAAACTACCTGTTTTTCTCTTTTATATTCTTACTGTTTTCCATTGGTATTCCTTTTTAGATTTAGGTTTTTTTAAAAAAAAAAAAAAAGGTTTTTCCTTGAATGGTGTTAATCAGTGAGTGGGATTAAGTGATTAGAGTTTTTTTAGAAAAGCTCCTTTTGTGTAGAAAAAATCCAAGAATAAAAAAATAATAACTAATAAAGGATATTTGTGATAAAATACTACTAATAATTTCTTTTTATAACGGTAGGTAATATTTGAGACAGCTCCGTATTAGGTTGTTATTCAGCTCACTTATTCGACGCTGAATCAGTTTGTGGACCAGAGCTGATCGACGTATAGCACATGGTCTTAGTGAAATGTTGAAAATGCATCAAATTTGGAAGAGTGTTGACATCAGCTTCTCCTACAAAATGCCGACTAATCCAGTTAAATATCTACGTTGAAGAAATCGGACTGTTGGGCTAGAGAAATAGTCATAGACAATGACTACTACAAACCAAGAGGTTCCACCAGAACGAAACTTGATTGGCCACGTGACGCGATGAATACGATGTTGTATCGTATCTTGTAATATTAGTTAGATTGAGTCTGTAGACACTAGACTTATTGCTTACCGGAGAACTTAAAAAGTGTCGATCCATTAAGGAAAATTTATGGAGAGATTGTTATGCAACCACGTCAGGAAAGTATGTGAGGGGAAAAAGCTGGTTGTCAATTCGACAACTTGCCTTTACGCAAGGATATTCGTGCAAATCTCAGTGGGCTATATGCCAGATATTTCGGATGAAATCGGCAAAGGAGGCCAAGTCAGTAGTGTAGCACCAGATTTTTCCAACGATTTGATAGAGTGGATGAAACGGTGAGTTGCCGGGGACAGGAATTAGAGAATCAATCGAGGTGTAAGTAAAAATGGGAGTGCCACGTGCTAGTGTATTTGGACCATTGCTGTTCATTATTCTAATGAATGATTGTGTAGGTGGTTTACAACCAGAAATTGTTATTTGCAGATGATACAATATCTGCAACGCAAGGAGGGTAAGTCAATATGGAATGGAAAAATTTCCAAGAATTGTCAGCTTATTATTTACACAGATAAAAACATTAGTTTTTTTGGTTTTTCTTTATTGTAGGGTAGGGAATGAAGACCTTAACTGCAGTATTGTCAGTTGGCCAGGTGGTAGGAAGAGGTATCTGGGGAGGGTCATACAATTGCGTAAATATGTTGCTGTAATGTGAGTGGACCTTCTCAAGTCAATTACAGATTGCTAGAACTTGGGAAAGATTCTCCGCTGTCCCGCGGCCCTGACGCGATACTGTCCATGACGATTCGTTCACTTTATCAGGTATATAACCTTAGTGAATGTTTCAAACCTCCCGTGTGTCACTTTTTAGTTCTGCACCAGTTTAATACTTTCACCTGTGGACAGCGAAGTTGTTTATCTTTGAATGCAACACTAAAATGGCAGGCATCTAACATAGGAAGCAGTTGATTGACCCTCCTTCGTCCATTGAGAAACCGCCTTCCTAGTGAACTGTCGACGTATTTTCGAAAGATTTTACTATTTATTTACACGCAGAGCCCGGTTGGCGAGCTGTAACGCTTGGACCTCGCGGGTTCAAATCCCCGTGTGACCATCGTGGTTTCGGTTTTTTTTATGTTTTCCCGAAACGCCTCCAGGCAAATTCTGGTCTCGTTCCCGTTCCTTTAAAAAGCCATGGCCGAATTCCTTTCCTCCCTCATTTAACAACCTCGACGTCTACGAGGCGTAAAGCCATAAGCAAAAAAAAAGTACCATTTGAATATCGTGGAAATTTAAGATATACTTTCCAGTAGTACGGAAATGCTATATAATCAGACTCGCCATATATTTATGCTGGTGACTGAAATACTGAAATGTGGGGGATGTGCTACATTTTGCATTAAAGAGGAACTTGTTGAACCGAATATACTTCCAAGCGATGTGACTTATAAACATAGCAGAAGCCATTCCTATCGAAAGTGTTCTTCAGTGGTTCAGTATTATCGGTGTTACTAAAATTGTAATAACAGCTGTTCCCCAATGCAGCTAAAATTCACCCACAGTCACGACTCGAATAGAAGATATCAAATGTATAACGTGAAAGTATATTTTGATAGGATTGAACTCCGCATAAGCATGTTATTTCTCGGCCAGAATATAATTTTTTCGCTTTTAGATGATAGTAAAAATAGCTTGTAACTCATCGTAAGTAACTTATAAGATTCGGGCTCATATGTTTAAAATAGCATGGTTTCAACTTCTACCAAAAGAGGTGTTTTAGTGATAAGTATCTATCTGATATAAATTTAAGATATAACATCGAAAACGGATTTTTAGTTTATCAGTTTCGTTTGTTTTTACGAAATTTGTAATTCAAATGGTTAAGCATCTGTGGAGATAGAGACAAAAACAGTGAATAAAACACTGTGTGAAGGAACTTGGTCTCGAGTACAACTTAAAACGAACTAAATTTTCGGGGCCTACGAATTACAGAAAAAAAAAATGGCTTTAATAGCACTATTTCATACGAGTTTGAGTGGTCTGGGTACGTTACGATCTCGCTATTCCATTTATTTCTGTTACTAGATTGTATGAGGACGCGGTTCAGCCATCCAGATATGGGTTTCACACGGTTTCGCCGTATTACTCCAGGCGAATACCTTGATGGTTCCTTTAAAGGCCATGGCCGAATTTCTTCTCGTTGCTTGCCCCCCGAGTCCTTTCCGCCTCTAATGACCTCGACGTCGACAAGGCGTAAAGTCACAAGCAAAAAAAGCAAGATTGTAACTAAATGATTAATAATGTCTTATGAAATGTGTACTTAAAAAAGTGTCGAGAGTCGAGAGTTGTTAATTAAATTTATAGTTAAAATAAGTGGACTAGAATTGTCAATTATTGAATATCTGGATTAGTATAATACGTCACAGGATTTGTTTGACCTCAAAAATATCGAAGAAAATGATTTTATTCATTGCATATTAACAAGTCACGATCTTTGAATATTGAGTTAAGAATGAAAGACTGGTCTCTCAAGGAAGTTCCACCATGGCTAGGACCAGAATTGTTAGATATGGAGCATTTATCCCTAGAGGAACACTGTTTGTGTCGCCGTCTGCGGTAACTTGTGTTTTGTGTAGCTTATGAGGTAGAGAGTGTAGACTCTCCCAGCATTCGCATAGATGACCAGCAAATCATATGCTCTGATTTAAAAGTCTACACTGAAAGTTAAATTGATAGCATCCTCTACATCTACATCCATACTCTACAAGTCACAAACATTGTGGGTGGCAGAGGGTGCTAAGCACCAATCCTAAACTCGCCCATTCCAATCCCGAATAGCGCCAGGAAAGAAGGAATACATAAAAGCATCAATACAGCAACTTATTTCTCTAATCTTATCCCTCCGGTCATTACGACCTAAATACGTTGGCGGAAGAATTATTTCATTGCACTCGAAATTTAATTTTTTCCCATATTCTCCAATAAATTCTAACGCAAGCTACGTCGTCTGTCTACCAAACTATCCCATCCCAATCTATGTATCAATTCTGTGTCGCTTTCAGAAGGGCTGTAGCAACTAGTCACGAATCGAGCGGCTCTCCTCTGCACCCTCTCCACTGAGTCAATTAGAACCTTGCGATACGGATCCCAAACTCCACAACAGTAATCCAGATGCGGACGCACTACTGTTCTATACGCTATGTCCTTTGTATGAGCATTACAATTCCTCAAAATACGACCTATGCATCGCAATTTAGAATTAGCTTTGCCTACGACGGAAGTTATGTGCATGTCCCATTTCATGTTGCTTTGTACTATCACCCCAGATACTTCAGGAATCAGCCGTGTCAACAGCTGAATTGTTTATTTTGTACTCGTGAACAAACTGATTCTTTTTGTTACTTATCCGAATTGCCTTGCACATTTTGCAATTGAGTTTAAGCTGCCATTTACGGCAACAATCGAAAATAGCATCCAAATCTCTAATTCCACACGATGTGGTAAAGTGGGGATGTTTTCCATGTTTTCACGCGTGAATGAATTTTTTAATTCGGTGTTAAATACAGTAGCCTTGTCGCGGCTGTTTTCAACTTCCCGTCCGTCTTTTATTAGAACAGGCTTATTATTCCCACTACAACTAACTTTTTTTTACATACGACCAAAATTTCTTAGGGCTTTCAGTGAGGCTCTTACACAGAGAATTGACACGAAAGTCATTAAATGCCTCACGCATCGCATTCTTAACATGTCCCCTTATCTCTTCTAACTTATCTAAATCAGTCCGATGCATCGTCCTTTTTGATTGTGCATGTATGTTCCTTTTCTTCTTGAGTAACCTTTTAACCTTCCGTGTGTTTCATGGTGGATCGTTCCCTTACCTGATTGTCTGTTTCGGTATATGCAAGTTCACACCTTCCCCGACTATACCTAAGAATCGATACCACCTCTCTTCAAAGGTGTCTCCTCCTACTAAGAAGGTGTGGTAATTATGCCTCAAATACGCTCTAAAACACACTTTTGAAGCCTTTTCGAATCTGTAAACGATCCTTTCTTTTCTCTTTTTGCACGTGGTTGTTAGTTTTACTGTAGCAATTACAGCTTTGTGACCACTTATTTCCGCTGTGGTAGAAATATCGGTGAATAATTCAGGCCTATTTGTAACGACTATATCCAAAATATTTCCGTTACCATTGAGGCATCGCGTTGGTTCAGTTACAAGCTGTTCAAGATTGTGATGTGAGAAGAGGTCTAGAATGATTTCGCAAGCTGCTTTATTCCTGCCCCCAGTAACTTCAACGTAATTAGTCCAGTCGATATCTGGCAAGTTAAAGTCACCACCTAGCATTATTGTATGATTACATTACATTATTTCTAAAGGCCTCGGCAATATTTACGCTTGCATCTGGTGGACGATAGAAGGAGCCTATCACAAGTTTTGTCCTAGCTACGTTGAGCTTGATCCATATGATTTCGCAGACAGTATCGACATCTATTTCGCTACATGGGAGGTACTTACTAACAGCTATAAATACGCCACCTCCTTGGGAATGCAACGTATTCTTACGGAAAATGTTCATGCTACTATTAAAAATTTCGGCGGAACTGATATCCGGTTTTAACCAACTTTCTGTGCCTATTACGATATCAGCATCTGTACTACGAATAACGTTTTCGAGTTCAGTCTGTTTACTACAAACACTTCTGCAGTTAATTACTAGAACTTTTAATGTTGGAGATTCTTTTAAGCTACCCCTAACACGCGGTGCTGAATTTAACTTGACTGTCCGTAACTGAATTTCCTGCTCAGGGCCGTCCTCCCTCAGCCTAAAAAAAAACCAATGCACTCTACACGGCCCCTGCCACCTGTGTAGCCGATTCTCGTGTGAAGTGCACCACTGATCTATCCAAGGGATCCCTACAAGACTCAACGCCAAGGCGAAGATAGAGGAATCTGCAGCCATGACTATCACAGAAACGCCGTAATCTC
The DNA here is from genome assembly GCA_031002005.1 of Vandiemenella viatica. NCBI lineage: Eukaryota > Metazoa > Arthropoda > Insecta > Orthoptera > Morabidae > Vandiemenella > Vandiemenella viatica. Next base: position 387,985,303 of record CM061921.1, read on the forward strand.
TGGTTCAGCCCCTCAACACGGCTCTGAACCAGAGATCCATAGTCAGTCCTATCGACAATGCTGCAGATAGTTAGCTCAGCAGAAATCTTGCGGCCAGTGGCCACAGAGTTCACCCTTTCTGCAAGTCGCCCAAAGGACTAGTGGATACCCTCCGATCCTAGGCGGCAGGCATCATTGGTGCCTACATGAGCCACAATCCGCAGCTGGCTGCACCCCGTCCGTTCAATGGCATCCGGGATGGCCTGCTCCACATCTCGGATCAGACCCTCCGGAATACACATTGAATGGATACCGGATTTCATCCCCGACCTATTCGCCATTTCCCTAAGGGGCTCAATAAAGCCCCTAACGTTGGAGCTACCGACTACTAAAACCCCCTTCTGCAGTTGTCCAGACTTAGTGGGCTGTGGGGCTGCCAACTCACAGGCCGACGATTGCAGGACTGAATCCTCACTTAGAATATTGTTGTTGTGTATGGGGCCCCCATCACAATTTGTTAATGGGGCGTCCATTAGTGATGTTAGTTGTTTTCCGGAATTCCGGACCTTCCCCCCCCCCCCCTTTCTGGTGAGACTTCGTGAGCTATGGTCGGTCCCCCCCTTCTCTGAAATGACGGAGACCCCCCATCCCCCTACTAATCGACCTCGTAACTTTATACCACCACTTTTTGACGAATTCCCCCCCCCCCCTAAAGTCAACTTTCGTGCCATTTGTAGACCTTGTTTTTTGCTCTACAATCGTTCAAAAATTTCAAAACCTCACGTGAGATTTCCGTTGATCCCCTCACGTAATTAAGGGGCCCGAAGAAGAGCCGCCCTATTCGTGAAAGTGTGATGTCGAATGAGTTAGGTAGAAGCTAACTGAACACTTCATGACTTACCTGCAAACACATATTACTACCAGCAATATAAATATCTAGGAATGACCTAGAAAATAAGATAAAAGAAATTAGGGCCAGAACCGATTCTTTTCTATGCTTATTTTTTCCACGAGCATTTAGGCAGTGGAATAGGAAGGATTTACCGAGTGAGAAAACGTAGAATCCGATAGAAGCAGGTCTCGATAAATCGCTCCGGCCTTCCTGTTATGGGTTCCAGGTGAATGCCGGGATGGTTTCTCAACAAAACCCATGGGCGCCTGCTGCCATAAACCTTCCTATGCAATACCCTCCGCCACCACTGGCGGGTCATTTGCTATATTATTGTTAATTACGCGTTATGTGCGATAGCTTATTGCAGTCCCCGACTCCCTCCCATTCCACTATGTCTGAAATCAGATGCTTATTTGTGGTCAGCGTCCTTTCTTCCCTTCAACAAACTATTAATTATACGGTAAATATCCATTGCAGCCTCTTCACCAAAATGGATATAGTTGTTAACGACAGATAAATTTGCCTGGAAGATAAAGAAACTGCTTGATACAGTTTTCTTTGTATTGACGAATTTATACATACTTTTATTTAACCATTTATTACTTACAAGCATCTGGATAGACGCCTTACTACAAAAATAATACGGAAGTTAACTGTGTAGAACACAGTAACCTATATGATAAAGGATTCACTGGATGACAGGAGAGTAATGGGGGCATACCAGAAGCACATTAGTGATGTTTTGTGGACAGATGACCATGACCACAAGCTGGAACAATTGACATGGGTGTGGGAAGATTTTCTTTCGTAGGTAAAGCGGTCAGAGATTGCAATAAATTACCAATAGAAATTATGAATAATTTACCAAAAAGATTGAAAGAATTAAATTTGAAATTTGTAGAGAGAAAAAGTAGGCGTGTACAGTAAATTACAGTGTTAATAAGCTACTGGAATGCTGAAAATCAATCGCAAGTACAGCATTTACTCTGTTCGTACGCCGGCTGCTTACCAGTGAGTAATGCGTTCCACGCAACCAAGATATTATTAGTTCCGTAACAAAAAATTGTTTCTTTGTTGGGCACGCCTCGTGTTTCATTTGAAGAGCGTCCTCTTCTTGTTGGCGGTGTACATACATAGCGCGTACGTTACTCTGAAGAGGACGGGCATATCACTCCAGCATGGACGAATACCTTACCGTTCCTTACCCGCCTCTAATGACGTCGACTTTGATGTGGCGTAAAACCATAAAAAAAATACACTGAAGAATTTTCATAGGGTTGCAGGTGGAATTAAAACGTGGAACCCTGAATTTCTGTGGTATATTTACAGTATGACTGAGTTGGAACTATCAATATTATTATAACATTTCTTTCATCTGCCAGCCATCATTAACATCAGAGAAGATGGAGGATGACAACAACGCCTGTAGGTTAAGTAAAACATAACTGTGATCAGGATAAAGTATTTCATTTTCTAGTAATTGTCATTACTTTGGTGCTCCTCAGATGCTTCAGTCAATTGTACTAATCGTAAGTAAATCTGTATATTTTATCTTCTTATATATTACTTCTAGAAGCGAACGTGGTGGCTGAGCGGTTACACTCTGGCCATGTCCGAATTCCTAGCCCCCAGTCATGACGTCGACGTCGGCGAGGCGTAATCAAATGAAATACCATTTTAAAGATTAAGTTCTCCTCTTGAGATGAATTGTTGATTTGGAATTGTTTGTTTATAATTCTAAGTTTCGACCCAGGATGTGTTGATGCGGCAGGGATGACATGATACCTTACAAGTATAAATTGCTACGCTAAACACCTTCAACAAATTTCGAAACACACAAACATTTCTGCAATAACACATTTTTGCAAACAATTATTATTTTGACACATTTCGCTTTTTAGCACATTTTCTTCAACACAGGTTACTTAAATACTCTGTCACTGTATTACTCCCAGCATGTTACCGCGCAAAGTACAGCACTCTCGCACGGACAGTTAACTAGATTACGACGCTTTTCAGATATATTTGTTTCAGTTTAGCTTACATACATCGTGTGTTGTGTACAACGAAGTCACATATCACATTTTCAACGATATTGTGTTATACTTTTCGTATTGGTCACAAAGGTTCCACTCTTTTGTATGATGTTTCACCTCGAAATTTACTAATTATCAATTATTACTCGTGAAATGGTTATTTTTAATCTTACTTAAAATCGCAGTTTTAACGCTTCATCGTATTCTTACGAGCCCTCTAGTCAAGTGCTTCCAAATGATTACTCTAAACAGCTTAGAGCAGAGTAGTCAGTAAGTCTGCGATGTTCTTCTGTTCCAAAGAGATAAAATTGTAGTTAGCGCCTCTTTGTGCAGTCGAGCTCGCGGCGACAGTTTATTTTGTTGTGTACCCCTAAGTGTTCATAAAAACTTAAATCTTGCAGCCATACACCAATGAGAAATGTCAATAACAAAAAAATACTTACCAAATATTTTTGCAATTATCATTGCGTTAGAGCGGGAGAAACTCAAAACAAGTGGGCGGTATACATTAAATATGACGAAAAACAGATATTTTTGAACTGATTTCAAGAAAGTAACCATTGACAGATATTTGGACAGCGATCCCAAATCAGCTTTACAAAAAATTTCTTATTCTTTCAAAAACAACCATTTCAATCTTTGTTTCCTGATTTCTCTTCTGTTTGAATATTGTAAGTACATTAATGTTTTTAACCGTACCATGTAGCGTCTTTCCTTCAGTATCACAAACAAATTTGGTTGTATAGTCCCCAAGTCTCTGTCACCTCTAATGACATCGACGAGGTGTAAAGCCACTAGTAATATATGTATAAACTCTTTTTCTAAATTAAGTATCTGCTTACTAACACGCGCTAGATAACAATGGGATTGACTGTTTTCAATCCCGAGTGTACTGCGGAGATAAAAAGCACATAAAGAAAATTTATTGCGGTTGCTTATGCGCTTTGGTCTGATAATAACTATATTAAGAAAATAAAACCCAGCGCAGCATCCGGCTGTATGTGCACGTGTAAGGAATCACATTGTACCTGTATATCCTGATATCACGAACATATTCACCGATTTTGTTTTGTCGTTATCGTCACATGGAGAAGTACGGTTTTTTTGCTACATTTGATCATAAAAGTGCATAAATGCATCTTTTCCAACACTTCTGGTCGGCTTTGATGTAATGTAAAACACTGTGATTACGATAAACAACGAAACGAGCCTCAGTTATATTTTACTACTCAAATTTAATTACGTGGATAAGGAATACTAATTTTCTTTGGTTATTAAGTAATGCCTTTCGTAAAATGCTTGTTGGACTGAACATTGCGAAGTTGTTACAAAAAGGATATTGTTGTTTATATATTAGCGAGAAAAGATAGCGTAACGAATTTGACCAGCAGTACGTTCGAGTATCTGGAATTTGGTTTTGAATGATTTCCCGAAATGAAATCAGGGAATGTAGGGATGGTTGTTTAAATCTGAAAGTGCAAGAAAAGTTAGTTCCAGTGTTCAAGTAGTAGGCTATATGAATTTTTTTTTTTTTATCACGGTGGGCTTCATTTACCGAGTTACAGTTTTTGAAAGGATAGAACAACACAATCGGTTTGATCAAACATACACTTAGTTTTCAGTAGTTATAATATATGCTATGTTGCGTACAGTACCACACCTCGTGTATTGCATTTAATGTGCAGATGTCGAGCCACCTTTTGTTCTTACCGTACCATATTTTTTTTAACTATCATTTACAGGTTTACTGGATGATAATTTGGCGAGTTTAGGAGCGAAATTTAACCAAGTTTTTCGAAGTCCGGACTGTGTCTAATATTTGCTTGATTTTTTAGTAGGATGTGATAATGTAATTTTTTTGTCAGACGGACCAAGATTTTTAGTTTACCACGCAAGTTTTACGTAAATTCTGTTAATTGTGATTCTCTGCGTTGTCTTACCTGATCCCTTGGGTTTATAACTCCATTTTGTGAGATGTGATGAAAGTACGCATTTTTTGAGACTACATTTGATGTAGCCTATTAAGCGTCGGGTCATTGCCTGGGATTGAGATTTGGTTTCTCAAGCCATGTGTGCCTGCAGGACTGCTTCCTGTAGAGCTGTTACTTCATCCTGCTGGGAAACAAAGTCTAAAAAGTTGTCACCCTTAAAAACTGATGACATCTGTTTGAGGAAAGTCGTGTGTGTGGAAGCAGAGAACAAATCAGTACGGCTGACGGAAAGACAGGTTTCATTGAAGGAGTTTCAATTTAGAAGAATAAAGAGGCAGAGTACTGACGCTAGTGTTTTTATATCACTCCTCATACATCAAATCAGTACATCTCTAGTATTGCTCTGGAAATTAATTAGTCTATCCGGTTCGGCTCTTTGATCTCAAAGCATGGAAAAGAAATGGGCTTATGAATTATCTCGCCAACCAACACGTCAGATACGATTTATGCAGATTATTTTGCTGATAAAGGCATTTTGGTACTGCGTGCTTATGGCTTTACGCCTAGTCGGGAGGCGTCTTGTGTTGCCCTTTCACTTGAGATTATCGCCAGAAAACACAATTGAGGAAAATGAAACACAGATCTTGCTGGCTGAATGGCTAATAAAGCCGAATGACATTTAAAAAAAAAATCAATCAACTGCCTCCCCCTCTCTCCACGTTTCCTGACGTGCTTTTCCCTCTCTCCCATGTGTGAAACGTAGCATTTGTCATTATCAGTTCCAGAAGACATTTTGCATTGTTCTCTCTTAACAGACTATCCTTAAATTTAATGCGTGTAAAATGAACATAACTGTGTATTTTTCTAGAATTATAAATGTTCTGAATGAAATGTTGATACTACGCACTCCTGCAAATGATCAGTAATTGTGAAAAACCTCTTTCTCAGGTATAGTCAGGGATACTTGTCTTCTTATCGCAATCATCGCTGCTCATTAATTGATAAAATAGCTGCGTCTTTTATTTTATTTTGCTGCAGTTCTGTCACCTAACTTTCCATTACCAGGGAATGGTTCGTCGATCCGCTTCATTCGAAAATGAAAACTCCCTGGAAAAACATTTTTGATAAGCCTCGTAAAGTTTAGTGTACAGTGCCTCTTTGAGCGTTGAGCGTTGAGCGGTGTGGTCACATGCTAAACAATACGAACTGTCGCTGTCGCTGCCGTGACACTTGTAAGCGAATTTGAGTCTGTGCACCACTTCCAGTATATAGGATATCCATATGTCGCTGTGTGCGCTGTTCTTTATTTTATGTGTGACAAATAATATGAATGCTTGGCTCGGACACCCCCCCCCCCCTACGTAGCCCAGCGAAGCTTCCCCGCCAACCTCTCCCCCTTCCTAGACTGAGCCACGTAGTTTGTGGACGCTCCCTTAACGGTAACAAATGACACATTTAGCTCATGTCCGATGTCTGTAATATCCCGTGAACAAATAATTGTGGAAATTAACATATATTAATACAGTTTTGTACGCTTCTTTCTTTGCTTCTTCGTTGTTCTTTCGTATCTATTCGCATTTGTTGTGAAACTGAAGTCTTTGGATAACTATCTCCTACAAATGTATATATTCGCTGTCTGTCGTTAATTCTTCTAAGTCCCTCGAAACTCAACAGAAATATTGGCATAGCGAACCGTAATGCCCCGGCTACGGCAACACGGTAGGACGCTAAAGATTTACCTGCACATGCTAGACGGAGCGTATTAAGGTCAAATACAGGTCAGATCGAGTCACGCGTCATGACCTGTAAACCTCCGTAAAAATCGTTTTTGTTACTTTTAGGCCTTAAGAAATTCAATGATCATACGCGAGGAATAAATCAGATCGGGTTACGTGGTAATGAACTGAGACCCTAGAAACTAATTTTTCGATCGCGAGTTAAGGCCTAATCCAAGTTAGTACTTTCTCATTTAAATCAACTTAAAGAGATCCAATAATGATCACACTAGTTTCGCTTGTTTGTGGAATCAATTTTGAAACATCTCAATCATAAGTCCACGTCACCACTACACCCAACATTAGGTACTTGCTGGCGATTTCTTTTTATAAATTTTCCTTTTATCTGTGTAAACCATTTTTACTAAAAAAAATTCATTTATTTCTTTGTGTCTGCTTAATACTACTTCGGATGATACGCAAGTCCACTATAAAGCAGTATCCACGATTCTGAGAATAGTTAACCATCATTTGCTGTTTTTACTCTCATAGGTATATTATCATTCGCCAGTAGTCTTATCACGCGCCAGTCAAAAAACCATGCACATTCGTAGGAATATTGGTTCACTGTTAATGAAGTCAGCTATGGAAGGATAATTTTCAGTAGGTACAGGGCGACATCGTTATGCTGCAACTGCAGACCGGCGGAAATGGAGAAATAATTCGTACACTGTTCCGGATAACGAAACAGTGGATCAAATGGCAAAGACTGCCGCTAGAATAGGAGACACCTTAGATATCCAGCTTCCGTACACTGACTACCTCTTCAAAATAAAAACAAAGGCTCTGAACAAATGGCAAACTGAATGGGACTCCAGCAAAAGCAGGAAGGGACATCATCATGGATCGATTCAACCCCGAATACCATCCCGCCCATGGTTCTTCAACTTTCCGGATCATAGAGGCGTTATTTCCACTATAATTAGAATGCGCTTTAACCATGGTTTATTCCCCCAGCATTTACATCGGATACACATCCTAAATACTGATATTTGTGATTGCGATAGAGCAGAAATAGGGGATATTAATCACGTAGTATTTTCATGCCCTAAATATAAACAACATCGACAAAGATTTATAAAACAACTCGTCAACTATGGAATACCTCTCCCAACAAGCATTAGCTGTCTATTGCACGGTAACAACGTGACCATATACAAGTTGCTAAGTAACTTTGTAAAGTCAACTAATATAAAAATTTAGATGTGAAAAACTAGTTAAATGTAAGGATTTTAATCATTGTAATGTCAAAAAAATAAATAAAAAAACAACAACAACAACAACAACTATAAGGAACTAACAATAATTTATATATCTGTATATTTCACTGTATCATTTGTAAGTATGTGTGAGCAACTGTATTTAAACATAATGTGTCAAACCCCTTTAGGGGATAAACAAAAATGTTCCTTTCTGATTAATCAGTTTATATTTTACTAATCATGTCAAGTCTTGCTCTCTTACCTAAATGTAAAATGTTTATATATGTATGTACAAATGGGTGATGGTTGTATAGTGCCTAGGCACTTAAAGCCAAATAAAAATTAATAAAAAAATAATAATAATTCGTACACTGCCTGACAGAAATAAAAACTAATCTATCTTATTTACGAAATCAAATATGATAAAGTTATGAATCTTCTACTTCGTAGAGGAAGCACTTCATTAACATCCATTCGATTTTGCTGGGTTTGTTTTTTGTTACTGGCATAACTATGCAGAAGTAAAAAGTTTAAAAAAATAGCCACAAATTTGAGGGCTTCATATATCTGGGATTTTATCAGAAACTGGGACAGTTACTGCATGACCACTAGAACGACATCAGAACGTTTCTGTACCACAATGGTAACGTGCGTATGATCTGTATTTGAGGTTAGTCTGCTACAGAAATTAAATGTAATCTTTTTTTTTTTTTTTTTTTTTTTTTTTTTTTTTTTTTTTTTTCTTCAGTTTAGGTACTGACTGTCAATAGTACTAGAAAAAAATCTTCAAAACAGAATTCGTCTCGGAACATTATCAAAAGTTACCCTTTATGAAGGTCCATCTCCTATATTACGTTGCTGGGGCTTTAGGGTGAGTCGACAGCGGAACCGAGTGTGATGAGTGAGCGGTGGAGGACGGTGGTTCGAATCCCCGTCCGGGCATACAGATTTCGCCAAATCACTCCAGGCGAATGCCGGGATGCTTCCTTTCAAATAGGCCTTCCCCAGTCCCATACCGCCTCTAATTACCTCGACGCCGACGAGGCGTAAAGCCATTAGTAAAAAAAAAAAAAGTCGACAGTTGTGTTGTTAGCGCCCGAGTTATACCACGTTTTTATTTTTGTTCTTTCGCCAGATGTTATTTGACGTTTGTAGGTGTAGAATACGTTATAAAACTTCCGGACCTTGATATTGAATTGCGGCAGAAATTGTTAACAGATATTGAAATATGCATGCAAGAACTTCGATCGCGATTATTTGAAACGCTTTCTTCGCGCGGGACAGGAGCTAAGGGTGAACGAATGCATGAAATCAGATCGTACAAGGGAACAAAATTCCTCCGCACATTTCGCACTAGAATCAAGGTTTTTGGATTTTGGCTTTTACTTTTGAATAATTTGGAAAAACAGACGAAATATTTACATTGTCATTTTAGGCATACGTCATTTGGTGAGTTGCAGGAGAATTTTTTTTTTTTTTTTTCGGCGGTAATTGTTATCATTGTTACGAGGACTAAGAAATACTAATTTTTGTTTTTTTTGAGTCCTCCTGAGCGGGGATTCTTCCTGTGACACACAGTTTGCTTGATCCATTTTCGTCGCTGCCTACTCCATTTTGGAAAAAACTGAAAAGAAATTTTCTTTGTAATTTCTAATTAAGAATAACTTTCTCAACAAAATTATATATCGATTATATCACAATTATATTATTAACCATAAAAAACTGCTTTCTGGACTAACCACTTAATACCCGATGATCTGTATTGTCAGGGAAATAATTAGCGACGTTTTCAACTAACGCCCTTAAATGTTGTCTTAGCTTTCCTTATCTATTATCCGATGTATTATGTTGAAGTATCAGTATATTTATTTTTATTCATTTGTACTAAATATCAAGCACTAACACTTGGCATATTGCGGCAGCATCTGTAAGATCCATCTGAATGTTCTCCTTGCTTCTATTAAAGAAAAGAAAAAGTTCTACTTTTTTTCGTAATTTGCAGTTCTTCGACGTCAGTATCATTAGAGCTTGGAGAGAATTTGGGGGATCGGGCAAGGAACAGGAAGAATCATCTCGTCATTCGCATGGACCAATTTCAGGAAACAATGGATGCCCGGACGGGGATTCGAACCCGCGTCCTCCCGAGTGTTACCGCTCAACTACCACGCTCGGTGTTTTGCGATTTGACATCTTTGTATTGTTTCAAATTTTACGAAAGAACTTGTTTACCGATGTAATACAACACTATTAGAAAACATGTATAAGCGTCTTGAAATAAGAACTGACTCGGTAGCACTCGGCGGCCTCACATTTCGCCTACACTCACACCTTGAAGAACACTGCTGCAGACTACAGATTCAATTTTGTGAATGTGGCCAACCTTTGCTCGATCCCGGTTGCGGTTGTGTCTGGACAATGAAAATTGACGCTACAGGTACTGTTCTTTGCTATGTGGATGCTTTTTTCTGATACTATTATTGCAAAATCCATTCCTGAGGATGACAGAAACTACATACCATTGGATCTAGAAATGTACTGTCCAGGCTACATCCTCCCTTTTCTCCTGCCGCCTGGGCAGTAACCTTGGGGCCTGGCCATTCAGATTTCGGTTTTTCGTGGTATCCAGGAATCACTCCAGACGAATGCCTTCATAAGGGGAACGTTTCCGCTAGTCGTCGAACCGAAACGCTTTCAGATCAAACACTGTTACAGGAGAGAACTTAGAATAATAAGAAATAGAGAATCATCAGAGTTAAAAAGGGTGTGATACAAGGTTGTAGTCTATCTCCGTTAATATTCAACTTGTATATATAGGAAGCAAAAGAAATTATCATGTGGCATAAGTGTTCAAGGAGAAAAAAATCAGTATTCTACGACTTGCTCATGACATTGCCTTGCTAGCAGAACAGGTTGAGGATATTGAGAAGTTACTGAATGGCATGAACAAAATACTGAAGGAAGATTTTGGACTGAATATATATCAAAGCAAGACAAAAGTGATGAAATGTAGTAGAAATGATACCAATCAGTTGAGATTAAATATAAAAATAGGATCGGATGCTATAGGAGAAGTAAGTGAATTCTGCCACTTGGGAAGCAAAATTACAACCGATGGCCGAAGCAGGAACGATGTTAAAAGCAGAATAGTACTAGCAAAATGAGCCTTCATGAAAAAGAGAAATATTTTCGTTTAAAATATTGATTCCACCCCCACCCCCTAAAGTCGATATCTGCGGCGCTTGACTTTGTGGACCTATTTTTTTTTTTTTTTTTACCTCTTTTGTCAATCAAGATTTTAAAAATTATGACGTGAGATTTCCGCCAACTTCCCCGCCCCCTTTTTCACCCCACGTAATTAATGGGCGCCCCCTTATCGGTGACTAAAAGTTAATGCGTATAACTGTCGGCCATGAGGATTGAGGACCTTCAGTTTTACGTGGTGAAGATATTGGCAGTCGGCCAGTATAACCGCTTAGTGTAGATATTCATTTTCCTGCTCCCCCCCCCCCCTTTTCTTCGGTACACTTACCATAGGTACTTATGTAACGGAGCTCCGCATCCGCAAGTGCGAAACTTCCTTATGAAATTATACCTCCCTTTCGCATCCGCAACTTTTAATGCGGAAGTTTAGCGGATGTTTTGTTTACATTTCAACATATATATCTTATTCTTTTCTCTTAGTACGAGAATCGTCCTATCTTCCCATAGCTAATAAAAACGTGGTTGTTTCCTTTATTGCACTGTAATAATAATAATAATTTCCAAGTATAAATTTTCAGGACAATTTAGAAGAAGTTAGAAATCTGTATGTCGTTTTATCCTTCATAAGGATTAGAGAAATTATTGTATACTTTTTAGTCCTTTATAAAAACATGGTACATTAAAAAGTTTTTTATTTTATCATTATTTTTTGCTTTTTAGGGTTATGTGATTGAAAATTTATAAGGTAAAGGTAAAGGTCACGGGGTTCCAAGTGCAACCTTCAGAACCAGACGGGGGCCAGCGCCACTAATACTTTAATTACAAGCACAGAGACATGCTACAAATTCCAGTTTTTTAATAGAAAACATTTAATTTTTATTTCCATCCCGGGGAAATAAGGAACAAATAATAAAAAAAAGGAATTATGCATATCCATCGTTTGAATCATAAGTTATGGTCTGGAATTCGAACAAAAATCCAATAGAAAAATCACTTTTATTTCTGCCAGTAATCTTCAGGCATCATTTCCAATTTTTCTTTCCCTAAAAACATTTTTCAGACTAGTGCAAACATTTTAAAAAAAATTAGCCTACTCGGTCCCTAGAAAATGTACTTACAGTTGTTACCGAATTTTCCTTTTTTCCGGGCAACTTTTCCATTTTTCTTTATCAAAGACATTTAAAAAATAACTAAATTGGTCCGTAGACAGTACTTTCATGTTTTCCCGAGTTTTTCAGTCAACTTTTCCAATTTTTTTTTCTTTAAAAACCTTATTCGGACTATTATGAACATTTAAAAAATTAGCCAAATCGGTACACAGTAAAAAAGAGACTCTCAGTTTCCTCCGAATTTTCCATTTTTCCGGGCAACTTTTTCAATTACTTATTAACTAAAAACCTTATTTGGACTATTACGAAAATTAAAAAAAAAAAATATCCAAATCGGTCCATAGAAATTTTTTAGTTTTTCCCGAATTTTCAAATTTTCCGCACAACTTTTCCCATTTTCTTGCATTTTCCTCCAGTTCTGAGCTATTTTCAAAATTTCAAGTGTCTAGCTCATCGAGAAGTTAGTTTAAAATCAATTACTAAATTCCACCCGGACAGACAAAGCCCAAAGGGAGTTAATAAAAACATTTTAAAATAAAAATTCAATGAACTGAACACGAACTTACAAGTGTGGACTATTCACGGACCTCTGTATAGAACTACCGCAGGTTGCGCTTACCCATTCACGCTACTAGAAGGGTGCGTCCTTATCGCAATACGTGCCACATGTAGTATTGCAGCCCCCTTCACGTCGGATCATGTACGTCATACAAAATGGGTGGCGTGGCGCATCAATTAGTCCAGCCACAAAGTTCATACGATAAAGATGTTTTGTTGACGCGTGCGTGATTATGTAAATAATTAATAATTATGTAAATAATTTAATTCATTCGTTAAATCATCCAACGTTTTTTGTTGTTGAAAAATGAGTCAGAATATAATATGACAGTATTAGAGGGAAATAAACTTACGCAAAATGTAAGATTTATGATTAAAATATACCTACTTGTTTGGATTTTAAGTTAATTTTTGATAAAATATTAAAATATTAATAATTATCCATTTATTTTTCCACTTCAGCAATAGATCTGCTTCCGCAAAACATCCGATTCCTCGGATGTCAAGCACAGGACATCCTCCTCCGTTACAACCGACCGCTGTTGCTACGAATACACTGGAATAATATACAGAAACTAAATATCCAAGCTTGGTAGTTCGCGGTAAACAGAAAAAATACGGACGTGTGAGTAATAAGAATGTGCTTGTAGTTTTACTGTTTTGAGCATCTCCTGTGCATATCTATGGTCTGGATAAAGTAACGCAGTCCTAAATAAAGCGGTCTGATAAACTCAATGTTAAATGTATCTGATTAATGATCTAGAGGTCCTCAGTTCAGATCTCGATGTAAAGTTTCGACTTCCGCGTGTGAAGTGCGCTATTCAGGTTCAGTGTTAAACTGTAGGTTAGGCTAAGCCACGACAGGGGTGGAATGCGCGGCAAATTGAGCCTGTTACCACTTCCTCAAAACTACTGGATACTTATTTCGCTTGAATTTTGTATTATTGAGATGATATGATAACACTTCGTGAAATACGTCGATCTTGATAGTAAGACCAGTAGAGCTTTTGCCGTCGATACAAATAATCGTTTCACTTACAATGTTGCAAGTTTGCACGTGATGACAGAGATATCCCTCTCAACAGACGGGGAATTAGTTTCTTGGTAAGGCTTGCCAGTCACAGCATCTGCTTTGATTTCTTTCTAATTATAAGACTGATACGGAATACACTGAGCGACGGCAGTAGTCTTCAGCTTGCCTTTGCTGCGGCTTTAGAAGACTATAACCACGCGAGACTGGATTAAATACTAAACTGCTTGCTCAGTATTTTGAATTTTACTTTAATTATTATCACAGGCGCTGTAACACCGATCATATTTGAAAATTTAGAGTTATTAATCCGAACGCAGTGTAATGGCCACCACGATTTCTTACTTCGATTCTCACATTTTTTTATACAGATGTTACTGTTTATAATATCATATACAGTGTGCTGTCGAAGATAGAGAATTAGAACTTTGGGAGACTCGTTTCTTCTTTGAAATATCAGCATTTAGTTCATGTGACGGTGTTCTGAAAAGTTCTTGACCTGGACCATAGATGGTGACGCTGTTAGCAAAAACTGAATATGACAGTCATGAAACGCCGATTATCATCAGCCTCTTTTATTTCTTTATTATCTGTAAATTTGAATGGTTCGTTCGTTTCATCTTTATAGCAAATTTTCAACATCTAAAAGAAACAGCTTCACGTAATAGATAAACAGGGTACAGATTATTGAAAGACTGGAGTGATTTCCGGTTTATCAACTATATGAAACGTTCTCGGGCCTCCCATCGGGGAAGTGAATCTTCCATTAGATCACCAATGTACTTGATTACTAACATCTCGCCGTAGCCCTGGGACGATGTGCTCACCACGTGCGGTCATGAGCAGCAGTAAATGACATTTGATCAGTTTTGTTGTGGTGGATGGAGCTTTACCAGCGCCACAGGGTCTGAGCGAGCCCGGTTGGTTCATATCCCCATCCAGTGATCCAGATTTCGGCTTTTCCTTGGTTTCCCGAAATTACTCCAGGCAAATTTCAGAATCATTCCTTCAAAAGTCCGTGACGTAATTGCTTTCCTTTCCTTTTCCAGGTTCTAACGACAAGACTTAAAACAGCCAAAAAAAAAAAAATTAATAATAATAATAATCGTCGCAGCCATGCCTGGAAGGGCAAGTTTCCATAATCCACGCTTTTTTTATAATTGCATTCGGCTACTGAGGCCTACAGCCAGCTCAATGTGATCTTCATTTTCTCTAGTGAATTGTTGCTACTAAGTATCAACACCACAGGACGGACACGACATTCACACACATGCCCTCGGCCGGACTCGAACCGGCGACCTCCGGTACGCACGCTACCGAGGCCGGCAACCTACGCTTCCGCCATCACCGAAGACACCTGGATACCGGGCCTCGCATTCAGGAGGACGCCGCTTCTAATCCTCGTCCGGGCATCCAGATTTGGGTTTTCCCCAAATCGCTCCAGGCGAATGCCGGGATGCGTCATTTAAAAGGCAATTGGCCGAATTCCTTCCTGTTCCTTGTCCCTGCCTGTAATGACTGCGACGTCGACGAGGCGTAAAGCCATAACTAAAAAAAAAAGACACCTTTATATTTGTAAATAACAACGTTTTGTGTCCAAATCGAGCGTATTAATTCGTTACTTGACCGGTTTTGCTGCAGGTAGAAAGTCTTTTTGCAAACGATCACTAGATATCGTATGGTCTGTTATTCTTCCAGTTCTGAACAAAGTTATTAAGCTTTGCCGTCTACCAGTATCACATCAATGTTCGTTTTTACATCAGTTCTGGTGTTACGTGTATGACGTTAAGAGGTTCGGTTATAACATTTGGTTTTAGTTCCAGGATACTTTCTTCCATTTAAAATCCCCTTATCGAGGACATTGCTATACCAGAAAGCAGATTTCTCATAGTGATCCATTATTTATATGACTGCGTTGTTCCCCACAGTGTTTTCCTCATTTTATCTTCGTATTGAAAGTAGGCATTATAGATCAGTCATTTCCGCATATATGTAATCGTCACTACTCTGCTTTCGGTCCTGGCCTCGCGTTGTTAGGGTCGCGGGTTCGAGCATGCGTGGTTTTAGTTAAATATCGTGTCCGTTCTGTGTTGTATATACGTAGTGGAAACTGAAACATTGATACTCGAGCTGCCTATATGTCCTATTAGCCAAATACCGTTATAATGAAACAACAAAGAATATCAGGAATATGCTGGAACATTGCTGCTTTTGTACTCGCTTCTTGAGGTCGAAACCCATCTCGTTTGCTAGTCTCCCAGCCGCTCTGCGCATTCCATGCAGTTATGCCACATTAACTCTGCAGTTAGTAATGACTGCTTGGTGTGGTCTGTAATCAGCAGCAATTAAGTTCTTGTTCACTTGTACCGTACATGCATGGTATGTTATTTTACTTGGCACAAGTGCCGGAAATTACCTGCGATATTACTGAATCTTTAGGAGAACGAAGATGGTATTTTACGTTTTGCTTTCCGTTTGCTTGATGCAGAATTCTTTTGTTTAAGTTCCATTGCTATACGCTTTTTACGGTTATATATTGGGGTCGAATTCCCCTCCAGCCATACAGATTTCGGTTTTCCCATGTCGGGATGGCTCCATGACCTCGATGTGGACGAGGCGTAAATATGCCGCATATAGCATGTTAGGACTATCATAGTCTAAGAATATTGCTTGCCGCTTTCAGTTTTAATGCATTTGTGCCGCTTATTCGCTCTAAAGTTTAACTATAACCATCATAAGAGTGTTATGAAGACTAAATTTGTTTGAACAAGTATCACATTACGCGTTCAGAGAATTTGCAATTCCGTGTTTAATACAATTCGTTTCAATTATTGAAGCTTTACTGCCAACTGGTAGTGCATATGCGATTTCTAATGATCTACGTCTATATTCTACAGTTCACAAAATTGAAGTTGACAGAGAGTGCTTTACATCGGGACTATTTCTGTGAATTCCAGTTTCGAACTTGATTTCATATAAACATCTGTACGACACCTAATTTCTCTAATCTGATCTCTCATGTCATTGCTACCCAAATAGCCTACCGAGTGTGGTGGGTGAGTGGTCTCGCATTTTGGAAGACGCCGGTTCGAATCCCCGTCCGGGCATCCGGATTTGCGTTTTCCATGGTTTCCCCAAATCACTCCAGGCGAAAGCCGGGATGCTTCCTTCAAAAGGCAATGGCTGAATTCATACCTGTTCCTTGTCCCCAGTCCCATCCAGCCTCTAATGACCTCGACGTCGACGAGACGTAAAGCCATAAGTAAGAAAAAACCAGCCTGGCGAAGAAATATCACATGTCTACCACACAATCGATGTATCAATTTCGTAACGCTTTTGTAGGGACCAATCGAGCGGCTTTTCTCTGTACCTTCTCTATACTACCAATCAATCCCTTGCGATACGGATACCAAACGGCAAAGCAGTAGTCCAAATGTGGACTGCCGAGCGTTTTGTGGGCTATGATGGAAGAGCTGCTATCGTCATTACAAACGTACAGCAATCACCACTTTACCTTAAAACAATTCCGCTTTATTTTACTTAAATTTTTTTGATGACATAGTGACTTGATAGAGAAAGTCGCATTATAATACACTAATTTGTGGCTGTAAACTCTTTCGACACCAATTGACTAATAATGGTAATGGGTTATGAAATTACTCTGCCATTTTGAAGTACTACAACTAGAATGTTCTCATCCTTCAGGCCGAGCGTGGTGGGTGAGCGGTTAACGCTCTGGCCTCGCATTCGGGAGAACGCCGGTTCGAATTCCCGTCCAGGCATCCAGATTCGGTTTTCCATGGTTTCCCCAAATCACTCCAGGCGAATGCTGGGATGCTTCCTCCAAAAAGGCCATGACCGAATTCCTTCACGTTCCTTGTCCCCAATCCCCGCCTCTAATGACCTCGACGAGGCGTAAAAAAAAGAAGTAACACTGCTAGTTGGCCGAAGTAGGCAATATATGTGCGACCAACTGGACTACCAGCGACAAGAGTACCCAACTTGTCATTTGGATTTTAACCATTTCGTAGGATCTGAAGCTATCCGCCTTTTTCAACACTTCCTTTAAACCACTTTGGCGTTGATTTCACTCGGCACCAAAATATTCAACCAAAGGATGCACTTTTTTTTTTCAGAGTTAGCAATTCAAAATTGGGTCTGATTGCGTAGACATCCGCGATCGTTGTCTGTATTCTCCGGGTGACAGCGCGTCGAATTGTTCATTGCTGAAAGCTGGTTGAAACGTTAGGTTTTAAATGATAGAATCTACCATGAGCTTAGTATACCCAACAGTTGTAAGTATGAGGATATGCCAGAGATTTATTTACCCTGTCCGGGGCAGCCTTTGACTCATGGTTTTAGAAATGGTTCCGAACTACAGTTGAATCAGTAATGATCAACAGTAACAAGATTCAGATGCCGTGCACAACCATTGCATTAAAGCCTCTAAAGGGTATCTTGAGTACGTGAAATCCTCTAAAATTACGAACGTATAATGGCTTCTTCCTGGGTAGTGTATTCCGCAAGTTAAACAGTACGCCGATCGCATTTGTGGGTGACATTGTACGATTCTGATAGGAAGTCTGAATAGTGCGGGTAGGTATAGGGATACGGGTTGATTTAATTTAAGCATTGATGGGATTAGTGAGATTAAATGTAGGACGCGCAAGATTTCTGGGCTGAGGAGTGTACAAGGTGTATGTTGTTGATGAGACGTATAAACATACTGGGCGAAGAATCAGGTGTAATGCATGGAAGGAAAAGATGACCATGAGACAAAGGTGTCATTCAATTTAATACACAAGGGAGTGGGAAAATTTTCTTTTGTGTTATAGGTATCGGGTTTGGAATAAATTATCAAAGTAACTGATGAATAATCTACCAAATTTGCAGAAATTTGCAGAAATGGTAGACTTAGGTCTAAGAAGTAACTCTGAAAGGAGCTCAACCAAGGACGAATTGAATGTATTAAAGACTGAAATAATGAAAGCTGGTAAAGAAACATTAGTTTTAGACAACAAGCCGCCCGAATACCTTGGATCACAGAAGAAATTTTGGAGCTGATGGATCAGAGGAGAAGGTACAAAAATGCTCGGGATGAAGCAGGAAGAGAGCAATACAGGCAATTTAGAAATCAAATAAACAGGAAATGCAAAAAAGCAAAAGAAACATGGCTAAAAGAAAAGTGTGAAGACGTAGAAAAGGAAATGGTCGTAGGAAAGTAGATGTTGCATATTGGAAGATCAAACAGAATATGTGAGAAATAAAGAAAAGAGGTGTGAACATTAAAGCTGCCAATGGGAAAACCTCTTTTAAGTTCAGACGATAGAGCTAACTGATGGAGGGAATACATTAACAAACTGTATGATGGAGACGACTTTAACAATAGTGTAATGGAATAGGAAGGCGGTGTCGACATTGGGGACTTATGAGATCCTGTTTAGAGGACAGAATTTAATAGAGATCCGAATGACTTGAAAGCAAATAAGGCACAGTTGGAATCGATGAGATCCCTGCAGAACTTCTTAAATCCCTACGAGAAGAAGGAGTTGAAGCTGATATTAAAAGGTTATGAAACAGGAGAAATTCCAACTGATTTTAATAAAAATATGATCGTCACACTTCCAAAGAAAACACAAGCCGACAAATGTGAGAATTACAACACCATTAGTCTAACATCAAATACTTCAAAATTGCTGACCAGAATAATGTACAGAAGGATGGAAAGGGTAGTAGAAGAGATAGTAGGTGAAGATCAGTTTGTGCTTAGGAAAAATCGCGGTACAAGGGAAGCAATTCTGGCTTTAAGATTAATACTTGAAGGGTGGATCAAGCAATACAAAGATACTTTTTTGACATTTGTTCATTCAGAAAAAGCTTTTCATAATGTTGGTGGGACAAGATGTACAAAATTTTAAAGAAGTCAGGTCTAAAATATCGAGATAGAAGAATACTTTATAAACTATATAAGAATCAAGTGGCTATAATAAAAGTAGAAAATCACGAGAGACATGCATCAGTTAAAAAGGGTGTGAGATAAAGTTGTAGTCTATCCCCGTTAATATTTAACTTGTATGTAGAAGAAGCAATAAAGGAAGTCAAAGAAAAATTTCCATGTGGCAAAAGTGTTCAGGGAGAAAAAATCAGAATGTTACGATTTGCTGATGACATTGTCGTGTTAGCAGAAAGGGCTGAGGATATTAGAAATTACTGAATGGCATGAAAAAAATACTGAAGGAAGATTTTGGACTGAATATGAATCAAAGCAAGACCAAAGTGATGAAATGTAGCAGAAGTTTCACCAATCACAGTAGATTAAATATAAAAATAGGATCGGATAAAATAGGAGACGTAAATGATTTATGTTACTTAGGAAACAAAATTATAACCAATGGCCGAAGCAGGAGTGATATTAAAAGCAGAATAGCACTCGCAAAAAGGGCCTTCACGAAAAAGAGAAATCGTTTAGTTTCAAATATTGATATAGGAATTAGAAATAAATTTAAAAAATGTGCGGAGCAAAGCAGTTTATTGTAGCGAAATATGAACTTAAGGAATACCGGAAAGAAGGAAAATTGAAGCAATTGAAATGAGGTGTTACAGAAGAATGCTGAAAATTAAGGGGACAGAAAAAGTACTAAATGAACAAGTTTTGAAAATGATGGGTGAGGAAAGAAGTTTGTGGAAGAAGCTTACAGAAAGAAGAGACAGGCTGGTAGGTCATATTTTGAGACATGCTGGATTGTTTAATTTGCTGGTGGAGGGAACAGTCGAAAGTATGAACGTTAGAGGAAGACAGAGATTAGAATATATGAATCAGATAATTGAGGACGTGGGTTGTAAGGGGTATGTAGATATGCAGAGGTTAGCACAAGATAGGAAGGGATGGTGGATTGCATCAAACCAGTCGAAAGACTGTCTACAGCAAAAAAAAAAAAAAAAAAATCTACCAAAACGCTGAAGAAATTTACCAAGCGTGGTTGGTGAGTTGTTAACGCTCTTGCCTTGCATTCAGGAGGATGGCGGTTCGAATCCCCGTCCGGTCATCCAGATTTGGGTTTTCCATGGTTTTACCAAATCACTTCAGGCGAATGCCTGGATGCTTCCTTCAAAATGGCCAAGGCCGAATTCCTTCCCGTTCCTTGTTCTGGTATCCCGGCCCGACGCTGTCACATGCCCGGAGGAAGAGATGGAGTTGGACAACCCATAGACGGCGCTAGCCGTAGGTCAACTAGCGCTACCACACAGCAGAGTTTCCACCGCGGCCAATCAGAAGCGACGCGCCTAGGATAAATACAGCCACACGGTCCCACTCAAGACAGTGCTGATGTCTACTTACATTCAGCATCTGCCCTCTCTCTGTGTATTGTATATTGGACTCCGACAGTGCGCGTCCCGGTTACGTTCGGTTTTCTCCTTCCGATTCTGTGAATCACGTATTGGACGTGTTGACGGTGCGGACACAGCAAATTGGCGACGAGGAAATCGAAAGTTAGCAGCAGTCAGCATTGACGTCGTGATTTGCCTTCTGGAGCAACAATAACAAGAGACAGCGGTGCTACAACAAACGCTCCAGTTAATAGCCGTTAAATTGTTAGCACAGGAGGCTAAATTAGTTCAGGCCTCGGAAAAATCACACATTCGGCCTCCAGCTTTTCCACCATTTAATGATGCCAAGGAAGACTGGGATACATATTTGCTTCGTCTTAAACAGCATTTCACGGCGTTCCAGGTTACGGACCATGCCTTACAGCGCTCGCTGTTTCTGTCGTGGGCATCACCCGACATGTTTTTCCTCCTGCGGAAATTGGCCCCATTATCCGATCCAGTCGCCCTCACATTCAAAGAAATGTGCTCACTCTTAACAAATTAGTACTCTCAAAGATACCACGTGGTGGTCTCCTGCCAGGAGTTCCATCAGTATCACAAAGAACCAGGACAATCATACCTGTCGTAGGTGACGGATCTCCAAGGTCGCAGCCACAAATGCGACTTGACTTGCACAAACGCAGAGTGCAAGGCCTCATATGCAGACTCCCTGATTCGCGACGTCGTAGTACAGCTAGCTCCAGACCCGGAGGTGCGCACAGCGGCACTTAAGCTGGATAACCCATCACTGGAGGACATTCTACGCATCGCGCATTCTTATGAAACTCCTCAGGCTTGGTACGAGCGCCTCATGGCACGCCCGCACGTAGCGGTGGTCAGAGCGACACAACGCAACTCCCGCGTACGAGGCACACCCAGGGCGCCCTACAGACGCCAACAAAGCAGGACGCCATCGCTGTCCGACGTATCTATGACGTCTGAACCTCGAACACCCACCCCGCCGTCGGATACAGAGGCCCCTGCCGCCTTGTCCACAGTGCATCACTTCGCATTCGCGGGCTGATTGTCCCGACCGCTGGGCACATTGCACACGCTATGATAAAGGGGGGCACTTGCGGTCAGTCTGCTGAAACCGGGCACTTCGCCCCAGTCCGGTAGCCCGCATGCATCAAGAAACGGTCAATACACTACAGACCACAGCTCATACTGGCGACTCGTTCACACAGAAACAATTCCTAATCTTAGAATCGCCAACCTGGATATCCGTTTTCAGGTGGACACAGGGGCAACCGTCCTGTTGATAAACCAAACCACCTACGCCCGACTCGGCTCCTCACCGTTGTCTTCACCTTCACGACGTTTGGTATCGTACGGGGATAGAGACATCCCCCTGCGGAGCCAATTCTCCATCACGGCCACCTACAAACAAGTAACCAGACCAATCACACTTTTTATTGTGGACCAGCCCTTAGCCACTAATAGTTTTTGGCTTAGATGCATTTAGGGATCCCTTGGATAGATCAGGGGTGCACTACACACGGGAATCGGTTACACGGGGGCGAGGGCCGTGTGGAGTGCATTGGGGGGGTATTTTAGGCTAAGGGAGGATGACCCTGAGGAGGAAATTCAGCTACGGACAGCCAAGATAAATTCAGCTCCGCGTGTCAGGGGTAGCTTAAAAGAATCCCCAACATTAAAAGTTCTAGTAGTTAACTGCAGAAGTGTTTGAACTCGAAAACGTTATTCGTAGTACGGATGCTGATATCTTAATAGGCACAGATAGTTGGTTAAAACCGGAAATAAGTTCCGCCGAAATTTATAGTAGTAACATGAACATTTTCCGTAAGAATAGGTTGCATTCCCAAGGAGGTGGTGTATTTATAGCTGTTAGTAAGTATATCCCATGTATCGAAATAGATGTCGATACTGTCTGCGAAATCATATGGATGAACCTCAATGTAGCTGGGATAAAACTTGTGATAGGCTCCTTCTATCGTCCACCAGATGCAAGCGTAAATATTGCCGAGGCCTTAAGAAATAATGTAAAGAATATAGCATGGCAATTTCCGGACCATACGACAATGCTAGGTGGTGACTTTAACTTGCCAGATATCGACTGGACTAATTACGTTCATGTGACTGGGTGCAGGGATAAAGCAGCTTGCGAAATCATTCTAGATCTCTTCTCAGATCACAATCTTGAGCAGCTCGTAACTGAACCAATACGATGCCTCAACGGTAGCGAAAATATTTTAGATATAGTTGTTACAAATAGGCCTGAATTATTCATGGATATTTCAACCATCGCGGGTATAAGTGATAACAAACCTGTAATTGCTACAGTAAAACTAACAACGACAAGTAAAAACCGAAATGAAAGGATCGTTTACACATTCGAAAAGGCTTCAAACGAGTGTTTTAGAGCGTATTTGAGGCATAATTACCATACCTTCTTAGTAGCAGGAGGCACCGTTGAAGAGAGGTGGCATCGATTCTTACATATAGTCGGGGAAGGTATGAACTTGCGTATACCGAAACGGACAATCAGGGAACGGAACGATATCCCATGGTACACACGGGAGGTTAAAAGCTTACTAAAAAACAAAGGAAGACACATGCATGATCAAGAAGGACGATGCTTCGGACTGAGTTAGATAAGTTAGAGGAGATAAGGGGACATGTTAAGAATGCGATGCGTGAGGTCTTTACTGACTTTCGTGTCAATTCTCTCTCTAAGAGCCTCACCTAAAACCCTAAGAAATTTTGCTCATATATAAAAAAAGTTAGTTGTAGTGGGAACAATAAGCCAGTTCTAATTAAAGACGGACGGGAAGTTGAAGACAGCCGCGACAAGGCACCGTATTTAACACCGAATTCAAACATTCTTTCACGTGTGAAAACATGGAAAACATCCCCACTTTACACATCGTGTGGAATTAGAGATGGATACGATAGAAATTGATAGCGTAGGTATTGTACAGCAATTAAAACTCCTGAAGTGGGGTAAAGCTCCGGGTCCCGATGGTATACCGGTAAGAGGATTTTCTGAATAAGCAGAGGAAATTGAACTATTTATGTCAGATATATTCCGTAAATTTTTAGAAGAGGAAAAAAGTACCTTCTAGCTGGAAAACAGCCCAGGTAATTCCCGTTTTCATGAAAGGAGACCGGAGTGATCCTAGGAATTATCGACCCATATCTCTCAACATCTGTCTGCAGCAGAATTCTGGGCGATGTCATATGCTCAAACATTAATTATGTTTCTAGATGAGAACGAGTTACTTACACCGTGTCAACATGGATTTCGGAAGAAGAGATCGTGTGAAACACAATTGGCCCTATTTTCCCATGACGTAATGAAAGTTTTCGATACAGATTCGCAAGTTGATGCAGTTTTCTTGGGTTTTGAGAAAGCTTTTGATTCTGTACCACACAACCTACTTTTAGCGAAGATTCGAGCATACGGTACTTCGGCTAAGATTTGCGAGTGGATACGTGATTTTCTAACTGATCGCTGTCAGTATGTCGTTGTTGACGGGGGAGCCTCTTCTAAGATAAATTTTACTTCGGGCGTTCCTCAAGGAAGTGTAATAGGACCACTTCTTTTCTTAATATTTATAAACGATCTCGGTGACAACGCCAAATGCTGGTTGCGATTGTTTGCCGATGATGCAGTTATATATATGGAAATAAGGTGCTCTGACGATTGGTTAGAAATTCAGCGCGATTTGGATGCTATTTTCGATTGGTGCCATAAATGGCAGCTTACACTTAATTGCAAAAAGTGCAAGGCAAGGCATAAGTAACAAAAAGAATCAGTGTGTTCACAAGTACAAAATAAACAATTCAGCTATTGACACGGTTGATTTCCTGAAGTATCTGGGGGTGATAGTTCAAAGCAACATGAAATGGGACATGCACATAACTTCCGTCGTAGGCAAGGTGAATTCTAAATTGTGATGCATAGGTCGTATTTTGAGGAATTTTAATGCTCATACAAAGGACATAGCGTATAGAATAGTAGTGCGTCCGCATCTGGATTACTGTTGTGGAGTTTGGGATCCGTATCGCAAGGTTCTGATTGACTCAGTGGAGAGGGTGCAGAGGAGAGCCGCTCGATTCGTGACTTGTTGTTATAGCCCTTATGAAAGCGTCACAGAATTGATACATAGATTGGGCTGGGATAGTTTGGTAGACAGACGACGTAGCTTTCGTTCGAATTTATTGGAGAATATGGGAAAAAAATTTAAATTCCGCGTGCAATGAAATACTTCTTCGCCAACCTATTTAGGTCGCAATGACCGGAGGGATAAGATTAGCGAAATATGATACCGTACTGATGCTTTTATGTATTCCTTCTTTCCTCGAGCTATTCGGGATTGGAATGCGCGGGTTTAGGATTGGTGCTTAGCACCCTCTGCCACCCACAATGTTTGTGATTTGCACAGTATGGATGTAGATGTAGATATAGATTAACCACAACTGGATTCTCAATCTCGGACGAAGCCAGGTCATATCGTACTCGGTTCCATTCCACTACATCGATGCTCTCTGCACTCAATTTGCACCCATCTTTAAGGCGGACTTAGGGTGCGCTTGATACTTCGAGGCTCATATCTCCCTCTGGCTAGGGGCAGTACCTCGCTTTTGCCGTTGCCAGACTCATTTCAGTCACCCCACGTTCAGCAGTAAAGCAGGAGCTTGACAGACTTCAGAAGATTGGAGTAATTGAACCTATCATTTCCACTGCGTGGGCTACACCACTCGTTATCATCCGCAAACACAATGACACCCTCTGGTTATGTGGAGAATTTAAGCCCACAATCAACAGCCAGTCTCAAATCGAAACGTATTCAATCCCACGACAAGAAGATCTTCTCACTAAACTTGCGGGCAGCGAATACTTTTCGAACATGCATATGTGCAGATCCCAACCTGATGAGGAATCTCAAAACATCGTCGGCATCAACACACCTTTCGGACTCTACAAATACAAGCCCCTCCCATTTGGCATCGCTTCCACGCTGGCAATCATATAAAGATACTTGGAACAGCTGTTGCGGTAAATCCTGGCATGTGCAAACTACTTGGATGATATCATTGTCACAGGCGCCACTCTCCAGGAGCACCTACAAAACCTTCGTATCCTATTTGCAGCCTTGCAGGGGGCAGGGCTGCGGTGTCGGCTCGAGAAGTGTAGGTTTTTTGCAGGAGGAAGTGGAGTATCTCGGCCATTGGCTGAACAAGGATCGAATTAGGCCAACAGATCGCAACGTGGCCGCCATAGACTTCCTACCCCGCCCAGAGAACCTGCCCCAACTACAAGCTTTCCTCGGAAAAATTGACTACTATTGAAAGTTCTTGCCACAAGCAGCACACATTTCGCAACCCCTCAATCAACTCCGAAAGAAGGGCGTCCCCTACAACTGGACCCCAGCTTGCCGAAGAGTCTTCGACCGGTTAAAGCGCATGCTAAGGTCTGATCCTTGCCTCACGCTGTTTTCTCCTATACGGCCCCTAGTCGTGGCAGCCGACGCCTCAGCATATGGAATCAGGGCGGTACTCGCGCATATGAATGAAGATGGCTCTAAACAACCAATAGCCTACGCCTCTAAGACATTGACTCCAGTACAATGCAACTACTCGCAAATCGAGAAAGAGGAAGTGGCAATAGTCTTTGCTATCAAGAAATTTCATGTATATTTATTCCGAAAATGTTCTCCTTAATCACGGATCACAAACCGTTGGTGGCAACATTCGGACCTCACTCCAGCCTCCCAGTGCGAACGGCCCAACGCCTCCAACGATGTGCGATGTTTCTGAGTGTTTATAATCACACAATCCAATATAAGCCAACAGCACAGCACTCCAAAGCCGACGCCCTGTCACGCCTGCCTGCTGGCCCTGATCCGGAATTCAACCAACAAGAAGTGCTGTGTTTTCATATAAACACAGAGAGGAAGCAAACAGTGGACGTGTTTCCCATTACAGCGGCCCGTATCGCCTCCGCCACCCACCGAGACCCAATCTGGCGGCAGGTCCTGCGCTACAACATCCATGGGTGACCAACATATTTCACGCGCAGAATGAACAACAAACTGAAGACATGGCATTACATATCCCACAGGCTCTCGGTCATGGACGATGTCATACTCCTGGACGCAGAAAACGACACACACCGCGTGATCATCCCAGCGGAATTGCGCCCACAAATCCTAAAGCTTCTGCATCGAGGACATTGGGGCATGTCCCGCATGAAGAATCTCGCAAGACATGCTTATTGGCCAGGAATCAATCGAGATATTGAGAAGATGGTACGCAGCTGCACAGCCTGCGCCCAATATCAGGCAGCGCCACCATAAGCCTTTTCACCCAGGCCCACTCCCCGACGACCGTGGGACCGCATTCACCTTGACTTTGTGGGCCCATTTTCGGGAACCATGTGGTTACTAATCATAGATGCCTACTCAAAGTACCCATATGTTGTTCGCATGGCATCCACCACAACGGAAGCCACGCTAAATGCATTAAGCCAGGTTTTGGCCATCGAAGGGTTACCACGCACACTCGTCTCTGACGATGGGCCCCATTTGATAGCAACCACATTCGAGGAATCCTGTGTGGCCAATGGCATCAAACACATCTTCAGTCCTCCATTCCACCCCGCCTCAAATGGCGATGCAGAACGCGTGGTCAGGACGTTCAAACAACAAATGCTGAAAGAGGTGCAGGCAGCTACGACGTCTTCCGCCCTCACTCTATTTCTCAGCACGTATCAGACAACACCAATCAATGGTCGTAGCCCAGCGGAACTACTCCTTGGGCCACAACGATGGACGTTGCTGCACCTACTTGCACAGAGCCCCGATCCAGGCATTCCCACCGCTACACGCCTGGCAGCGAGGTATGGGCACGCTCCTACGGAGTAAACACCACAAGGACGCCGGCAACAGTAGTGGAGACACACGGACGGCGCGTCATCTCAGTGCATAATCCGCACAGAGTAGAACGCCATAATGAAAACCAGCTGTGACCTCGCAGCACAGCAGGTCCACCATCATCACAAGAACACCGTGAGGAATACATCATACCACCACCAGCGCCATTAGCGGGCCCACTTCAGGGGGGAGGGATCTGGTATCCCGGCCCGACGCCGTCACATGCCCGGAAGAAGAGATGGAGGTGGACAACCGACAGACTGCGCTAGCCGCAGGCCAACTAGCGCCACCACACAGCAGAGTTTTCGCCTTGGCCAATCAGAAGCGACGCGCCTAGGATAAATACAGCCTCGCGGTCCCACTCAAGACAGTGAGCGGGGGACGCGACTTGAGACCTCACAGCTCGGACCGCCATGACTGATGCTGCCAGTGACGCCTGCTTGTCGGCAGTCGAAGAAGCGGCGGAGAGCGACGAACTGTACTTGGAGGGGCGAAGCGAACGAGACGACTTCATCCATCACGTCCACCTGAAGCACGTGACTGCACGCCTGGAACCAAGCCACTTCAGGAACCTGCAGCAGAAGTACGAGCTCACTTCATGGTCGCTTTGGGTCGTACACGCCGGCCTGAAGTATGGCTGGTCCCTGCCAGCTGACCCCAAAGTATTCTATGGGGTACTAATGTCCTCAGGGGACAAGCACGAGGAGGTCAGCGTGATACACGACGATGCTGAGGCCAAAGGACACAAGCGCCCTGAGGCCTTAGCATCAATGCCACTAGTTTTCGTGAAGGACTTCTGCGCAAAGAAGTTCTTTCGAAAACTCAACGGAAAATTGAAGCGATACCGCAGAAGGGAACAGACTTCAGCGACTGAGGGCTGGCAGGTGGCAGGAAGCAAGACTCCCGCCATTTCAGAGCTGCTGCCGGCCCCCGAGACCGAGACGAAGGCACCTGTCCCACAGGTTGCCGAGACTCTCACACCAACCAGCCCAACCAGAGACGACGCAGAGGTACTACATGTAACACCAACGTCGCCCACGCCATCCCAGGAGGGGGAGGCAGCACCAGCCACTGAGGAGGGACCAGTCCAGCCTGTGGTGGTGCCATATGAAGGCAACTGTGGCAGCCTCTATGTTCAGCTTCTGCTGGCTACAGAGTTGCCACTGTTCTGTTGGCCGGCGGAAGGAGGCATCTCCATCCTAGCCTCCTGCCCTTCGGACCTGTCGAAGGCCACGGCCATGCTGAGCGCTATAGGCGTCAGCTGCACCGTGGAGCAGCCCAGCCCTCCGAGCCAACCTGTCCCTGTGCCTGCAGCTGTTGAGACGCAGCCGAGGGCGAGGTTTGAGAGGGTCACCAAGAAGAAACCCTCTCCCCCCGAGCTCCGGCAATGTTATAACTGCCAGCTCCATGGGCACGAGGCCAGGGACTGCAAAAACCAACGCAGATGCACCAGATGTGGGGCTGACCATCGTGCGGCGGATTGCACCACAGCCAGGGAAGAGGCAGTTTGCTGCAACTGTGGCCTAAACCATGCAGCCTGCTTCTCTGGCTGCGAAATGAAGAAGCAGCTGAAGGCGAAGTATCGCCCTAAAGCTGCCACGGGGCCCAAGAGAGCCCAGCAGGAGACAAGCTCCACCAAGACACCCCACACCGACAGGCAAGCGACCAGGCGCGGGCTCCATACGCTGCCCGCACCGCGTCGTCAAGACCGGCCCACGACGGCTCCAGGATCCAGACGGCAGCCAGCCGGCCAACAGGAAGGTCGGCCGGAGGGGACCTGCCACGCCTGCCGCACCGGATCCGACGACCAGATGACGACGGTGGTGACGCTGCTCACCCAGCTAATCACCGTCCTCATTCCCAGATTGTCTACAAATTAGACTCCAGTTTCAACCTCATGACATTAACAGCAAGCAAAGTCAAAAAAGCAAATCAGACACGTGACATAGGGTATCCTGGCTCACGAAACACATTATGAGCTTTGCTCAGACAGTTGACGATGATGATGATGATGACTCAAGACAGTGAGGATCAGAGACGATGCCACAGCAGAAGGGCACAAGTGCCCTGATGCCGTAGCATCCATTGCGCTGGTCTTGGCGAAGGATTTCTGTCCTAAGAAATTCTTTCGCAAACTGAACGGGAGGAGGAAGAGGCTACGCAGGAAGCAGCAAACAGCGGCGACTGAGGACTGGCAGTTTACGGGAACTAAAAGCCCCTGTAGGCGAAAAGCTGACGACACCGGAGACTGAAGCACCTGGCTTCAAATCCCCGGAACCGCACGCGCCAGTCAACCCCACACGATACGTCACAATGGAAAATCACGCAACTCTGGCATCGCCTACACCCTCCCAGGAAGAGGGATAGCCAGCACCAGCCGCGGAGGAGGGACCAGTCCAACCCATGATGGTGCCTTACACAGGGAACTGGGGCAGTTTGTATATTAAGCTTCTGCTGGCTACAGAACTGGCACTGTTCTGCTGGCCGGCTGAAGGAGGCCTCAAAATCCTAGCCCCCTGCCCTTCGGACCTGTCGAAGGCCAACAACCTACTGTGCGAAATGGGCATCAGCTAGGTCATGGCGCAGCTGAGCCAGTCGCCTCCCGTAGCTGTCGACGCTCTGCCGAGAGAGCGGGTTAAGAGGGTAATCAAGAAAAAGCCTTCTCCCCCCGAGCTCCGGCAGTGTTTCAACTGCCAACGCCACAGACATGAGGCGAGGGACTGCAGGAGCCAGCGCAGGTGTGGGTCTGACCACCTGCCTGCCGACTGTCCAACAGCCAGGGAAGAGGCTGCAACTGCGGCGGAAAGCATGCAGCCTGCTTTTCTGGCTGCGCAAAGAAGATTCAGCTTCGGGCGAAGCATCGCTCAAAAGCTTCGGTGCCACCCAAGAGTGCCCACCATGAGGCCTGCTCCAGCCAGATTTCTCACAACCAGAGACCGGCGTCCAAGATCGCGTGCGAGCTCCATACGCGGCCCGCTGCGCGCCGCCAACACCAACCGCCAGCATCTCACTGCTGACGGGCCAGCTATGGACGGTGCTCCCGAAACTGCCACCAGGGAACCTAAACCGGCCCCGCTTATGGTTTCATACAAGGATGATTACAGAAATCTGTACACCATCTTAAAGAAGATATGCAAGAACGAGTGCGGAGTGAGGCCTGCCGGTCGCGACCTCTACAAACTCCTACTCAAGACTAAGGCTGACCACCAGGCTATCTCTGCCTATGCGTCAACACACCATATCCCCTTCTATACATTTCCGACAGAAGCGGATAAAAACATTAAGGTGGTCATCAGAGGATTACCATTTAACTTCTCCCCAGAATATATTAAAGAAGAGCTGGAGGAACGTAATTTGGTGGCGAGAACAGTCGTCAGACTGCGCTCTCCTAAAACTGGACAAGAGATTCCACTGTTCTTGGTGGTTCTCTCTGACAATATGGACAACAGAGCAATTTATAAGATGACATCACTCTGCTCTGTTAAAGTAACAACAGAAAAACTACGAAGCACTCGAGGGCCACCTCAGTGTTTCAACTGTCAAGGTGTGGGTCATGTTTCCCGTCACTGTGTTATGCCACCAAAATGTGTAAAGTGCGCTGGTGAACACACTACTAGAGAATGCGCCCTGAAGAAAGGCGAAACTCTCCCAAAATGCGCTAACTGTGGCGGAGAGCATGTTGCAAGTTATCGCAAATGCCAAGCCTTTAGCAAATTCAATGAAAAACAGAAAGCCAACAACGCTTCCTACATCGCAATGATGCTCAAGAAGAAGCAACAGAAGAAGAAGAAGGAGGATGAAGCAACCGACTCTACCAACAAAAAGACGAATCAGGATCAAGCAACCCTGGAATCCACTCAAGGAACCACTTACGCTGAGGCTACTACAAACCTACCACGTAACTCACCAAATGCAAGGAAGGATCAGAGGGATAATCACAATAACCTCTCTTCCACCCAAACCATGGAAACCTCAAACACGAGTAAGAAAGCGGACGAGACGAATTGCCGTCCTCCCGATAAGGATAACCCTCAGGTCGACACTGCGGTGCTCATGAACATGGTGCTGTCTCTGCTACAGACGGTCACCACTCTTGTCCAAGATCTCCATAAGCAAATCTCCGACCTACCAAAACAAACCGCTGAGGCAGTCAAGTTGGCAGTAATTGCCGTCCAACAAGCAAACATGGAACATCATGGCTAACGCCATTGAGGATCTCACCATATGCTCATGGAATGCCAACGGCCTCTGGCGACAGTTGGGCGAGTTTAAAGAATTTCTACGCGACGAGGGGATAGACGTCTGCCTCGTAAATGAAACGCACCTCAAGCCGGGGGTGAAAGCCGCCGCACCCAACTACTCTTGTTACAGGCAGGATCGACCTACAGCGGGAGGTGGTACCGCTGTATACGTCAAGAACACCATAAAACACTACCAGATAAATTTGCCACCTTTGGAGACCATTGAAGCCACTGGTGTCGCCGTCGAGACTTCCCGAGGGAGAGTAGTATTTGTGGCAGCTTATAGACCTCCAGTAGGCCGTGTACATGAAGCGGACTTCTCGGCCCTCCTTCGTCTGCGCGGTAATGTTTTTATTGCGGGAGATCTTAACGCCAAACATGCTGTATGGAACTCTCGCGTCACCAACACGAACGGCCGGAAGCTCCTGCGAGTTGTCGAAAACAACAATGCCGTTACCTGGGGTCCAACTGAACCCACTATTTACGGACATGGATTGCCTGATGTCTTGGACATTGCAATCACGAGAGGATTGCAACATAACATAGCTATGGTCACAAAAACTGCCTTATCCTCAGACCATATTCCTGTTTTGTTCTACATGGCTGCAGACGTCACTCCACGAGCCGACAAACCACGCAGGAATCTCAATTACATTGACTGGGATTCTTTCAAAGATTTCCTCTCTCAGCGCATAGAAGAGGCACCGCCACCGGCTATATCCGGCCCTTCCACCGCTATGGCCAACTTGGCGGATTGGATCAATGAGGCTGCAGATGCGGCCACCCGGCCGAGACGCAAACAGCCGCTCCGTTCGAGGCAACTCCCTCCGGAAATCAGAGAGGCTATTATAGTCAAAAATCATCTGACTAGGGAGTGGCACATCACACGTGATGCAGCCACTAAGAGAATAATCAATCGTATGCAGAGAGAAATTAAGGCTGAAGTGGACAAGCACAAGATCTCTGAATGGTCCAACTTCATCTCCACCTTGGACGCAGAGGATGGGTCCGCCTGGCGCACGACGAAGGCCCTACTCCGGAGGAGGCATAAAATCCCGCCCCTGGTGGTCGGAAATAACTATGTCTGTGAGCCTGAAGAAAAGGCAGAAGCTCTGGCCGTAAACTTCGAGGCAAATTTTCAGCCAGTCAATGAGCCTAAAGACGATGACCATATTCGTCTCGTCGAAGAAAGATTGCGGCGATTCCTTGAAGCCGTTCCCCCAGAAGAGGATCGCATTGACGAGATAACTGTACAAGAGGTTGCGTCTATGCTCTCGAGTCTTATTGTAAAGAGAGCTGCAGGACATGATGGCATCGGCGGAGGTATCCTTCGTCAACTGCCCTCAGTCGCCGTCCAGTTTGTAACAGACGCCTTCAATCAAATTCTCCTAACGGGTGAATATCCTACTACTTGGAAGCATGCTGTCATCATACCCATTCCGAAGGCGGGCAAGGACAGAAGATCCCCCAAGTCCTACAGGCCAATTAGTCTTCTGCCGACTCTTTCCAAAGTTTTTGAGCGACTCTACCTCAAGAGACTTCGCACCGTCATCGACAGTGAGGGGCTGTTGCCTGATGAACAGTTCGGTTTTCGCAGACATCACTCAACACCCCAACAACTGCTCCGTCTCACAGAAGAGGCCTTCTCTGCCTTCGAACGTCGGGAATATTTCGGCGCAGTACTGCTTGATGTCAGCCGCGCCTTTGATTCCGTCTGGCATCAGGGTCTCATATACAAACTGCTCACACAAGGAGTACCACTCTCTCATGTTAAGCTCCTAAAAAACTACCTTGAGGGAAGAACTTTCAGAGTTGTGATGGACGGTGGCATCTCCGCAATAAAGAACATCTCCGCGGGTGTCCCACAAGGGTCAGTTATTGGCCCAGTCCTGTACAGTTTATACATGGCGGACACTCCATCCACAGTTCGCGTAAAGAAAGCGTTATATGCTGATGACACAGCCTATTTTGCAAAGAGCCTGAATGTTCACCTCTTACGCAGAAGGCTACAGCAGGCCTGCGACAACATCCAGCAATGGGGCACTAAATGGAGGCTTGCCTACAACGCTTCCAAAAGCCAGGCAATCATCATTATCAGGAAGAAAGTTCCTCAGTTACCTCCTTTAGTACTCTTCGGCGAAAACATAACCTGGACGAGGACGGCAACTTACCTCGGTGTCAAACTTGACAGGGGAATGACGTGGAAACCTCACGTCACCAACGTTCGTGCCAAAGCATCTGGGAGACTAAGTTCACTCTACCCAGTACTGAATCCTACATCCAAACTAAGACCGGACCTAGGGATCCGCCTATACACTGCCCTAGTTAGGCCTATATTGGAGTATGCTGCGATAGTGTGGGGCAACACGGCGCAAGCATACCTTCAGCTACTGCAAACTATCCAGAATAGAGCCATCAGATTTGCTCATCACCTACCCAGGGGCACGAGGACAGATGACCTTCATCGACTGAGTGGATTGCCGAAACTTCGAGTAAGAATCAAACAACTGGCTACGCAGTTTTACGAAAACGCGCAGAATTCAAATAATCCTCTGATCTCAGCATTGGGAGCCGAACTCACCTATAATGACCGATTAAGGTGGCCAAAGAAAATTCTTGACCACCAGTAAAGAAATAACACACCGGGTAGGAACAACCTGATTATGACACACCGAATACGACAACCAAACTAGCAAACTGGAAGGAGATGCGCTCCAGCGCACAACCTTCCCCACAATCTGGGACCACCGCTTTCCCAGTTATTGACGTCTGTCTGTCTGTCTGTCTGGCTCCAGACGGTAGCCGTCCGGCCATCAGGAAGGTCGACCAGTAGATCACTGCCACGCCTGCCGTCCTGTACCCAGTCACCAGCTGAGGGCGGTGGTGACGCGGCTCGCGCGGCTGATCACTGCCCTCGTGCCAAGTCAACAACGAAACACCAATCAACGATAATCCAACTCATGACTAATCAAAAATGCCACTTCAAAAAAGCATAGTAAGATAGCAGTAGAAGGTTCTGACCTGTAACTGCATCAACAACATGGCGTAAGCCAACAGATGACGCTGCTGCTGCTGCTACTCAAGACAGTGCTGGTGTCTACTTCCATTCAGCATCTGCCCTCTCTCTGTGGATTGTATATTGGACTCTGAAATTGCGCGTCTTGGTTTACGTTCGGCTTTTTCCTTCGGACTCTGTGTATTGCATATTGGACTCTAACAGTGCGCGTCCCGGTTACGTTCGGTTTCTCGTTGGTCTCCGTGTATTTCATCTGGAACTTTGCGTCGAGTCTCTCGTGATCTTCTCCGGTCCCGTCCGGCCGTGTTGACGCTCCGGCCGCCATGCGGACACAGCACTTGTACCCAGTCCCAACCCGCCTCTAATGACCTCGAGGTCGATGAGGCGTAAAGCCATAAGCAAAAAACAAAAAAAAAAAAAACAAAAAAAATCAACCAGACTCGCTCAATGTTTCATCTGTGGGAGGACGAATAGCAAGATGATGCCGTCGGGGAGAAGCTGGCTTCTCGTAATTGAAGAGGACTTTAATATATGAGGTGTGAATTGGGAAGGAAATGGGATTAATATTAGAAGGGCACAGAGACATGCAAATTCCATGGTGTGGTAGTGAGGCAACGCACGTTGAATGTAGTCACAATAAAGCCTGAGGATGATTCCGTGTGTCTCAGAACACAGAAGGAATAAGTGATCGCGAACTAGTTTTGGTGGCTAAGTGCCTAAGATAGAAGGCAAGGAGAGTTGGGGAGTAGTTCAGTATAGTGAACAGTACAAAGAGATAGTGAAGACTATGGAAATAGAATAAAAAACACGGAACCTGCACAATGCGTTGTGGAAGTGAGAAGGCTGAAGAGGTCGGTAAGAAGAGAACATGCTAATTGTAGCGGGGGGGTGGGGGGGTGAACCAGGAATAATGCAACTAGAAATATCCATATATGTTAAATTGGCCAAGCTTCCGCAGTTGCTTGTTACACAATTGTAAATGAAAACACCGTCTATTAGCAACTGGATTTTAATTCATATAAACTCGGATGCGTTTCGCCATTATGGTACTGGGCATCGTCATTGATAATTATGGTTGAAGCAGTTACATGGTGGTCGGGAGCAGCTCTCTCTGCACTTTTTTACGACCAGAACTGTTGTTGTGGTTCCACATACCTATTGCTACTCTTTTGAAGGTAACTGTACCAATGTATCAAAATCTGTTTAAATTTACGCCTTGTTTTTGTTTTTGTGACGCACAGCAAGAACCTTCTTGTTTACTTGTGTGTACGGTTATGCCAACCTAGGTTCTGGTCGTAGATAGAGCTGCTCCCGACCACCATGTAACTGTCTTAACAATAATTCTCACTGACGATATCCCGTACCATAATGGCGAAACGTGTCCGAGTATTTATGAATAAAACCAGATGCTAATAGACGGTGTTTTCATTTACAGAAATATCCATGGTTAGGATTTGATTTTTTC
Organism: Vandiemenella viatica; assembly: GCA_031002005.1. NCBI lineage: Eukaryota > Metazoa > Arthropoda > Insecta > Orthoptera > Morabidae > Vandiemenella > Vandiemenella viatica. The sequence continues at coordinate 388,022,005 of CM061921.1, forward strand.
TTTTTCTTTTTACTTCTGGCTTTACGCTTTGTCGACGTCCAGGTCATTAGGGGCAGGAGAGGACAGGGGGGCCTTATCAATTAGCAGCAATTAGCAGTTATCTATTCAGTAATCTTATTCACTTATTTTACTATTTAGTCATTCAGTTTGTGATCATTGTTGTTTAGTTTGTTAATTGTATTATTCAAAAGTCCAAAGAGAAATAATTTCTTGTTGAATTTATTGAACAATACTAGTCGTTTCTGTGTTGGTGGAAAGTTGAGAGTAGGATTGGAAAAAAATCACTACTTTTTCATAAAAATATTTTAAACAAAAATAAAATTAATCGTGATTTTTTCACTTTTTTAAAAACTCTATAATTCAACTGTTATGAGTGCAAGACGAAATGCATTTGTAGGCGGCAGAAGAAAGGGGATACTCCTCTCTATGTTTTGTTTGCCAAAAAAACTTGTTTATACGAATTATTACGAAGTATTTCTATTTGACACTATACACACATCTGGAAAGCCACATACGTCTGAACATCTCACTAAACTAACTATGGCTTTAATAGAGTGTCTGAAATCTAAATTTAATGGTAGGGTTAGCTAGTTTCGTAATAGATCACGCTTCCAATATGGCTAAAATGAGAAGAGACATTAAAAATGAAAATACTATAACATATGGTTGTTCAGCAAATTTTCTGAATTTACTATCAAAGGATTTGGAAGTGGAAATGGCCAATACAAAGGAGCATGTTTTGCAAATTATCAAATATTTCTGAAACAGTCATGCTGTAAACTGTTTAAAAAAGAGAGAAAGCATGAAAAGTTAGTATTTCTTTTTAAGTATCACAATTCAGACATTGATTAGGTTTTTACTTTGATTGGTCCACTAAATTAAAATTTTATGAAAACCATGATTTTTATTGAAAAAATCATTTGATTCAAATCATGATTAAAATCGTGATTTTAAACCGAATGATTTAACATGCCAACCCTGGTTTAGGGTAAAGAATACAGTAACCGCAATGCTAAATTTCATGGTCACAACATTTTGGTAGCTTCATATCTGCTCTTGAAATTATTGGCGTGATTAAATTTGGCAAATGCTGGTATGTGGCTTTGTCCATACGCAAATAAATGCGAGAATCGTCAGGCTCACTGCATAATTCAGTTACTGGTTTTAAAAAATATTCCTTTTTAGCAACCAAGCTTTAGACCATTTCCTTTAATTTGCCTTCAATTTGATCTTTTTTTTCTATAATACAAACCGTAGCCTTTGCAAGAATTAGTTCCTCTTCAAAATTTTCTATTTTGAACAAGGCAAACTACAATTTTCGGAGTTCTTCACTTCATAATTGTGCAAGCCAAACTGAACGTGTGAGCGGTATTGCTCCGTCTTGCATGCACACACTGTACGGCAACACGGTAGAGCGGCTTGTGCAATCGTTGACTTGCTAAAGATTTGACTGCATGCTTTTTGGGTTTGCACAGTTTTTTTTTTCAACGGATGTCTCTGAAATGGGTGACGTACGAAAGTATTCAAAGGAATTTGTAATTCAATTTATAGAATTGTATCTACAAATCGTTGACAGCATTGTGGAAGATTAAATCTAAGGAATATTCTGACAGGGGAAAAAAAAAACAAACAAACGAAGTTTATCATTTAATGACTGAAAAATTAAGAAGTATGTATGCTATGTGTAGTTAATTATGCATAAGTACCTTCATTGTAATTTAAATTAAACTATTTTTGAACGAGTAGGTACATGTAATTTAGATTTATTTCAATGTTCATATTGTTATGTATTATTTACATTATCAAACGCAATATTTGCTTGAGAAGTTGTCGTCGGAAAGTAATTATCAAAGTTTCTCTCAAGTCAGGTGTCAGTACAGACAATATTTACCACCCATCCTTATGGTACTATGACTAGTTAGAATTTTTAGATGACCAAGAAGCTGCTCGGACTCCAATATCTAATTTTCAACAAGTCTTGGAATCGGATATAAATAATTATTGTGTTTGTAACAGGGTTTTAGTGCTTTAATAGGGGTGCTACTGCCACAGAGTTCGTAATCCTTTATTTTTCTTGGTTTGTTTGAATTGAAAAACGGATAATTTTAGACAATGCCTATATTCACTTATGTGCCTGTTGTTTCTTTATAAGCAAACAACAAATAATGATTCCATTAAACAACCTCTTCTGTTGGCCACACAGCTGTCGACACACCTGGTTTGCACGAGCTTACCTGTACCGTGTGGCCACTCTTCAGTGTTCCGTCTTTTTTTTTTTTGCAGTTTTTCACTGCGCAGTTTACCTGCACATGCAAGACGGAACGTGTAGCCGGGGCATAACATTCCATTCAGTTCACTTGCACAAACTGGCTTGCGCAAGCCAGTTTGTGCAATTAGCTTGAGCGTGTAAACCACCTTAAAAAGCGGGATTTATACACTTCAAAGAAGTCACATGTATGGTGCCGATTGTTTCTACAGTGATGTCTAACAAAGCATCGGTGCAACGGTACAGGAACAAAGTAGTATTGTTGGTGAAGCACCGACAGGAACAATGTAATAAAATGATATAAGCCTTGGAAAGTTCTGCTAATCCCAGCGGTTTAGACTGAGGGAAAGCACATACACAGAATATGTGGTAAATATAACAGAACCTCAAAGCGCAGCAGCAGAGGCGAGGAATAAAAATATTAAAAAAATTAATAAGAAAAACTAACAACAACTGTTAGTAAATAAATAACATTTAATTTCTTAGAATACGACGATACGTAAGAATTCGGCACACGTGGAAACTAAAATATAATAAATAAAAAACTTGACAATTAATTCCTTATAATTGATAACATTTCACGGCACACCTTTTCAACTTGTCGCGGACCACTGCTCTATGATATGTGTCTTTTTGTTTGTGTGATCCTCAACCCGAAGAAGTGTGGTGTCAGAGATAGGAGGTGAAGTTGACGCGGCGCACTGGCGGGTTGCAAGCGGTTACGTCAGATGTCATGAGGATACCAACGATTCATCCTATCTCTAAAGACAACAATGTCCAGAACCGTAAAGCCTTAAATAATTTTTAAAATATCCAAATCCACCGCCGCCTACACACTGTCCGTTCTGGTTGAGATCCATTGGCTTACGCTGCTTTGTGTTTAAAAAATACACACTTCACCAACAAAGTTACACAAAACACACAGATAGCCCTCGGCAGCATCTCGCTTTCTGAACGTTACAAGTCAGCTATCTGGTTCTTTATATAGTAAACCGCATTACTAAACGTTTACACTAGTTGCCATTTAGAGGCAGAATTTATATTCAGTTGACTTTGTTCTGTCGTTTTATGTAATCACTCAGAAATAAAGGTGATATGTCCTGGGTAATGTGTTGCGTGGCAGAAATAAGACGATCAAATGAATCGATCATGGGCTTTGTTTATTTATTTATTTTTTTCGAATTGCCTATGGCTAATATAAATACATCATATTAACAAAAGAGGAAAAAAAACCAAGGTGTTTAGATGATGGATAATCTATCTTGGGAAAGCCACGTATAAATAGTGACTTCCCGCAGGGAACATAACCGTGATTAATTAATTGGTGAGCGATTTCTCTCCACTTCCGCCGACCACAGGACACCCGAAATTCGGCGGCAGCGATTCGGCCAGTAATAGCGCAAAAAACAGAGATCCACTCACCTTATGTTTGTGGCGTCAATTTGCATGTTAATACTATAACATGACACCAGCTATTATTTGTAGCAAGATGCAACCAGGATGCACCGAAATCTGAGTTGTAGAACACACTTTACTCCGAAACTTGTGGCAGAACTCGCCGACAGTCAAATAAATAGCTTAATTCGCTATGATGATTTGTACGCGAACTTAACCGTCGCGGACGTGAGCGTAACAATAATAGAACTCATATAAACAAAAAAAGTCCCACATATATAACTTCCTTGTGGAACAAGGCACGCAAATATTGCATAGGCCAGTGGATATCTGAATTATGCCCACTGACCTTTATTCCGCCGCGAATATAAGATGCCCGCGGCCGACGGAAAGAAAAATAAGAAATCGCTCAACCATGCTCCCCCCCTTGAAAGTTCTTAGGACTTTCAAAAAATAAAAATAATTTTCCCTCACATTATGGGATATTCTAAGTTGTGACATAAAAATTAATGTAACTTTACTGATTTAAAGCAATAATGAAGATAGGGGTTGAGAGTAGGATTGACGAAAGATTAAATTAAAAGGCTATTAATAAATTTGAATGAAATGAAAGAAAAAATATTATTGTGTTGGTATGGGATAAAGTTTAACCACTGGACGCTTGAAAGTGCCGAATCGTGTCTTCACCATCGCCACCCGAGTGACATTGTCTGAACCAGGATAAGTTTTAATAATCACCCCTAAGGGCCAGTTCAAAGGGGGAGAATCATCTTGCCCCACGATTACAACTGTACCCACTTGAACAGGGTTATCCGGTGTCGACCATTTATGTCTAACTTGCAGGGTGTGCAAATATTCAAGTCGCCATTTTTTCCAGAATGACTGGACCATCTGATCTAACAACTTCTTACGTTGGTTTAGATTCGAACAAGACATGTCAGCGGCCGGTAAGTACTGTAGTGGAGTTGACATCAAAAAATGTGCAGGAGTAATAACTTCTGGGTATGGATCCGACGACACTACATTTAAAGGTCGCGAATTCATAACGCATTCAATCTGAACTAGAACCGTTTGCAGTTCTTCATAAGTGAGAAGTTGATTTCCAATCACTCTAAATAAATGGGTCTTCAAACTCTTTATATTAGACTCCCACAATGCTCCGAAATGCGGAGCACGCGGAGGGATCATTTTCCACTCGATACGGCGACTACTTAATTCAGGTTTTAGAGCTTTGTTCAACTCTTCTAACTGAGCCTTGGCACCTACAAAATTAGTACCATTGTCTGAATATAGACAAGAAACAGGTCCTCTTCTTGCAATAAAGCGCTTGAATGCGGCTAAGTATGTATCAGACGTTAAGTCTGAGACCAACTCTATGTGTATAGCCTTAGTGACTAGGCACACAAAAAGACAAATGTACGCCTTTTGAGAGTGTTGACCACGGCGTCGTGTAAGGGTTATAGGAATCGGACCTGCGTAATCTACTCCAGTATGAACGAAAGCCTTAGCTTCCTGTATGCGACAGGGAGGCAAATCTGCCATTTTAGGAGTAGGATGAGTAGGGTTAACTCTAAAACAAAAATTACATTTACGTACCATGGACCTAACAACAATCCTCGCAGCTAAAATCCAGTAGCGCTGCCGCAAAATCGATATTAACAGACCAGCCCCTGCATGACAATTCAAAACATGGTAATGTCTGATAATAAGATGCACAACATGGTCATGCTTGGGAAGTAGCGCTGGATGTTTAGCTTCGAAGGGTAAGTCCGACTTAGACAGTCGTCCACCAATTCGTAAAATACCTTCTTCATCAAGAAATACTGACAATTCCGCAGCTTCTTCGAAGGCAAGTTATTCTTTTTTAGAAGAGCAATATCTACTGCAAAGTGCACATCTTGTACCGCACGAATTATTGCCCTTTCAGCAAAGAACAAATTCTTTACCCCACCAGAAGGGGTAATCTTCTTTATAAATCTAAAAATGTAAATCACAACTCTCAATAATTTGTCCCAAGAAGACACGCGCTGAGATAAACCATACAGCACGGAAGGTTCAGGTTGAGTGGTAGTAATGGTGAAAACATTCGTCTTGTGTTCCGGTAATTCCTTACAATCACCCGGAGGAAAACGTTTTAATGGGCCACTCAGAAGTGGGACGATGCATCCAAGACGGTCCATTCCACCACAAGCTATAAGAAACTAATTGTGACGGTAACATACCTCGAGAGAGGCAGTCACTTGGATTTTCGATTCCCGCAACATGAAAGAAGTTTTGCGGAGCAAGGTTCTCTTGACATTGAGCGACCCTATTACTCACAAAAACAGACCAACGATGCGGGGAAGAATGAATCCAGGACAAAGCTACCGTAGAGTCTGAAAAGGCATAGGTGCCTACTATATGGACTCGATCTCGATAGGTTTCATTAACTAATTTAACTAATTTCGACATCAGAAGCGCGGCGCATAACTCGAGACGCGCAAGTGTCGTTATTTTGGTAGGTGAAACCTTGGACTTAGCACATAATAGTCGAACCGATATGCCAGACGCATCAGTAGTATGTAAATATATAACAGAACCATAACCGTTCATACTTGCGTCACAAAAGGCAACAATATTGGCCTTGCAGTCCTTTGATGCACCTACATGACGAGGGATTTCCATAGTGGAAAGAAGAGGTAATTCTTGAGTGAGCGCCGCAAATCGGCGTAACACACTCTCGGGCGGGGTATCATCCCAATCAATTTTACTTAGCCACAGTTCTTTAATTAACAACTTGGCTAACAAAATAACCGGAGCAACCAGACCCAAAACATCAAACAAACGTGCCACTACAGATAATATGTTCCGCTTCGTGCACTTTTCGCAGACTTGGGTCGTGGTGAAGTAGAAAACGTCGTCTGAAGGTTTCCATGCTAGCCCCAGAACCTTAGCTGACGTCACTACGTTTCCTTCTGAAAAGTTTACTGGGCTTCGATGAGAATCAGGAAGACTATCGAGTAACCCAGAAGAGTTGCTGGACCATTTTACTAAATCAAAAGTTCCAGACTTCAATAATGAGATTAGTTCTCGGGATAAACGAAAAGCTGTTTCCTCATCAGGAACAGAATGAACCAAATCGTCCATATACATTTTAGTCTCGACGACTTCAGAGGCTTCAGGAAACTGAGAACTCGCTTCAGCCGCCAGCTGTCGCAAAGTGCGCATAGCTAGAAAAGGACTCGATTTTAACCCAAAAGGAATACGGTTAAAATGAAATGTCCGAACTATTTCGCTATCATCAAAACGAAATAATATTCGCAAAAATCTGCGATGGTCATTAACAACACCAATCTGCAAATACATTTGCTTGATATCCGCTGTAATAGCAATCGGGAATAACCGAAAGTTAATAAAAGCAAGAATAAATCGGCCTGTAAATTAGGACCGGTATGCAAAATGTCATTTAATGACAAACCAGTATGAGTTTTAGCACTTGCATCAAGTACAATGCGAGGCATGGGTTTATCAGGGCGGATGACTGCATGATGGGGAATATAATACCCGTCATCGCTAACCTCTGATTCACGAACTTCTGTTAAGTAACCATTTGTAATATATTCCTCAATAACTTATTATAGCTCTCTCGGAGTGTGGGACATAGTTTAAATTTCCTTTCGAGCGCCATAAATCGGCGTAAAGCATTGAAACGAGAATTGCCAAGCTCATTAGGATCTGAAAGGAACGGTAAAGCCACAGTATATCTACCTTCACTGTTCCTAGTCACAGATAGAGTATATAAATTCTCACACTCTGTATTCTCAGGGCTTAGGAATTTTTTGTGAGATATCTCCTCTAATTCCCAAAATTTTTGCACCAATTCATTGAGTGCTAGAGCAGTAAAAGATGTTGGGTGAGTATGAATACTAGAATATTCTCCCATCAACACATAACCGAAGGCGGTCAGTAAAGCAGGTGGTGCCATAGTACCTGATTCAACTCTATCTCCGAAATAAATATACGGAAAAAGCTGTGCACCCAACACAAGATCAATTTTACCCGGAATATTCCATGTTAAATCAGCTAAAGGTAGGTTGTCCAAATATGACATGTCACACTTTTCTATAAAATGAGAAGGTAATTGGTCTGTAATAGAATCAACAACTAGAGCTTGAATGTTATATTTGTTACTTTTAAATACACGGGATTGTACTTCGATATTCACATAACCATAAATCGGTCGCGAACTCGAACCTATACCCTTCACATAGGAATTATTTAATGGAATTATCTGTAGGTTCAATGACTTACAACAATCGATGGTAATTAAATGATTTTGTGATCCATTATCAATTAGACACCTAATTACTTGATAATTATTATCAGTGGACTTAGCATACACTTGAGCTGTGGAAAGTAATATATGAAAATTATTCTTCACACTAACGCTCAAGGAAAGCGGAGATTCATTATGTGAAGCCTTATTTATATGAGCCGATGATGCGACCACTGGACCAGAACAGTTGATATCGACATCAATAGCGTAAGGTAGGCAAGTTTTGGCGCGGTCTGTTTTTACACTGTTGTCGGAAATGGCTTGCAACGCGCAATTCTCACTCGTGTTGAGACGAGTGGAATGAGTCTGCGTATTTTTCCTATCAAAATGTAAGAGAGTATGATGTCGTTTCTTGCATAACTTACAAACAGACGACGATTTGCAGTTGGAAACAGTGTGAGAAATTCCCAGGCAGTTCACACAGCCTCTTTTTGATTTTACAAATTCATATCTATTCTGTGGCGAACCCAAAGATTTGAAGTGGGAGCAATTATAGAGTAATGTATGATCTGTTTGCTGGCAATAAACACAGGATCCAGAGATAAGCTTAGTTGCCATATTGTCTCTGACTATTGCGTTATCTTCTTTAGAAACAAATGCTTGGAAGTACGTCCACGAGTCACATTTTCTGTGAGTCGCTTGTTCATGTTATCTGAAGCGCGAGAATATAATCCCGAACTTGCACTGTTCATATTGCTTGAACGTTTAGAAATTTTAACCTGATCTTTCACGAATAAAGTTAATTCGTTGTAAGTGGGCATTTCTTTATCGCGTACTGACATTTCAAAGGCTTGTACAATTTGAGCATCGATCTTACGCAATGCACATTGAAATAAAATAAAATCTGTAAGATCATGGATTGCCTAATTGTTTCAGAGCTGCAACTGCTGCTGAATATTTCTCTATAAATGTATCCAAGCTGTTTGGATTATTGTTGCTAGGCTTTATATCCAAAATGATATTTAAATAGTGAGTACCTAACAGGCGTTTGTCTTGGTATCTTCTTACTAGATTTTCCCACATTATTTGGTATGTTTCTGCTGTAGGTACAATACCTGCAGTTAACTTCAATGCATTATCTGTTAGTTTACTTACAAGATATTGCACACGCTGTGAGTTAGTTAACTGGTCGTTATCATGAATATTAGCTTTGAAAGATTCATAAAATACTGACCATTTTTCCATACTACCATCAAAGCTAGGAATATCTATAGGAGGTAATTTAATGTGTTCACGGTCACTCGGACGCGATGACAATGTAACGGTAGAGGCACTAATTTTGTTGCGAGTTCGTTTAATACGCGTGTACAAATCCTCAAATGCAGCTAATGGGGTATAATCAGGTGTATATTCAGGATCTTTAGTCAAATGTAAATCATTAATCTGATCTATCATAGATTCAAACTTGATCTGAAGGTCATCAATTGTTTCAGAATCAGTCATAAAACTTTCATTGGTCCGGGAATCAAACGAAGAGATGTTCATAGAAATCTTATACAATTTATTAACTCTCTCAAAAATCATATCCGACTTTGAAGTTAATAACGCTAGCTTCCGTTTGAATTCTACAGAATCAACATTTGTCCCGAAAGCCATATTGTAAAATATGATTGAAGTGTAGCGTAACTTGCTTATACAAAGATTATATTAATCAAACTGATCGTGTCATATCCGACACCAGGAGGACCAAAAAAATAGATGATGGATAATCTATCTTGGGAAAGCCACGTATAAATAGTGACTTCCCGCAGGGAACATAACCGTGATTAATTAATTGGTGAGCGATTTCTCTCCACTTCCGCCGACCACAGACACCCGAAATTCGGCGGCAGCGATTCGGCCAGTAATAGCGCAAAAAACAGAGATCCACTCACCTTATGTTTGTGGCGTCAATTTGCATGTTAATACTATAACATGACACCAGCTATTATTTGTAGCAAGATGCAACCAGGATGCACCGAAATCTGAGTTGTAGAACACTCTTTACTCCGAAACTTGTGGCAGAACTCGCCGACAGTCAAATAAATAGCTTAATTCGCTATGATGATTTGTACGCGAACTTAACCGTCGCGGACGTGAGCGTAACAATAATAGAACTCATATAAACAAAAAAAGTCCCACATATATAATTTCCTTGTGGAACAAGGCACGCAAATATTGCATAGGCCAGTGGATATCTGAATTATGCCCACTGACCTTTATTCCGCCGCGAATATAAGATGCCCGCGGCCGACGGAAAGAAAAATAAGAAATCGCTCAACCAGTGTTTTTAAGTCATATAACCTGTGAGATAACAACCACAGAATTAGTTAACTCGTGGAAGTAATAGTTAAAATAATATGGTGAGATGTTTAAGTTGGCTAGCGTGTAAACCATAGGTTCCCAACCTTTTTTGACCTACCGCCCCCTTTTCGAAAAAAAAAAAATTAATCACCGCCCCCCTGTTTGAAAAAAAAACATCACCGACTTCTTTTGTTGTTGTAATCAACATTGTGTAATCCATAGCGCTTCAATTTAATTGGCTTGTTGCCCACTTCTTCAAACAGTGATTTGATGGCACCCCTCTTAGGTGAATTGGACTATATTAAATATTTAAAAACAAGGACAGATTTTTTAAATTACTTTATTAAAGAATATTAACATTATTGGTACCTTATACATAATTTGATTAAAAACATATACTGAAAATTATCGTAAAATTATCAGTGAGAGGTCCGAGCTTGATGTAATGATACTCATTTTTCTACATTTGGTGCTATATTTGTCAGCATGAGTCTTAAATCACCACGTTCCACTACTGGCAATTTGTTTCTTTTCTTTGTTAGTAAATTGCTTACTATACTAAATCCCCTTTCGACTAAATATGATGACGGGAATGCAATCTTCTTCTTCTCGTGTCGATGACAGCATCAAATATGTGGTAGTTTTTCTGCCAATGCGATGGCTTTGTCAGTAGCTGATTGAAGGTCAAATTGAGATACATTTATTCCAAGTTGTGGACAGAAAATGTACCATGGTTTCTCTCTCGCCGCACGAACATGTGGTATCTGGCTGTACTCCCTGGCATCCCCAAGTGACAAGTGTATCTTTGCAGTAGCCAACTCCAACTTAAAGCCTGTTTAGCGACTTCCATATGGGCCATGGTTGTTCAGACCCAGGTAGTGGACCCTCTTTTGGCTTGATCCATTCGAACCCTTGTTGTAAGCTCTTCTCCCTTTCATTGCTTGGAGCTCAAGTTGGTCGCTTTGAAGTTCGCATGAAGCTTGAACGGGACTATAGTTTCGATGGCGCTGGTGTATAGCCATGTAGGGGGTATCGGACGTCTTCAATCACTGGTGGCAACTACCCGGCGTATATCTCCAGGGGCGATGCCAGCTAGTATCCCCACTTTGCTCACAGGCGATGGTCTGAGGCAACCTATGATGACCCAGCATGTTCTGTGGAGTGCAACGTCTACTGTCTTAGCATGGCTGGATTTTTGCCACACAGGACATGCATACTCTGCTGAGGTGGGGATGACGCTTGGGTTAGCTCCCCAGCTAGATCTGGTCAACTTGCTTAAGATGATGTTGCGTGCTGATACTTTCATCTTGACATTGCGACAGTGGCTTTTAAAAGTGAGACTTCTGTCAAGAGTTACACCCAGGTATTTTGGATTTTCAGGGAATGCAATAAAAAACTTTTTTGTTGCAGCCCACAAAGCCGGATATAAATCTGGAATTTGCCTCTGTAGCCAAAATTCTTGATATCCATTTTTTAATTTCAATTTTAATTAATTATTCAATTAACATCGCTGACTGTATCTAGGTTTTGTTTTACTCGTTGATATAGAGACTGGCTTAAAAAATTGTTGGATTGAGTTTTTTGTTAAGCTTGTGAAAGTTTTAAACATTGAGAGTACAATAAAAAAATAATCAATCAATGTTGAACAAAAGAAACCGATGGAGAATTATTTTTAATGACTGATGAATAAATTTTTTTCAAAGAGAAAGGTCTGTGTTAAACAACGGCGAGGCGGCCAACGCTTGACATTTTTGGCTAAAAGCAAAAGTGCATAACAGGCCCTATTAAACAGCAGAAGTAAATATTAACCTCGCAATTGGCGAACCTGAACCAGGATTATGGGTGTTAATTAAGATGATTAACATAACACCTTAAACGTCTGGAGTTTCTTCTGAAGCAGTGGTTTCGGTTGAGCAGCAGCAGAGAGCTGATCTACGGGCAAGTGCATCAAGTAAGAGAATTCCAGTTTTCATTTTGTTTTTGGGGCTGCAGTGTCAACGATCAGATTCTAACAGGAAGGATAATAACTAAATTTTGAACACTAAGTAAATGATTATGAAAGTGGAATCAAAGTTGAACTTACAAGTTGAGTTATATTTTGTTAAAGGACAGTTGCAAAGTTAATTTATTTTTCATGTGACAAAAGTAATTAAAGGGGTAAAATTTGTGATTTTAAGAAATTTTAATTATATGTACAGCCAAATTAGTTAAAAGAGCAAAAGATTCAGTATTTTAAGCATTTTCGTATATATGTGTCGGCTTTGTTTCCAAGCCTGAGGCCGTCAAATTTTGTTGTTTCCTTTCAGTGATAATATACATGTTTTTCAGCAGTTACGATAAAAGATTGTAAGTTAATTGGTACTTTTCTGTGTCTTCCTAAAAAATTGTGTTGCAGAGATGAATGTGGACAGCGTTGTATTGTTGTGGATTGGAGTTGTAAGTTTTAATATCGATTACGGTTTAAAGAATGTCTGCTAAGAGTAGTAATACCGTTGTGTTTGCTTGCATTATGAAATTTTAAATGTCAAATTATTATGGAAAATAAGTGTGGAAAATTGGTTAGTGAGTTGGGAGAAACAAATAGTAATATGTCAGAGGGGGAAACGGTAAGTTGCGGAATCTTAAGTTTTAATGGGAAATATGAAAACCTAATGGGTGTCCGAGGAGATAGTAATTCGGTGCAAAATAATTTCAGTAGTAGTCTTATTAATAACGGGGATAAAGATGGGGTTACCGGTTATTTTCCAAACAATGATCTCAGCAACATTGATGAGGTTGACGAATTGGTTGATGGAGAAAATGAAATTAATGGGGGGCAGAATTCAATAGGACATGCAGTTTTGCCAAAACCAAATCAACCTGAGTACGCTCGAGAAGGGAATACAGACCTAAGGTTGCTATTAAATGCTATCAGAGAAATGAAACAAGAAATGAATCAGAGCCAAGAAAAAGTTATTCAGAGAATTGAGAAAAATCAAGAGAAATTCAGGCAAGAATTGAAACAAGACATAGGAGAAATTAATGAAAAAATCGAACGTAGTCAAAGGAGGGCAGAAGAGATGATGGGGAGGATGTCAGACAGAATTGAGAAGGTGGAAAAGGAATCAGAAGAAAGATTACAGACGATTGAGAGCGATATTTTTGAAGTTGAAAAAAATGTACAGCGAGACGTTAATGTTTTGGTAGGCCGCTGTATAGAGGAAAAAGAGAAAATTATCGCTGAAAGAATAGAAGGATCACTAAGTCAGAAAATGGAAGGACATCAGAAGGATATTGAAAGCAGCATGGAAACTATTTTAGAATGCCAAGTGCAATGTGAGATTAAAATACATAGCGTAGCAGAACATGCTGATAATGTACGAAGACAAATTACTGGTTTGTCGACGGAAGTAGGCCAAATATGTGGGAATATGAGTCACATTAATGAAAGACTGGAAAAAGTGGTAAAGCGGCAAGACACCGTGGTGAGCCGTATACCAAGTTATTGTGAGATTACTTTACCAGAGACTGTGTTTGAACCAAGCGGAAAAGTACACCCCGCCGATTTTGTAAAGATATATTCCCGAACCTTGCCAATAGAGTGGTCGGATACAAATAAAATCCGCTATGTACAAAGCAAATTAAGAGATGAGGCTTTTTCATGGAGTTTTGAAGTTACAGAGAGGTGTACTAATTATGACGATTTCCTAAAAATGTTCCGAGATAGATACTGGTCTCAGAGAAAACAGCGCAAGGTAAGGAGTGATTTTTACAACTGTAGGAGATACTATAGAGGCGACGGCAGTATGAGGAAATTTTGCAAGGAGATGAGAAAGGAATTGCGGCACCTGGACCAAAAGTTAGGGGAAGTAGAACAAGTGGAGATATTGCTACAAAAGCTGCCGAGGCAAGTTCAAGATAAACTGGTGGTTACTCAATGGGATAAGATGGAAGATTTCTTGGACATGCTGGAAAGACTCGACCGATTCCAAGAAAGTTATGAAAATAATATTGAAAGGAATCGAGAATATGATCACAGATATGGTAAGCCAAGGGACTATCAATACCGGGAGCGAGCAAATCTTTGGCCACCGAAAGGAAGTGGAGGATGTGGACGAGAAGGATTGCACAGGCAAGAAAGGGAAGAGGGGCGTAATTTTAACAAGAATGCGAGCAATAATGGCTACTGGCATAATAACAATAATTATACATCGGGGGAACGAAGCAGCAATAGTCAACCGCCAAAACAAGTGATGTATGTGAGAACAGAAAATAAAACCGAAATTAAGGAAGGAAGAGGGGCGGAAAACTCAAGTCCGCGACTGTGAAGGGAGCGAGTGGTGAAGTTAAAGGACCACCGTATATTGAAAAAAAAGCAAAAGTGCAAGCGCTGAATCTATCCAGGGCAACAGGCAAAACTGCATGGCCAGATACTTAGAATGGTGGAAATGTCTACATCTAATTAGTAATAAGAGATGCGAAACCAATTCCACATATGAACGAAGTGGGTGGAGTAACCAAGAGATTAAAGAGATGGCCGAAATCAATGTGCGGGAGGAAGAACCTAGTGAAAGAAAAGTTGAAGAAGAAACGGGTAGGGCGGAAACGAAGAGCGAATTTTTGAAGGATAAATTCACAGAGGAGAATTTAGCAGAGGATGATAGTCAGCTACCATTGGATGATGATGAAAGTGAAAGAGATATTCCTAGCAGCGATGATGGAGAATACGAATATGGAAGCAGCGAAGTTGAGTATGAAATTAATGAAGAAAACGGAGTAAGAATATTTTTTATAAGGAGTTATAATGATGATAATAGAAATGAGGATTTATCGCAAATAGGGATAAAAAGGAATAATGAAACCGGTAGTTTAAAAAAAATGAATACATCCTGTTTACAAGCGAATGCCGACGTACCTACGTGTTTCGTACTCGACGAAAAGGATCAAAGCAAAGAAACTAAAACATTGTTGCGAAGCGCAAACGAGGATGGCCGCCATCAAGTTGTTACGAATTATTTAAAGAAAGAATATCCACCTGATGTTAGAAAAAAGGAAATGATTGGATGGTCGCAGCATGAGATTATGAAAGACTTATTGCAGGAAAATATTTGCAGAGCTGTGGAAGATAAAGATGAAACATTTTTTATTACTAAAGAAAAAGAGAATTTAAAAGACGAAATTCAGGGATCAGCAGAAATGAAGAAATGGCATAGAGAGGGTGAAGAGAGATGCGAAGACAATAATCTGATTGCGGGAACATTTAATGTATTAAAAGGCGAAGGCGCGAGCGAGTGTACCGAAAGTTATGAAGAAAATGACGAAGAGTTTCAACATCAGAGAGCCTGTGGTCGTCAAAAACCAGAGGAATGTGAAAATAATCAAAAAGTGAAGTGCCTGGTGATACGAAGAGAAGATATTAAAGAAGATGAAGAAATTTTGAACGGAAAAGTAAAAATGAAGAGGAAAGGGTTAAATATACACTATGAAGGAAGGAATATATTACGATTGAAGGAAGAAGAAGTAAGAAGTGGAGAGAAGTGAAAGAAATAAGATGTATAGGATAAAAAGGTGAGAGAAAACTTGATGAGAAGGGCTGCAGAAAGAAAGAAACGTCATGGCCAGAGGATTCGGTTGACTGAATTCAATGTTGGTGATTTGGTATTGGTTAAAACGCATCAAAAATCATGTGAAATCAATGCAGAAATTAAGAAATTTTTTGATATATATTGCGGGCCTTTCATAGTCAAGGATAAACCTCATCCAAATGCTTATTTGTTAGTCTACCCTGTATCAAAAAATGATATCTGGATTGCGGAATATAGTAGACTTAAAGCTTTATAGGGCGAAGGAACACTAATATTATGACTGACGATCACATACCACATATTCTTATTTCGCCATGTATGGTATTAGATATTTCGATACATGTTCCATTTTTTTGTTGAATTGAGGCAATTTTTAATAACATAATGTATGTATTGAGTTCTAATTAAGTGGTAGTCTAATTTTAACTTTAATAATTTTTATTAATTGAATACAAAGAATATCTAAAACTGATCCTGAAATACGATGAGTGTAAAATCTGAACATTATTTCGATGAAAAGATTTTGATAGACTTATTTAATTGAGTAATTTAGTTGTTTTTGAAAATGTAACTGTGGTTGTTATTTAACATTTCGGTTTGTTGAGATCATAATTTAGTTAAATAATGATTTAACTGCTCCGAAATGGGGGGCATATGTGAGATAACAACCACAGAATTAGTTAACTCGTGTAAGTAATAGTTAAAATTATATGGTGAGATGTTTAAGTTGGCTAGCGTGTAAACCAAAGATTTATTCAATTAACATCGCTGACTGTATCTAGGTTTTGTTTTACTCGTTGATATAGAGACTGGCTTAAAAAATTGTTGGATTGAGTTTTTTGTTAAGCTTGTGAAAGTTTTAAACTTTGAGAGTACAATTAAAAAAAAAATCAATCAATGTTGAACAAAAGAAACCGATGGAGAATTATTTTTAATGACTGATGAATAAATTTTTTTCAAAGAGAAAGGTCTGTGTTAAACAACGGCGAGGCGGCCAACGCTTGACATTTTTGGCTAAAATACATTGTTAAATCTTTGTGCAACACTGTTTTTTTTGTGCTTTACTTCTTTGTCTTATAATTATGTACATCGTTATTCTTTTGTACTAGGCTAGACATCCAGTTTCCAGCCTGTATTCCTTCTCAGTATACAGATATCAGTACCTGGGTGACCGATCTTCGCTCGGCATCTTTCGATTTCTATTTAATATCCAAGATTTCGAGTAAAGTTTGATTAAAGTAAAAGGCTTGAAGACTTCCTAGGCGTTTTGAGGTGCACAGTTAACCAAAGAGAAACTTCACTAACATCATTAGGCTTACTGGTACCTGAACCTTCTACGTAATGAGGTTAGAGCCGTTTTCGAGAAACCAAATACAAAAATTGCAACCTTTTTTTTTTTTTTTTTTTTTAAATCGTGTTAAAAACTTGAATAGCAAAACGTTATCTACATATGAAATTTCATCCAAATCGTTAGATCCATTTGCGAGACCGCCTCATAAATTGCTTTCAAAGAAAAATGCTATTATTATGCTAAACAGAAATCTTAATGCCAGTCAGGGATTGATTAACGCTGCGAGATTTGTGTTAATTCAGGGCATTCTACGAAAACCCTTGATGATGGATTCTTATGTACCTCGACGAGAAAAATTTAAAGAACAAAATATTTTTAAATTTATATATCTCGCTTAGTTCTCGAGATATCATATCGCAAAATTGACGTGGTTGGTTGAAATGCGACCTGGACCAGAAGATAAATTTCGTCACAGCCAAGTTTGATGATGAATTCGTATGAAACTCGTCGAGAAAAATCGAAAATATAGAATTTATTTTTCTGATACCTCAAGTGAAGAGGTTAGGATTAGATCCGACATGGACCAGAAAAAGAATCCACCAAAAGCACTATGTCGATACGGTGGAAATGTACTTTTAATGTTTTATTTTGTTCCAAATGGTTGTTGTTAGGTTGAAATACAGCATGGACCAGAAGAAACGTCGCCAAAAGCACAAGGAACTATACCAATAACTGATTTCTGACATGCTATATCTCGTAAACCAAGCGAGATATCAAGAACATTTATTCTTTATTTTCGATATGTTTCGTCGCGTTCTATAAGAATTCATCATCAGATTGTGACGTCACGGTAATGATAGAACATCATCAGTGCTAAATCAATTCACTCCGCTAAAACTATGCTCATACCTCGCGTGGTAGTATTTAATGACAAACTAACAACCACTTTTTACGGTCAAAAAGTAAACGGTGATTAGTTTATAACTGGTACCGGTATTATTATTTTCAAAGAAGTTTATCACCTCTCACAAAACCAATCATAAATTTTTAATTATCTTCCTTTTTAAATGTTTTACAATTAAACTTGCAATGTTACTATTTCCACGCCTCAGCCAGTATACAAGAACTGTTCGTTTAAATATTCTTTGAAATCAGAGAGAATATATTTGTAGGCTTTCTGGTACCTGAATTGTCTACGAGATGGCGCTAGTGCCGTTTTCGAGATATCAAGTGAAAAAAATGTTTGTATTTTGCAAACTCGCTTTTTTGTACGGAAGACAACTATTTAGGTAATCTTAAAAGTCAAAACATTATCTAAATATCAAATTTCATCCAAATCGTCATAGCCGTTTCCGAGATCCGAAATATATATATATATACAAGAATTGCTCGTTTAAAGATATAAGATAAGTCCTTTAACAATTTACTTAAATTTTCAGTTCTTCTTTTATTTAGTACAACCCTCATTCCCTTATTAAAATTATTTTGTAACTTCATGATTTCTCTCTTGCGTGCTATGGAGCAGTATCTTATTTGAGGCAGCACAATATTTCTTTACCTGATTTTGATAATACTTTCCTTAATTTGTATATTACATTTACCTTTTCTGATACTTTTTTATTTATGCAATATACATGATCTACAAAATAAAGCATATTATCTATAATTACGCCAAGATATTTATAATTTTGTACCCAATTAATTTTATTTCCATGTTGCAATGAGTTTTAATTTTACCAATTTATTTTCGTCCGGTACAATATTCTTCCACCGTTTTCGAAGTGTATTTACATCTTTATTAAAATTTTCTATGGGTTTTCTTTTCTTTCTCACTAATTAATCTTAATATTTTATGTGGGCTTGACACTAGTTTTCTTCGTTAATTAAAAGGAAATAATATTATGTTGTGCTGGCTCCATCCACAAAGGGACGAAGCAATTTATTTGCGACTTCCTATCAACTCCTTAATAATAGTGAAATAAAGTCGTGGTTTTAACGACTTCGTCGATGATTAATCATAAATCCCGCGAAAAATACTACTTGAAAGTTTAAAAAAATCAATTCTTGTAAACCTTTTGTCACATTGTACATGTGGGCAAAAACCATGTTGGAGATCAAAAGTTTTAAGGCACAAAGTTTTAGCATACACGCAAAATTAGTATAAGTCTCTGCAGGACACGCACGTACTTGCAGATGCTACTAAACGCAAGTTCACATTACGATGCGATAGTGTAGATTTTACTTACAAGCAGAAATTTTACCGTCCATTCTGTTACTAAAGATGAAGGAATGTTAATGATTTTTGAGCTACATAATGCTCTTAGTCTTATAAAATCAATAAGTTGCCAAACCTTCTTAGTTTTTAATTTTTATGAATAGAAGCGAATTATTAGGTAAAAATTCCGATTGTGCCCCTGACACTATCTTTCACGTTCCGCCGACACCATTCATGCATATAACATACCTATTTATTATATAAGAACGAAGTCTTTCTCGGCGTTGAGAATGTATAAACTGCTCTCGGGTGACTAGCCGAGTCAAGAGTGCGTTGTTACACGATATTTCGGCGACTAGATTCATCTTCACCAGAAGATGGCGGCAATGAATCTAGTCGCCGAAATATCGTGTAACAACGCACTCTTGACTCGGCTAGTCACCCGAGAGCAGTTTATACCTATTTATTGTTAAAATTTAGTCAATATCAATTCCTGTCTCGATGGCTGCAACTACAGTTATGATCAAAGTGAAAAAATCATTTTATATCTTCACCAGTAAGTACTACTAATATAATAAATGTGAAACTCTGTTACGTTTTCACGCCTAAACCGCTCCTGATGACAGACGGATAGCGAGTTTTGTTTCTCTCGTAGTCAGTTTGTGTACAGAGACAACTTCTTCCTTCAAAATGCCCAACTGAGGAGTGCGATTGAACTTGTTTTTTTTTTTTTTTGTTTTTTTTTTGTTTTTTTGTTTTTTTGTGTTTTTGTTTTTTTTTTTTTGTTTTTTTTTCCCTTTTCCCAATATCTCTTGATCCTCTTGATGAGCTCTTTCCTACGTCCTCCGTCCCCGTGTTCCTTCTTGTTGGCATATTGATGATTATGGACGATGCTACAGAATATGCACCTGTGCTGTTATGATATCTGCGATTTCAATTTTCTGGAGGTCCTTTTCGATTCCAAGTAAACAATTGTTTTTTCATTTTCACTGAAATGGCCAAGTTGATAATTATTTTGGTTAGTCTGTTATTCATTCTGATAATATGGCCATCTTAATTTTTTTCAGAATGCTGATGTAGTTCATGTGATTTCCTTTTCATCCAAATTGCTCCTATACAAACTGGGCCAAAGATTTTCCTTAAAATTTTCCTTTCTTGCTTTTAAATATCACCAGTGATCTACCCCCAATAATCAAAGTTTTTGATGCGTATAATGCCTCTGACTTGATTGCAGTGTTATAGTGTCTTAACTTTGTATTTCGGGATATTGACTTTTTGTTATATACGTTCCAGGTGATTCTATCGGCCTTTTTTTTTGTTGGATATTCTCTCATTGTTTGCTTCCCGATTGAGTCCTCCAGGTTGAATAATTTCTCCTAGATATCTGAATTAAGTTACTTGCATTGTCGCATTTTTATGGGTTGTCCATCTTGGTACCGCAAGGATCCTTCCATATAGTGGATTTTAGCATACGAGATTTCGAAAATGAAAATTCAAAGAGTTTTTCAAGGTTATAGATTGTCTCTTGCCTGTTGTTGGAGAGAAATGCTAGATCACCTGCAAAGGCCAAACACCGCAGGTGAAGTTTACAGACACAGCTTATAATCCTGGTGAGTGGAAGAAGGTTAACCTTCCACCAAATGACAAAATAAAGAAATATAGCCATTTTGTAGCTGGGAGGTATTTCTTTACGTTGAGAACAAAAAGGGGTTATACCAAACAAACTTAATTTTTGAAATTAAGCTCGAAAATTTTGTCAAGTGGAAGAAATATAACATTCCTGGAATGTTATCCTTTCTCCCTCTCAGTGTTCATAATACATTCCTCAAGAACACCTTGCTAACAGTGACGCTGAGGACTGAGGTGCTAAGGAATACAGTATCATCATATTCATGAATAAATATAGTAAATTAAAACAAAATCTACGTTCTAATCCTTTTTCTGCCTAAAAAATGCTAATGAGTGTATAAAGGATAATATTCCAATCGAAAGAAGTTTTGTATCTATGAAACAATCAAACGTTACGAGTTCAACTTTGTGGAAAAGTATCTTCAGTGTAGGTTTATAAATAAATACAACTGCGTAAAACTACAGATACGTTTTTGCAGATATTCCACCGGGAAAAGGCTTTATATCTAAGTAAGTGACAAACATTCTAGGAAAAGATACCGCAAATTATAATCCCGTCTAAAAACAACTGTTTTGGTGAACTTTATTTTATTTTATTCCCCAGACGCGTTTCGCCCTTGTGGTCTAAGGCATCATCAGTGGGTGTAAATGTGTTTTGACATGTGTGTTATTACAGTTACTTCTACAGTACAAATCTTTATATATTCTCACAGATATAGTGTTAATCATCACATGCCGATTTGGAACAGTACTTCATACACTTTTGCAGTACTGTTCATTGAAGTTCCAGTTGAACATTATTTCACTAGTTGTTTGCACGCCGCATTTTGTGCTGATTTACACATGTGTGTTATACACGGCTTGTTTTGTTTACTAGTTACTTACAGTAGACACCGAGCGTGGTGGTGTAACGGTTAGCGTTCTGGCCTCGCATTCGGGAGGACGGCGGTTCGAATCCCCGTCCGGGCATCCAGATTTGGGTTTTCCATGGTTTCCCCAAATCACTCCAGGTGAATGCCGGGATGCTTCCTTCAAAAGGCCATGGCCGAATTCCTTCCCATTCCTTTCCCCCCATCCTTTCCCGTCTCTAAAGACCTAGTTGTTATAGGAGACATTAAGCAGTAAAAAAAAAAAAAACTTACAGTAGTGCCAACTTAGTTTTTGGTGTTATTGTATTTGTGTCATGCATTCTGTTAAATTGTCTCTCTGTTTCTGTGTTTGAGTTACTGTTTGTGATTTTTTTGCATTTTTAGTGTGTTGCATAGTGTTTTTTTGGTTAAATCCATAAATTAATTTATTATTGTTTTTACGATTGCTATCTATTTGTGTATATGATAGCTTTCCTCAACTGTTAGCAGATGATTTTTGTGGTTATTAAGTTTTAATGTTTTCATGTCTGTCTTTATATTGGTAGGAGGGTGGTTCAGATAGATACAATGTTCAGCGAGTGTGGAGTGATTTGTGCATGTTATTGCTCTAATATGTCTGTCCTGTATAGCTTGGCACTGTTGGTATATTACTGCTTGTTGGTGAAAGTCACTTTCAGTATTGGAGTTCAGATGCTTGTGTGCTATTTGTCCTGAAAGAAATTTGTATTCCTTGTTTCTTGAATATTATGCTGATCCTGTGTGTGTATTTATTATTGTAAGTCATGATATACAATTGTTTCTTGGTTTGGTTCAGTGTGCTAGTGTATTGTATCCGAGGTGGTATTTGTTTGTTTGTATTGCTTTTGATTTTTTTGTTAAGTTTTTCTGAGTACCCATTATTGTTCGCTATTTGAGTGATTGTGGTATATTCTCTGGTATAGTCTTTCTTAGATAGGGGGGAATCGTATTTAGCTTGTTTAGCATGTGTCTGAGTGCTGCTGGCCTGTGACGGTTTGGATGGTTAGAAGTGTTGTGTATTATAGTGTCAGTTGCTTACAGCAGCTGTCTTAACTGTGATCGTGTCTGGTACATTTAACTGATTCTGTTTACGGTCGCCAATCCCTCGTAATTACCT
Organism: Vandiemenella viatica; assembly: GCA_031002005.1. Classification (NCBI taxonomy): domain Eukaryota; kingdom Metazoa; phylum Arthropoda; class Insecta; order Orthoptera; family Morabidae; genus Vandiemenella; species Vandiemenella viatica. Next base: position 388,044,967 of record CM061921.1, read on the forward strand.
CAAGGGATAAAGGTATGTTCTCAAAATAAACCTTCAGACTTCAGTAGGAGGAGAAGGTATTAGCTGTATAGAAACCGGGAAAACCCATGAGTCACGAGGTGGTGGGGGGCACCTCCCTCCCCTCCCCTCCGGCG
>CM061921.1:388046100-388191540 GCA_031002005.1 Vandiemenella viatica
GCATGGCCCTATTAACCAAGAATGCCGCTACACGTTCACCAAACTTTGCATCTTTAGCCTTCATTCTATCTGCAGCCCTCTCGACGAGTATCCGATCTGCTTCAGCTCTATCTGCCCCCTGTGCATAAGCAATGTCGTGTTCCCTGCAGGCTGCATCTAGTGGGTTGATACATTCTGCCCAAGTGCCAACCGTTTTTTCCAGTTTAGTACCGGGACCACAAAACTGATATTTAGGTATATGCGCCTCAAAAGGCATCTTGTCGATGAGCTGTTTAAAAAGCCACGACCCTTCTTCTTCTTCCTCGTAGGAGGCATTGTTACCAACTAACATACTTTACTTGTTCGCGCGCCTATATATAGCCGGAGCAACCACATAACCTTGTCAATATGAAGTTCGTCAAACAGCGAGACACATTGCCCTTGAGTATGTTGATTCTGTCGGCAACAATACTAGACGGAAGAAGAACGGACCTCTGTTTCCTGAGACAGTGAGAGCAATAGTGTGTGGTCCATCAAATTGTGGGAAAACCAATCTTGTTCTGTCCCTGCTGCAACACCCAACGGTCTTAGATTTGAAAATGTATACGTGTTTTCCAAGTCGTTGTACCAGCCAAAGTATCAATTACTAGGGAAAATTTTTGAGTCCATTAAAGAAATTCAGTATTTGACATTTAGTGATAATCAAAGTGTACCTCCTCCAAGTGAAGCTCTACCTAATTCTGTATTTATGTTTGACGATGTTTCGTGTGAGAAGCAGAATAATATTTGAGATTACTTTTGCATGGGAAGGCACAGATCAGTGGATTCTTTTTACTTGTGTCAGACATATAGCCTGTAATGAATTAAAAGGTACAGTGCCATTAGGCACTAAGTGATCCCACGGTGTGTGTGAATATTGCCGATGCGTCGTGTCAAACGAACAGAAACGTGACGGAACTAAAGCGTCCAGATTTACACGCACCTTGGGGGGTGCTGACAACGTCCTACTCAAAGCGGATTTATAACCCCCATAAATAACTGAGACCCGCTTTCTATTTTCGCACGTTTCGGAAAGTTCCCGCCGAAAACTGGTGCAGACTAGCAAAAATAAACCTTAGTGACGTTTCCTAGTAAATGAGTGCTTTATGAGAGTAGGGGAAGACGATCCAGCCAATAGAGAAGCCGCCTCAATTTATTGCCGTGTTGGTGTTTTTTCTTGTCTGTTCTGGGCCAATGTGATGCTGGTCCTTTGGCGCGGATTGCGGTGATTCGCCAAGGGCCCGACCCGACATCGCATTACGACAAGTACAGAGTCTTGCTCGGGGGAGAAGAACGGACGACGAGACACTCTGGTTCTGATCTTCATCGAGTACAGCCGTTCAACGACGCCGGAGCTGGGGACACTGCATTCACGCGGTGCGGTCGAGGAAGCTGGACGACCCCATGTGGTGCGGGTCTTGCCTGGTCGCTGACCTGGGCTGTGAACAATGGTAAAAGCTACGACCCGGACGGAAACTCATGCAATCGTTCCACCCAGTAATGACCCTGAGATTTTGTAATGACCCTGAGATTTTGTAATGACCCTGAGATTTTGCTCTAACTGTTTGACATTCAATGATATGTAATTGTTAACCTCAGAATAAAAACAAACTTCGTGTTTGCCTAATTTCACAATAATAAATTGTACACCCAATTTTCAATTTTCCTATTCATTACAATAATATTTCATGTGATTAGCTGAAGATTAAGTATGATTTTTGATATTCCAAATTGATAATTTTGCTAATGATAAAACAGTATGACCCAAAAGTAAACGTCCCCAAGGTAGACGTTACAAGCCGTATACCGAAACAGTTGGTTAGAGACAATGCTAACTTGATCGTAATCTTTAAACAGGACGATATGAATCTCAAACACATTTACAACGACCACGTCAACACCGACATGACGTTCAAGGAGTTTAAGAACCTATGTGGGTACTGCTGGAATGATTGTAAACATGGATTTTTGGTTATTGACAAAGACTGCGACATGTACCATGGAAGATATCGCAACGGATTTGATTCATTTTTAAATAAATAGCTGCGCACACTGTCTTCTGACATCATTACAGCCATGGACAAGTTTGGGAGAACTTCAACGACACAGAATAAGAGGTGTTTGTGTACCCACCACAGAACATACTTCTTACGAATGATGGTAATTTGGATTGCCAGGGTAAAGTACTCAAACGTGTAGCCAAGCCCGTCAGAGACGATGATGTTGCAAATAAAGGATACGTTCAAGCCATGCACCGGGATGCCATTGATAAATCCTTGCGTATGGTTGTCGATATGGAGAAGAAACTTTCATACTCAGATGAAAAATTTCGCATAAACCAGGATTTATTTTCCTTACTGAATGAATTAAAATCAGCAAGTGCATCCATCGTGGTACCTATTAACCCCACAGGTGAAGTGATCGATGAGGCGTATGTATTAGAAGGAGGGTACAATTATTATGAAATTCCGACTGATGGAACAATCGTTTCCATGACTGTACCAAAAGGCATACTCGTTAAACATAACTCACGTGAATATAATAAAGATATGTTCCACTCAATGTAAAACAACACGATAAACTTAGTTTCCATGTTAAAACGTCCGACTCCCATGTATTAGCCGAACTGAGAAAGCCGCACCCTGTCAATCTCAATGTGAATGTATTTTTCAAATATAAAATAGTACAGTAAACACACACAAGCTTCATTCGGTGTGTAAACATGGACAACAACAACTAAACGTGGTATCATAAAGGCCCGCAATGCAATTCGACGCAAGTTACTCGAGCTGAAGACGGGCCAAATTGACTCTGAGAGATTCTTCAAGGATTCATTAAGACCTGTGACAGATACTATGGAAAGAGTTTTCTTACCTCAGCGACATATACAGCAGCAGTCTCCTCTCTTGATCAAAGATATCTTGAAGTCACTTGGTCGAAGTGATCGAGATTATGATTCTGTGTATGGTGTTCGATGGAAGAATGATTCACTAATGATTGGAAACTCACCTGTTACTATTGATGAAAATGTGATTGTAATCGATGGTGATGAACATGAAAGAACTAGAGGATTAATGGAGTTGTTGTTTTTGAAAAACCCAAAACAGTATACTGTCAAAGACTTGAAAAGCTACTTTGAAATATTAAACAACACGAGTGCCCACAGAGTAAAATTTAGTCCATCTGGTAATATTCTGAAACCAGCTACCAATATTAAGTATAAAACCATAATCTCTAAAATTGTCAGTCAGTCTGGTTCTGGTCTTCTTCCCATGAAGGAATATGTGTATTGGGACGATCCGAATGAACTCGTTGAAAGATTGAAGTTACTTACCGCATCGACATCAGCAGGACATACGGCACACTCCAACGAAATTTTATCAGTGGTTGAAGAACTTCGTGAAAGAAACATTATATTGTAACATGGATCAAGTTGTGACAGAACTCCATCGACCAGCAAGAAGAAATTTCCCAAGACGTCATGTAGTAATCAAAGGACTCGATGATCTGTGGCAAGCTGATATTGTAGAAATGATCCCATACTCTCGTAAAAACAGTGGCTACAAGTATATACTGATGGTGATTGATACTTATTCAAAGTATGCATGGGCAGTACCCCTCAAGAACAAGACAGCTAGTGTGGTTGCTGATGCTATGAAGAAAATACTAAGTGTGGTCGTGTACCTAAAAACTTACAGACTGACAACGGAAAAGAGTTTTACAATTCCAAGTTCAAGAATCTCATGACTAGCTATGGTATTAATCACTACTCAACATATACCATCTTAAAGCATCAATAGTTGAACGATTAAACAGAACTATTAAGAATGCAATGTGGCAAGAATTCAGCAGGCGTGGCTCACATCGGTGGATTGAACTTCTTCCTCAGTTAATGTCAAATTATAACAACAAGTGGCATAGCACCATAAAATGAAACCTTGTGATGTAAAGGACAACTCTTTACTTTCTACAGTGTACTTCCGTGTGAAGACTACCACACCAGCAAAATTCAAAGTTGGTGACCATGTTAGGATTAGTAGGTTTAAAGAAAAGTTTGACAAAGGCTACCTGCCAAACTGGTCAACTGAAGTGTTTACCATCAGAAAAGTAAATTATCAAATCCTGTAACTTATTTACTTAAAGATTATCAGGGTAAAGATATTGCAGGAGCATTTTACCAGCAAGAATTACAATTAACAAAACATCCAAGTACATTTCTTGTTGAACGAGTAATAAGGAAAAGGAAGAATATGGCATTAGTGAAGTGGTTAGGTTTTGATAAATCACATAACACATGGATAAATGTAAAAGATTTATTTAAATTATGATTCTTCAATAAACATCAGTACAACATATATATTTGTTGTTTTTTTTCTCTCCTCACCATAGTTAAGAGACTTTTTTTTACAATTTTCTTTGACAATATGAGAGAGTCAATTTTACAATATAGAGATCATTTTACAGTATATGACTAATACTAAGTACAGTGCACTGACAAAACCCAGAGAAAATATGACACTATTTACATTAGAGATGAACAACACTTCATCAATTACACGTCATGATCGACATTAGACAACTTCATCAACAGCTATTTACATCATGTCACATTAGACAACTTCATCAATTGATATTTACACGTCATGATAGACAGATGACCAAAACTTTACTTTTACAATTAATGATATTCACAAATATTTACAACACAACCCACCCTCCAGTGCACTGTAAAATATACACGGGATAAACGCTATATTTATTCTTCATTCACACTTATTTTACAAAACTCATTCACTCTCTGGTACAGACTTGTGCCCCCAAGGTAGGGTCCCAATCCCGTCGGGGTAAATATAGCGTTTATCGTCCAATCTAGACAGACCCAGCTTGGATACTTCAACAGTTGTTACTATATGGAGATTTGATGCAAATCGGAGTTGTTTGTGGTGCTTCACTGGTGCACCATGTAAACAGTCAATATAATCTTGTATATTAAGTTTTTTTGTTACTGTGCGCCCCAGACCCTTGGCCCGTCTTGAGGTCTGGTTAGATTCTAGTCGGAATGAATACATTTTCGACCTTAGACCCGCAAACTCAATCAGGGAACCATTCGCCTCATCTTTCATAACTCCAACAACCTTTTCGTTATAGGGTTCTATATTGAAACGATTGTTGGTTTTATATCCGGACGTGTCGAATTCCTCCCTGTTGCGTTTCATTACTTCATATGGATCACAGCCATTCACCAAATAGATGAAACTGTCTGTGTCCATATAAAGTAATTTCGGGCGTATAAACTGCGGAATGGCGAATTCATAGTGAAATCGATACATCCGCAGTTTAGACAGATCGAGAATGCACATCCCGACGTAGACTGGCTTGTTGAAAAGTATCGCACTTTCGACATCTCCAGAGCCACAAAGTCTTTCTCGAAAATAGTCATTCGTTTAAAGTGTGGTGAAGCCACATGCTTGCGGGCACCGCGGCGGCCCGCCAACCTGTACACAATTTCACGTCGCGGTGTTTTCTAAGGTTCTCCATTGTTTTGCCGAAAATTGAATTATTCATTAATTTGAAAAAGTCTCTCTCAAATTCTGATTTGCTGACTGACGAGAACGCGTGTTGAGAGAGATGTATTCTTTCAACCACGGTGACTGATTGAAAGAATTACCCGGTGTACCGTGCCCAACTTCATCCCCAAGCCTACACATTGCTGGAGGACTCGGTAATGGAGAACATACCGAACCTTATCCTCCAACGTAGTCATCAGCTTGGGGAAAGTAGATCCAGGGGCGGCTTTGTGGTCTGGACATGGCGGTAGGTCTGCTAGATTGTCGTGTATATCCTGGGGAATCGTCAAGTCTACCTCTAAAACGAAACCCCTAGGTGAGTCGGCTGCTACGCTCATGAAGTCTATGCTAGCAATCTGCTCGGCCGATAACCATCGAAACCCTCCAGAGGGTAGATACTCTGACATGGCCCAGCCGTACAGATTGTTTACATCAAAATACATGATGAAATTTTCAGGTGCGTCGTGGTTGTACTCCGCCATGTACCGGTTATTTGCCTTGGCGTACCTATGGACGCACTGACAAATACCACCACGAGTTCCACGTTCGAAAAAGAGAAGCATGTCAACATCTGTCAGAAGATCCAGCTCGACACGCGTTCTCTTTAACAGCCTGCCACGAAAGGCCTGGAGCTGTGTAATAGTGGCGGGGTCCAGGGTGTACTTCTCCAAACATACACTTAAATTTTTCAAACAGATCTGCAAGTAGCCGTACATCTGTCCCCATGTACAGACTTGCGTATTCTTCTAAATTTTGATCTGGAAAATCCGCCACACTTGTGTCGCGTGCTCGTATCTTCATCGAAATGTCTGACTCCGACACGAACTATAAAATTTAGATTTGGGAGGGAGCGTGGCCTCTTTGAGTTTATCCACGAATCCATGTATTCGTAGGGAAGACTCCTTTTCGCTTAACAGTTGGAACTCTCTGGGTCCGAAATGCTGGTAATGTACATAAACGGTCCTCAAGAGTTCCAACCAGCTTATCTAAGAGGACTGCATGAAACGGTACGAGTCCAGGAACCGCAATGTGATTGACGTACCTTTAATCTTTTTAGAAAACGAAATAACGTTCAGTGTTGATGGGCAGGACATCCATCCCATCTTCATCGAGGTGTGCTAAGGCCCTAACAATGAAGTGCGCATCATACCCAGACAAATTATGGAAAAAGACGGGTATGTACCTTTGATTTTGTACTGTAAATTACAGTTATTGTGTGCAGCCCCTCTGAATGCACCTGTGATGTGGCAATGATCGCGAACCTTAACGGCCCCCGGTGCAAAGCCGTCACCACAGATGTGGCATACCGTAGCAGTAAATTTTGCCTCATCATCAGCGACATTACAAGAGGTGTGACCGCCTTGTAAATTTTATCAACGTCATGGGCCAGTTCACGAGTTGTTCCACAGCCACGTCTCAGGGTTTTCACCCAAGAATGAGTCGAATCGGTTCAGCTGAGGTCGTATGCGCAAACGAGCTGGTATGCCGCAGCAAAAGGGATGTGTTCCTGGACTGATGTGGAGTGAGAGGCGTTGGGGCCGGGTCTGCACGTATCAAAGGGTTTCAACAAGCATTCAAAATCCGCGTAAACGACGAATGGTTCACGCTGTTGGTACACAAAAATCCTTAAACTTTAAAGGTTTTGTCTTCGTCGCCGGGTAGGTCCACTCTTACAGCTCCTACCCTTGCGCAAATCAATCTCATGGCGTTCCAAGAGATCTTCGCGACTGAAATGCTGCAGGCATCTATCACATATGAAAATTGAAGTTATATGTTTAGTTATTGATGATCTGACTAACTTTGACAAGTTCTTGATCCAGCAGTAGTGAAACTTATCTTCACCCTCTGTAATCAAACAACATGTTGATATGGAACTCGCGTTTCACTGCAGTATGGAGGAGGGGGGCCTACAACTCTATGTTTTTTACCGTCTGGTTCCAAGCCGTAGACATTGATCGAATATTCAGGATTTTGCCTCTCAAATTTATAAATGTCTGGCAATTTTACAGGGAATTCGATGCCTGCAAAATCTAAATCGTTCTTGGAACGTACTTTAATATACTTGGTAACTAAATTCGCGTTATCATGCACCTTTTCGCGAAATGCAAGGATCGTCCAAAGAAAACAACGATCATCACTGTTTTTAACATTGAGAACTGCTTTCTTTGCTTGGATATCGGATGGCAGTGCTATAAATGAAGAGCCCCGAAACAACGGTTCGAATTTAGCTACATGGATGTCGAGGGAGTTAATTTGATCGAGGCATTTGCCACTATCCCGGTCCTGGAATTCACTAAATCTCTTCTTGATATCTTGAAACACATAGACTTCATACCACTCTTCCAGGGAAGCGCTTAATGTGAGTTCGCGCATCTTGGGCCTAAAGCAAATACGGCTGACGTTAGTGATATTGTTCTTCTGAATTTTGAAAAGGCAATCCAGCCCCACCTGGCATTTTACAGCCGGTGTTGAAGGATTGTGAATAATCGCGGAAATTTGGTCTTTAAAAATTTTGAAACATGCTCTAATAAAATTGCCTGGATCTTTAAAATTTTCAGTATTTACAACAGTGATGTGAAGTAACCTATTCCCGTAAGCACTTGCCCTGATAGTTGGCTTCAAGCGCGTAGCATCCGGCTTACCTTTTTCCCCACCCTCATTAACGGTTGCTGGTGTATTGGGCAGCCACTGGGATGATGGTTCGTCTGCAGCCCAGAGTGCCTCTACTGGCGACATAGTGGCTAATAGATCCTTTGGATCTTCCCACGCACTGGTGCTGGGATGGGATATGTCCACTGCTGGAATACTCCTCGCACTGGTGCTGGGTTGGTTTATGTCCACTATTGGAATACCCCATAGTGCTGCAAGGTCTGGTGGTGACATATAAAAATCTGAAAATAGACACAAAAAATTAGATTCATAGTTACAAGTATGGAAAACAAAGCAGTCTATAAAATGAATACATTACCTGACATTTTAATGCTTTTTGATTGACCGTCATCATGGGTTGCCTTCCGTTTGTGTGTAGGTTGCACCCTGGTAAGGCCAACAGTATTCACATCATCTGCAACATAATAAATAATGTCTGTCATATATGCGTTAAGTATTAACATGAAAAATAATTTAAGTACCAAACGATTGCCAGTAGGAAAACAATTCATGAGTTCTAATCACATGCATAGCACCTCCACTCACATCTACAACAAAATAAATAATGTCAGTCACACATGCACTAAGTATTCACACGAAAAATTATTTAAAGTATTAAACACTTGCCAGTAGTAAAACAATCCATCAATTCCTGATTGTTAATCACAGGCAACGCACATTCACTCACATCAGCAACAAAATAAATAATGTCAGTCACATATGCACTAAGTATTCACATAAAAAATTATTTAAAGTATTAAACACTTGCCAGTAGTAAAACAATCTATCAATTCCTGAGTGTTAATCACAGGCAAAGCACCTCCACTCCCAGCATCATGGGCTGCCATTCGTTTGTGTGTGGGTTGCATGCTAGTAAAATCAACAGCATTCACATCATCTGCAACATAATAAATAATGTCAAGCATATGCACTAAGTATTCACACGAAAAAATTATTTAAAGTATTAAACACTAGCCATTAGTAAAACAATCCATCAATTCCTGATTGTTAATCACAGGCAAAGGACCTCCACTCACATCTACAACAAAATAAATAATGTCAAGCATATGCTTTAAGCATTCACATAAAAAAGTTATTTAAAGTATTAGCTACTTACTGGTACGACCAACAGCATTCATTTCATCTGCAACAAAATAAATAATGTCAATCATATGCACTAAGTATTCACACGAAAAATAATTTACAATGTTAATCACTTACCGCCTGCAAGATTGTACCCCACCTCAAGGTTGTCCATGGTTACCGATCGTGAGTCTACAAATTCATCACTGATTAGTTGCGAGATGACGGGAAGACCTATAAAATAAAATTAAAATCAAACTTACTTATTTATAATAATAATTATAATTACTTATTTATAATAATAATTATAATAATAATAATTATAATAATAATAATAACAGAAAATTAACTCACCATTTGCTAAATACTGTTCGATGTCTTCAGCAGTCAGTACTCGATCCATGATGTTCACTCTGTAAGATACAGGTGATCAATGAGGTTGAGAAGAAGTTTGGCACAGAATTTATACCCTGTCACGAACGATAAATTGTGTTGTCGAAAGTAGGTCACAGCCCGCTCACCCCAGGAATACTGCCTAACGGGAACCAACGCGTCACCCGGAAATAGCGCTGCGCTAGGAAAGTACGCACTCCAGGAATAGCGTATAACGGTACCCGTTGCTCGCCGACGCGTCATGTGTGGCGCGCGCCGGGAATAGCAACAACCGTTGTCGCCTGGAGGGGGTGTGCGCCCGACTAAGCTCAGATAGATTCAGGTTACGCGAGCCATGGAATGTCTGCGCAGATTGAGGTTTGTGCTTCCATCTGGGCGGTCGGTCAAGGAACTATCGTTTGCGCAAACCCGGCCGGTGCTGCCTCCCTAGCGGCCACCAAATGAACTAACGGTCCGCTGATTGGCTTATTCAAAAGCCCGCCGGAGGGGAGGGGAGGGAGGTGCCCCCCCCACCTCCTCGTGACTCATGGGTTTTCCCGGTTTCTATACAGCTAATACCTTCTCCTCCTACTGACTTCCTATATATATTTGCAAAAGTTCTTACATAAACTCGGTACCAGCGTAGGCCTAATAGAAAAGTATCAGACTTCTATCCGAAATAAATGATTACAGGTTAAACCATCCTCTCACAGTAAGCAACTTCCTCATAACCCCTAGACGTGAAAGTTAAAAGTTCATCTCGAAGGAAGATTGATCCCGCACCGCTGTTGTGTCACTACTAAAATCTTCTACCTGTCCGCGACCGACCAACACGCCGCCCTCTCGAATTACTGGTCCTCGCCTAGGCTAGCGGTGGCTCCTTATATTCATATTGGGCCAGCTGACTCATCATACGCTTGATTTGACAAAGGGAAACCTTATTTTTATTCCAATCACTCTGAAATTTTGATATGTTTTGCAGCATAATTTAAATGTCAATTTTTTTTATGAGAGTTTTTGTCCTAGGATTTGTGGATTTCGAGTTAAAGTTGTAAAGGCTTTAATCTGTCATCATTCCTACAATTCTTCAGTCTGTGAAATGATTCTGGTATCAAAATATTTTATAAAAATTTCCTCAACTTTTGAGATATAACACGTCTAAATCCCAAATTTATTCGATAGTGAAAACCGATTTTGACTGTAAGTGCAAAGTCAGCTAAAACCTTTTATGTCGATTATCTCCAAATATATGAGTGCTACCGATCTTTAATATATTTCAAACTTTGCTAAACTTGATTCTCTATCTGATGGGAATATTATTCTCTCATTATCTATTTCGCTCAGTGCTAATTCTTTGTTTCCAAAATAATGCTTTTTAGCAGCAATTACGTTTAAACCTTACTTTCCCTTTATGGCTTATATATTGTCGGAAACTTTACGAAAATCACTCCATGTTGTGGTGGGTGCCTTGGTGGGCAAACTACGTTACAATTATCTTTCATACCTTTATGATTAATAATTGTGGATTTTTAATTTTAATTTTTATGAAGGAGTGAAAATTTATTAATTTTGCAAGAATCTCGACGTTAGTTGGAATTTAGGAAAATTTGTCACAACATGACATTTATTTTCTTATCACTGGCGATTACAAGTCTGAGCGAATTTATCGTTAACATTAACACAAATTGGCAAAATCATAAAAGCAACGCTCAGAGATACAATTAGCCGTCATGAGCAAGCAAACAACTGTATATTTACTTTTAAATATATCTCAGAATCAAAATGCAAGAAATAATGACAATTGGAACAATAAAAATACAAGTTATGACGACCTCAGACAAAGGTATCATAATACTGTGACTTCACAGTTAAAAAAGGAAAATCATGGGCGCCAGAATGAACAATATATCATTCGAAAATAACTAGTTCTGGCAAATTATGCCGCTAGCTCAGGGGTTTTTACAATTACAAAGTGAGAACATGGACCTATCCTCTCAAAGTCGCTTACGGGTTCTGTTTCACGGAATGCACAATCAGATGGCTTGGTCGTAATAAGTTACCATTGTAGTCCTGCGTCTGATGTCTGCGGTGACTGTAGCGGACCCACGATATGTGAGATTGTCTCACAAGTCGGCTATAGGCATCTCTGGTCTGACAATGCGCATCATCGCATTACCGGCTGTGTTGCTGTGATAAGCTTGCTCCAGCAAGGCAAGCTGGCAGCCAGATATCGTACAACGGCAGTTGGCGAGTGAAGCCAACTTTCCAAGTCCACCTCAGACTAGACTCGCATAGCTTGGACTCGAAGATCGAAGTCAGAATGTCGCTCTTCTCTCCCACGAGGAAACTTCTCGCTCCGCCCATTTGTAGTCTCGAAGCTCACATATAACAAAAATTCCCAGGATTTTGAGTTATACGCTCATTTTGATTGGATCTTCAGGTCGGCACCTAATGTCACGTGATATCCTCGATATGTGATTTGGCCAAAGTATCTAACAGAGGTCGGACATATTCGGCTAAGTTCGCCGGGGTGAGAGGACATTCGGGTTTCGGACGGCAGGCTTTTCCCGCCAGGCGAGTGACGTTGTTGACCGCCCATCCCCAGGGAGCAGAGTGTGTGGTCTGGCAAACCCCAAATCCGTGACGTCCCGTCGCCATGATTCGGGAAGACCAAGATTGGCTTCAAGCCTACATAGCTCAATAATTCTTGAATATTCGCTTTACCAAGATACACTGTATGTTCATCATTTCATTACAGTCCTCACTTGGAATCTTGCGTACTTTATAAAATTACAACAAAAATCTATTTAGGTGGTCGCCCAAGATTTATGTAAATTACTCTTATATTATTACATATATAATAAAAATGCACCTTGTAACGTGGCGACAGCGCGGCTCGTTACAATGTGTCCAAAGCCTCTCTTTAATCTAAATGTCATTTCTATGCCCTCAGATCCGTATGTCCGCAGAAATGTTGAATTGAAAAGTCAGCGAAATCTTTTATTTTGTCTAAAAAACATACTTACCTGTTAGTTATTGACTCTATCTTTTCATATGCTGAGTATCATTTTATGCCAAATATTTTGAGCTCAGAATCTTAGCTGTACCTTGAAAATTGGCGAAAAATGTATCTTGTGCAATATTTTCCATGAGCTTGCAAAATCACCAATTTCACGATATCTCCTTAGTATAATTTTTTAAACGCAAGTGTTAGATCTAATTTGAATTGTCATCTCGTTTTACACCTCTGAAAATGAATGTGGCCAAAAGGCTTCTAATAGTTCTTCGTTATAGTACTTTCGAAAACTTATTAAATAGCTCAAACTCTCCTTACTAACATGTTTTCTGACCCTCAATCTACTGGAAAATGCTTCTAAAATGATCTGCTGTTGGTTTTAAGTATGTTAAGGACCCTTTAAACTGGTTTTGAAAGTGTGCTGACATAAGGAAGGTTATGTGACACAGTGTGTGTTCGTTTTCTATATATGATGGGCCTTTCTTGGTTATTGTTATGTCAAGGAAGTTGTTTCTTTCTTCAGCCTATGTTCTACAAAACTGTAACAGTAAGTTAGCATGCTCAATAAACATTTATTTTTTATTTTTTAGTTAGGTTCAAGACTGACCAATTCATTATAATACAGATGCGGATTTTATATAAATTTGAGGAGAGATACTAGTGGTCGGATTCCACGCCACCTCGTCGCATCCATTATGTTTCTGTTATTTTCTTTTTTAACTGCGTTTTTATTATTTCTGTAAATGGTCGTGACTTTTTACAATAACTATCTCAATTGATTTATGAATGCCGTGAAATCTTGGTACCTCGAATCCGAGTACTCCGACATACGAATCTTGCCATATTGTAATCATAATTTTAAAATCTGTCTAAATTTTTTTTTTTTTTTTTTTTTACTTTTAACGACGTCTCACCAATTGAATCTACAAATCACGCCTTTCAGTACATAATTAACGGCGGGTTATTTAATTTCTTTTCATTAAAATTCTAGCATTACTTATGATAGTGGAAAAAAATTTACAGCATTTTTTTCCTAGTGATAATTACAGTAATTTTACACCCTAAGCGGTGAAATTCTCGTATAATTTTTAATGGTGGATATATAATCCTATTACTGTCAAATACATTTTTCGTCCATTCTTTAAATCAGACGACCATCATCAGTGGATTTTTATGTGGCCTTCTCACTTATCTCCAGGTTTATTAAAAATCCTGTAAGCACTTTTGCTGTGGTACAAAAACAGAAATCTTCCACAAGTTTTTTTCCCCCTAATTATTTTAGTTTCCTTAGAAATATCTGCTACGCTTGCAGGCATAACGAACACTGGTGATTCGGAGCACCCGTACCAATCAGTTTTACTGGAAAGTACGTCAGCGAACGGTGTGATGGTAAGCTTTTTTACTTTCTGAACAGATAAAGAACGATCAGAATTTACGTAGTTGTTCTGAAATTGGTGGTGCAAAACTTCAAGTTTACCTATAAACATTTTTGTTTCCCAATCTGGTCGGTTGTGTTGTTCTGTTTTGGTTTTCATTCTTTCTACTAAACCGTTTCGATGGGTATAAAAATTTGTGAATAGAGAGACTTGTTCGAGGATCTGTTTTCGAATCTTAAGGAAAATATGGAACAGTTTGGTAAGAAACTCCTTCAGCATGTCACCACGAATACTCGGAATAAAATATTCTATTACGAGAACCGCAAATTGTCTATATAACCGATAGCGCAAACTAGTTCGCGGATGTGCTGCTGTTAAATATTTTCTGGAAAGATTCCTAATGATAATTTGTTTTACATTCGAAGAGCTGTTGCAGTATTCAGCGCACTGTCATCATTTGTCGAAATTGTGTTCTGGTTATAAATGTCGATTTGTTAGTCTGTAATGTCTAGTTTCACCTAAATCAGGGGTCCGCAGCCGCATGCGGCTCTTTGATAATTTTTTTTAAATACATCTTTACCGACAATAGTAATTGAGAATATAGAAAGAAAAAAATGCGCTTTGCTTTCAAAGGACAAGTTAATTGTTCTAAAAAAATTACAAGAAACAGGTGATACTATCTTGAGTACTTGGAACAGTTTGCCGGATTCGTACGAGTTCAAAAAGTTAGCATTAGGTGTTTTTAGTATCTTTAGCACGACACTAACGTTTTCCAGTATGAACCTTATTAAAAATAAATTGAGAACCCAAATAATTCATGAGAACTTGGATTCGTGTTTGAAATTAAAAACAACAAACCACGCACCTAACATCATAAGACTTTATAAGGAAATACAAGCACACTTTCCATGGTGTATTTATTATTGAATAAATTATATTACAAGTAAAAATTATTTATTAAATATGGCTCTTATAAATTTTTCCCGGCGCCTTTAAAGGTGAAATTGGCTCTTTAGCCGACCACTGGCCTAGATGATTGCGGAAAGTTGCCTAAAAATCGTCACCACCTCGTCTTTCAGTCGGTAGGACGTGTGTACTAAAAATAATTACACCTATAAGTTGCGAGCAAAACTTTTTTCGCGGTTACTGTACCATATGCCTAAAATACTCGTAATATAGTATATTCGATTGGAATAGTTGGCAACGTTGTGCGGCGTTCAGCGTCTTTATTTTCACTCCTCGTCAACGTCGCGGGATGGGACTGGGGACAAGGAACAGGAAGGAATTTGGCCATTGCCTTTTGAAAGAAGCATCGCAGCATTCGCCTGGAGTGATTTGGGGAAACCATGGAAAATCCAAATCTGGATGGTAGGACGGATATTCGAACCCACGTCCTCCCAAATACGAGGCCATAACGCTAACCGCTCACCCTCCACGCTCTGTCGTGTCCCATACTAATAGCGTGAGACCACTCACTGTACATATACAGTCTTCGTTAAATTGCCTGGGACAAAAACATAGTTTAAAATTTCGGTATCGAATACCGGTATTCAAACTGTAGTAATGGCTTGTTGGAATACTGATTTCTTACGTGGACTGCACCAAATTTTTTTTTCTCATCGTTATATAATTACGTTAAAACGCTTCAACTCCTAAGTATAAAGTGTTATTAGACTCTCGATTATATCTTTATGCAATTACGTCACTTGGGAATTGTTACCAAAGCAGTCAATTATTGTCATTTTGAAAGAGACACAGCTCCTGATGTACAGGTTCTGCAAGTCCCTTAGACTCTTTGCTACAAGTTGTAAAATTCGTAATAGTTTTCAAATACTGTGTTAGTGCTCGTAAAACCCCCGCGGTATATGGAATAGGAGAGTGGGAGTGGGGCAGAAGGGGAAGGAACGAGAATGAATTCGGTTATGACCTTTTGCATTCGCCTGGAGGGATTTAGGGAAACCATGAAAACCGAGCTCTGGAATGCCGGACATGGAAATGAACTCTCGCCCTCCTGAATGCGAGGCCAGAGCGTTACCACTCAACCATTTGCCACGGTTCAAATCGTTGTTGCGTAAGCTGTTAACTGACATATTATACTAAATAGTAAATACTTCAATACTCCACGTATTATCTCTCCGATTGCCCAGCACAAGATTACCACAATATTGCGCAATATTGTGTTTTACCAAAAAAATGATCGCCTTATTCTTGGCAGGCATGTTAGACGTCGCATTCGTATGAGGCATACGCCACCATAATATTTCCCTAACCATTAGGTGCACGTATCAGAAATTGTTGATTTGATAAAACGTATCTGTATTGTACGAGCTAGGAGTATTAAATTATGTTTGTCCTATTATGTGAATACTACTAAGAGAAAATCTCCGGCACAGCACATAAATTTGGACATAATTGAGAAGATGAGATAATCAGTTCTTTCGTGAGGTTTTTACTTATATCAAAGCTTTGAACAGAGTAAAACATACGATTTTACAGGCAAGCTGCTTTTGTTGCAATCAACCCCTTCATTTGAACTGGAAATTCAGCAAATATTGCATCCCAACAACTTGTATCGCGTATCGGACTTCGTACAGTTAGTGGAAGTGTTCGTTGAAATTAATCGTATTAACATCCACGTCCGAGCGTTAAAACGAACTGCTCACTGATTACATGCTGAAGTTATCGAGCTACACTCCTTACGTTATAATCTTACAGTTAAAATTTTACACGTATATTTTATGTAGAAAGCCATTTACTAAACGGAAATACGTAAATCTACTTCGTAAGTATTATAAATCAAGTGGAAATGCTGTCAGAAATGGACTGAAATCAGGACTTCTTTAAGATACGCGGATGATTAAGAAATCAATTTTAGTTTGGTACAATTATGATTTTTTTTAATCGCTTTCGGCCGGTTTGCCGTGCATCTAGCTTCTGCGTTTTATATATGATCAACACGTGTGTATTTATGAACATTTAAGTACTTTTTTAATGATTATTTATGTTAAAGATTACACAACACTTAAATACCCGGAGTTGAACCGACCACCCTCTGCATGCGGACCCCTACGCTGCCGAGGCCGGCAATTTTTAGATATAATGAAAAATTTGTTTTGCAGATTTTTTATGAATCAGTAAAACTTAAGCCAAATGCATTTATCAGTTTTTTGCTGTCGTCAGTCTTCAGACTGGTTTGATGCAATCCTCCATCCCTTCCTATCTTGTGCTAGTCTCTTCATTCCTACATACCCCTTACAACCCACGTTCTCAATTATCTGCTTCATATATTCTAATCTCTGTCTTCCTCTACAGTTCTTACCTTCGACTGTTCCCTCCACTAACAAATTAACCAATCCAGCATGTCTCAAAATATGACCTACCAGCCTGTCTCTTCTTCCTGTAAGCTTCTTCCATAAACTTCTTTTCTCACTCATCATTTACAAAACTCGTTCATTTCTTACTTTGTCTGTCCACCTAATTTTCAGCATTCCTCTGTAGCACCACATTTCAAATGCTTCAAGTTTCTTTCTTTCCGGTATTCCTAAAGTCCATGTTTCGCCACCGTAAAGTGCTGTGCTCCACACATAGAGTTTTAAAAAGTTCTTTCTAATTCCTAGATCAATATTTGAAACTAAAAGGTTTCTCTTTTTCATCAAGGCTCTTTTTGCTAGTGCTATTCTGCTTTTAACATCATAACTGCTTTCGCCATCGTATGTAATTTTGCTTCCCAAGTAACAAAATTCACTTACTTCTCCAATTGCATTCGATCGTGTTTTTATATTTTATCTACTAGTATTGGTATCATTTCTGCTACATTTCATCACTTAAGTCTTGCTTTGATTTATATTCAGTCCAAAATCTTCCTTCAGTATTTTTTTCATGCCATTCAGTAATTTCTCAATATCCTCAGTCCTTTCTGCTAACAAGACAATGTCATCAGCAAATCGTAGCATACTGATTTTTTCTCCCTGAACACTTATGCCTCATGGAAATTTTTCTTTTACTTTCTTTATTGCTTCTTCTACATACAAGTTGAATATTAATGGGGATAGACTACAACCTTGTCTCACACCCTTTTTAACTGATGCATGTCTCTCATGATTCTCTTTTATTATAGCCACTTGATTCTTATATAGTTTATAAAAAATTCTTCTATCTCGATACTTTAGACCTGACTTCTTTAAAATTTTGAGCAGCTTGTTCCACCTAACATTATCAAAAGCTTTTTCTAAATCAACAAATGCCATAATAGTATCTTTATGTTTCTTGATCCGTCCATCAAGTATTAATATTAAAGCCAGAACTGCTTCCCTTGTACCGCGATTTTTCCTAAACCCAAAATGATCTTCACCTACCATGTCTTCTACTTCCCTTTCCATTCTTCTGGTCAGTAATTTTGAAGCATGTGATGTTAACTTATAGTGAGATAATTCTCACATCTGTCAGCTTGTGCTTTCTTCGGAAGTGTGAAAGTTTTTATTAAAATCAGTGTGAATCTCTCC
Organism: Vandiemenella viatica; assembly: GCA_031002005.1. Taxonomy (NCBI): domain Eukaryota; kingdom Metazoa; phylum Arthropoda; class Insecta; order Orthoptera; family Morabidae; genus Vandiemenella; species Vandiemenella viatica. The sequence continues at coordinate 388,064,684 of CM061921.1, forward strand.
TGTTTCATAACTTTTTTTTGTAAGTTTGGATAATCTTTGTGTTCCTTTTTCTCGTAGGGATTTCAGAAGTTCTGCAGGAATGTAATCAATTCCAACTGCCTTATTTTATTTCCAATTCAAAAGCTCTATCGTATTATGTCCTCAAAACAGGATCACCTAAGTTATCAATGTCGATATCAACTTCTTTTTCTAATGCACTGTTCAAATCATCTCCAGCATACAGTTTCTCTATGTATTCCTTCCATCAGTTAGCTCTATCTTCTGAACTTGGAAGAGGTTTCCCATCGGCAGTTTTAATGTTCATACCTCTTTTCTTCATTTCTCCAAAATTCTATTTGATCTTTCTATAAGCAACATCTACTTTTCCTACGACAATTTCCTTTTCTACTTCTTCTCACTTTTCTTGTAGCCATTTTTCTTTTGCTATTTTGCATTTCCTATTTATTTGATTTCTAAATTGCCTGTACCGCTCTCTTGCTGCTTCATCCTGCGCATTTTTTTTACTTTCTCCTCTGATCCATCAGCTCCAAAATTTCTTCTGTGATCCAAGGTTTTCGGGCAGCCTGTTCCCTAAAGCCTAATGTTTCTTTACCAGCTTTCATTATTTCGGTCTTTAATGCATTACATTCGTCGTCGGTTGAGCTCCTTTCACAGTTACTTCTTCGACCTAAGTCTACCACCTCTGCAAATTTTTCTCTTGTGCTAGATTGTTTCAGTTTATTCATTTCCAGTCTGTTCTGCTTATGCTGCTTCCTTATTCGCTTGAATTTCAGCCTGCACTTCATTACTATAAAATTATGGTCAGAGTCTATGTCTGCTCCTGGGTACGCTTTACAGTCTAGAACTTGATTCAGTGTTAGATGCCCCCACCATTGTATACAGGGTGTTCAGGAATTAAATGATATATTTAAACGATTGTTCCTGCTAAAGCCTGAAAGTCTGGTAATTCAGTGTTAGATGCCCCCACCATTGTATACAGGGTGTTCAGGAATTAAAGGATAGGTCACATCATTTCCTACCTTATGACAGAATTTTATTTTTTTAAAAGTCTCACCATTTCCGAGATACTGATTTTTTAAAATATTTTCTCGAAACGTGACTCTGTTCAATTTATTCCATGCAATGTCTACAAATTATAACTTTTTGAACAGTTTTTTTTTAAATTTACTCAAAACGTTAAAAAAAATTATTTATAATTATTTTAAAATGATTGTTTTATGGTAGTTGAGTCATTGTGCATTTTAAAAATGTATGATACTGATTGCAGGATTATCCCTGTATGTGTGGTTAAACTGTAGGTACGGGAAGAAATGATTTATCTGTCCTACATTCGTTTGTCCCTTTTTTCTCTGGACTTGATTTCTGTTTTCTATTCAGTGTAATAATTATTAGTTTCGTCTGTTGCGATGGTTTGTTAGTCAGTATGACAATGTTGGTAACTACGAGTCACATGTTTCATAGTGTGGTTGTGTAATAATTAGAAGTAAACAGAAATTCTCGGTCGAATCGTTTTCTTGACTCATCTCAGTACAGATGGCGTTTCTGAAATAATTGTTTCAAAATCTATTGCTGTGCATTATCAACCGTAACCATTCATTATGTGAATATTGTTGAAAGTGAAACCGTGCTTTATGAACGCAGAGAAAGGAATTGGCAATTACTGTGTCATTGACTTGGCGCGCCTCCGGTTTGAGGATTGAAGACCAGCTTTTTCTTACACATATATCCGGCAGTCTAGAGGCATTTACATTTCGAGATATGGGGCTGCCGGTGAAGACTTTTAAAGTCTCCCTCTTCCACTACGTATTCTAAACGTAAGATATGCCATATGTTTTAAACCTGATTACACTTGTGTATACGTTTCTACTTTAAAGCTCTTATTCCAAACTTTTTATTCAATTATTGTCAAAGCCGGATAAATTAGTAAGAAAGTTTTTAGTGTCATGTGCGAAGTACTCTAACACAGATTGTTTTTTGTTTGTACGTGTGTGCAACCAGAGGCAGGTAGAATGACCTTGGGCTAGGAGGGGCTCCTAGTGGGTTGCCACCCTAACAGCCCAAATGTTTGCTTTTTGTCCGCATTGCCTTCCTTATAAAACACCATTACGTTTTACAGTGATACGTCGTTGCTGACGATGCTGCTCGGTGGGAGATGAAACGCATGCACAAATGAAGACTAACGATTACTTCACAGATCAACAATGGCATAAAAAATAAATAAATCGCTTCTATTTCACAGCAAATATCAGTCAAGCGGTATTGTAAAAAAAATTTTTTGTCCTTTGTTTTATTACATGGTTAAAAACATAAAGACACCTAAATGTAAGATACTGTACCTGAGACAGAGGCAAACCGAGCGGTATTACAGTGGACGCGGGTTCGAATCCCAGACCGGGCATTCAGCTTTCGGTTTTCCATAGTTTCCCGAAATCACTACAGACGATAGCTGGGTTAGTTCCTTTAAAAGTTGAAGGCTGAAGTCCTTCCGGTTCCTAGCCCCCCCCCCCCCAAAATTCCTTTTCCGCCTTTAATGACCTTGGCGTAAAGCTGTTGAGAAAAGTAATTTTAACACAAAAGTTAGGAAACACTTGTGCGTTCACTGTGTTAGAGGAATAATAGCCAGTTTCTATTCCAGTCTGATTAGGAATAAAAATCCTAGACTCTGTTTTAAAAACGTTTTACTTAGTCCCATTTTTTGATTGCAGTCTTCACAGTGGTTTTATTTATTTCGTATCAGAAACATACAGTTACACAATCACAATCATCAAATTATAATCGACCAGAACTTGGCCACTTCCAGTGCATTTTCTGAGGCCTCATACAGTTCAGCTGCCGAGCAGGATGCTGGACACAGTCGACACTGGAGCATGTGCTGGACAGTCTGGTCTTCACCGCAGTCGCACTTGATATCATTGATCTCAGCATAGCCCCATCTTGCTAAATTCACTTTGCATCTGCCCACTCCTGATCTCAGCCTATTCAAAGATTTCCACGTCAACCATCCCATCTTTTGGTAGATCCGGTTTAAACTCCGAGTGGAATCGGCTATGAACAATTGTTAGAGCATTCGGATCACCGGCATTGTAGGAAAGCATAGAAAATTGAAATCACAGTACCCGGACTAGGATTGGAAAGCAAGTTCTCCGAAATGCAAAACTGTTATGCACATTGCTGAGGCCGGCATTACACTGTAAAAGATCTTTGTCCAAGATCTTTTATAAATTATTTTATCATATTTATTTTATCAAAGATATTTAATGATATTTTTTCAGTCCTATTACACTATATAAAATTTTTCGTCATAGTTCTCCGAAATGAAAAAGTAAACTTGTAAGCTTTTGCAGACGCAGTTAGTGCAACTGTCACCATATAAATTTTATTGAAGATAAAGATTAGGATTAAACATATTTAGGTTAGACCGTGGATTACGAGACTTGATATGATAGTAGTTCATCAAAGTTTAGTGAAAGAGCTGCAATGTGAGGACATGGCAAACAATAAAAATTATGGTCGATGCTGAAGTATAGGGCCAATAAATTCTTACCACAATATTTTCATAAATTTCTACATCAGAATTATTTCCCCACATATACTATTGGGTGTTTATTTTTGTGGTGTATGTGCCATGGGTTGTACTCGATTGCTGGTGGCAGATCTACTCCATTCTGCAATATAGCACACGCATTGGTCTGCGCATTCCTTCTGTTATTATTCCAGAAACCTGTCAAATACTAGTTTTCTTAACTTTCTATCATAGCACTAATTAACTTTGCGTAAGTGTTCCTAATCTTATGGTCTATACATTTGCTTCTGTTCAGACTCAGAAATAAAGATTTTCGTGGATTCGGCAGTCATGACCAACTTTGGTAACGTCCCTTGCGCCATTTTCTTTGTTTACGTTTGCAGGGTCGTGAAATCTTTTATAAAATATGACCCATTACACTGTAAAATATTTTATAAAATATCTTTTATCAAAGATCTTTGACAGTGTAATGCCGACCTTAGCGAACATTACGCCCATTATCGTTTCACGATAAACGAAGCACATCCGCTGAAAATTAATTAAAATCGTTTCTCAGGGACAATGTGATGTAAAATTCTTTTCTTTTTAAAATAATAAAAAGGCTTTTGGAGCGGTCTGGCTGCTCAGTGTGGTGCGTGTTGTGGGGTATGACAGAACGCTTCCCCTGTAACCGAGATACAGTCATGTAGCCGGTTACATAATTCATTGTACACGTTATAACAACAAATTGCATACTGCATTATGTACATTAAAATATCTAGTTTAGAAGGTACAAAATTAACATTAAAGTTTTATTCACCTAATTCATTGTACAGGTTAAAATGACAAATTGTATACTAATTTCGGTATACCGAAATAGGTTAAGGTAATCTCTAGGGCTAAAAATCGTAGTTGTAATTCAGATTTGTACATATCCAAAGCTAATTCAAGCCAAAAAAAGACTTGACGTCGTCCTAGTTGGCCTTAATAAACTTGCATACACAAAAAGGCACTTCAGCCTCACAGAAAGTCAATCTTTGTCATTCTTTCACGACCATTACTACTATGTGCAGTAGTCTAGAAAACACAACATCTGATTTAAAAAAATATTGAAAGTAAACAAAACCACCGGACTGTAAAAAGTGTCTGAAATGATTTTTAATTGCTGAAAGTTGTTGTTATAAATAAGTATGTTACATCAGGAATACTTACAGCTATTAGATTGCATGGTCATTATTTCAATTACGTAAAAAATATTGCGTTGTGGGAACTCGCCTCATCTAATATTTTATTCGTACCATCTTGTAGTTAAACCATTTAGAGATTATTCTAATATCATGTACATGAGTGGCCTGGTGTCTGACTGGTCAGCAGTTTTTCCTGTACTATTTATAACCCTTATAATTAGGATTCAGATCTTTATGACCAAAAATTAGAAAAATTTGCAGGCAAATATGGCCTTAAAATGGGTAAAAATGACAATATATGACCAATCATTTAAATTTACTATACATCAAAACATGCTCAATTATACATCATTTATTTTATCTAGTGGTGTCGCTTTCATGTAGACAGCATAATTTGCTTCCGTGCACTCACTGCACCGTTTGAAGTCATTTCAAGTTCAAATAAGTTACAGAATACTCGACGTAACATCGCACTTTGTTTTGTTTTCGGCATGGCGGTACTACACACACGCATGCTGCTCACAATACATTAGCAGTAAGAATTCCGTTGAAACATAACGGTGAGAATATTTATTCATCTCATAAAATTTGATGTTGTAGAGCTGCTTTTTAACTTTTCCACCACATTTCACATTCGGGTTTTTTTGTTTACTTGCAATAATTTTTATTTTAATCTTTTCAGTTTTTCGCCGAAGATATTTATTACTTATTGTTGAAGATGGGTTTAAATTTACGTTATACTTACTTTTATCAACGTAACAGATTTCTCAAAACGTATTAGTAGGAAGTATCATTGTACAAGGGGAGAGTAAAAACAATTTGAGTATTAGGTGCAAAGTGAATAAACCAAGAATATTATAATTTTAACAACAGAAGGGAAATTACCTGTGAAACATCATACCTGAAAGTCTTTGTATACGAAAAGACTACTCAAAAAAATTGTTGAAAAAATTAAAAGGCTACAACAAAAAAGTTTGGGGTAGATAGTAGTTGGAGCTATGAACGTGTTAACGTGAATTCGTCTTTCTCTAGCCAAATAGCTAGTGAAACAAGTATTCTCTATAGCTTCACCAAACCGAGCGCGGTGGGTGAGCGGAAACGCTCTGGGCTCGCATTCGGGAGGACGCGGGTTCGAATCCCCGTCCGGGCATCCAGATTTGGGTTTTCCATGGTTTCCCCAGATCACTCCAGGCGAATGCTGGGCTGCTTCCTTCAAAATGCCATGACCAAATTCCTTCCCGTTCTGTCCCCTGCCCCATCCCGCCTCTAATGACCTCCACGTAGACGAGGCGTAAAGCCTTAAGTGAAAAAAAAAAGAGAAAGGTACACCTAGGTGTTTAACTACTAAACATTTTATTTAGGTACATAATAGAAATCGCTAGTCAGAACTTAACTGATACAACACTTGTAAAAAGCCGAGGCTGATCGAATGTTGTCCACTTCCTACTGTTCGTTCCCCGTTTTTGCTCAGTCAGTACAGCGGACACCTCTCCGTATTTTCGCTTACAGGATATCAATTTTTTAAAGTGAAAACTACTATAAGATGTTTGGATGGAGGTGAATCTATTCGCGACTTCCCGTTACCGACATGCTGTCACGTGTTGCGCGTATCATACTCGCTTTGCAAGCTTTTAGGATGGGTTCGCGTCACCAATATGCTAATCTCAACAGTCTTTCTGAAGTTATAAGTATGACGTGTTGGACTTTGACAGCAGTGAAAGTGTAGATTATACTTGTATCTAATATATATATAACCAATGGTCTTCACACAAACACACAGTTTTTACCCGATTTTAATGGAACTTTTAATACGTATATTTTAAAACAAATAGAAAAGCACTGTCTGATTTACAAAAACCTAAACCCTCTCCTAATCCCCCCCCCCCCACCTTAGTTTCTGTCAACGTGGTACATACTAACCCGCAGTTTTTGATAGTACTTAACACACATACACTTCAAAATAAGATAGTCTGGGTGCTCCGCAGGTCACGGGTTCAACTCCCGTGGTGAGCAGGATTTTTTAGAACTAGTATTTGATAGTGTCACCTACGCTGGACGTTTCGGGATAGAGCCCCATAGTGAAATAGTTGTGGGAGTTATGAAGGACGAGGCGAATGACACCCTGTTTGCGGAGTTTGCTGGGTTGTTGGCAAAAATGTATGCATTCCGGCTCGAAACCGACCGAACCTGTAACATTTTTTATTCGTTGGATACCAGATAAATTGGTAATTTCACGATGAGTAGATTGCAATTTATCCGAGTTAAATATCTCAATCTGTTTAGAAGATACGAACAACGCATTATTATATTGTATTTTAAACTCATGACGAGAAAAACGTTTCGGCCCGTGCTTGCCCCACAAAAGGCTGGTCGATGTAGGGTGGATGGAGAGAGCTGTTGCTTTACACCTGATGTGGTGGGGAAGGCAGAGGTTAAAGGGAGCAGGTGGCCTAACAATAGAACAATAGGCCCCAGAGGAGGCAGCTGCTGCTTCACACCTGGTTGCCCAATTGGGGAGGGGAGGAGGCAGCTGAAACTGGGGCTAGTGAGAGTAGGTGGTCGCTCAAGTGGCCTAAGAGTGTGGGGGGAGGGGAGGAGAGCAATAGAACTGATGACCTTGAAGTAATCTAATTAGTGTCGCATGGGTGCACCCATTGGCTACAATGTATCTAATTAGTGACACATGAGTGCACCAAAACAATAGAAGGGGGAGGGGATAGATGGGAGGGGGAGGGAGGGGAGGTGGGAGGGAGGAAGGGAAGGTGACATGAGCCTCCCCCCCCCTGCCGACCGACGTTAGCTCTCCTGATTCCGAGTGCTGTTATATTCCTCCTCCGCCTAAAGTCGGGATCTGCGTCGTTTGTGGATTTTTTTGGGCTCTTCTGTCCATCAAGAATTTGAAAAGATGACATGAGATATCCGTCGACCCCCCCCCCCCCCCGGGGGAGATTTTGCCGGACCCTCCACCCCTTATTTCGCCTTACGTAATTAATTACGAAAGTGATAAGACATCATAACCTTTGAGCTCTATTTTTTCGGAAACTAAGGAGTGTTGACCAAAATTCCTTTACAGGTCTCTGTTTGGGGTGGTTCTCAAACACTATGTCTTCTCTCTCTTAAAAAAAAAAAACTCCTTAACGTCTCCTATAACAACTAGGTCTTTAGAGACGGGAAAGGATGGGGGCAAGGAATGGGAAGGAATTCGGCCATGGCTTTTTGAAGGAAGCATCCCGGCATTCACCTGGAGTGATTTGGGGAAACCATGGAAAACCCAAATCTGGATGACCAGACGGGGATTCGAACCGCCGTCCTCCCGAATGCGAGGCCAGAACGCTAGCCGTTACACCACCACGCTCGGTAACACTATGTCGAAACTGATTGAAATAATGTCCTTGTCAGACTAAGATTAATCTTTTCGGTAGCCTCTGTATATTGCCAGCCAGGAGAGATTCTGAATGAGACAGCCACCGTACACGATATCTACATCAGACATCTGGTGGTAAAACCATGTTGGCAATGTTGAAATTGCTTCCAGCAGGATATATTTACGTTTAGTTATGATAGCATAGCTACAGCAGAACGCCGCCGCTGATTCTGTAGCCATGGTATCATAATGAAAAGTGAAAATGTTATACTCGAAGAAATTTCACCATTGCCGGCATGGTTTTACCATCAGTTTTGTCAGTGTACTTAGATCTAAAATGGTATGCTAACCGTCATAATAAATAACGTTTTCTGGGACTTGATTATCATGGGAAGCAAGATTATTGAATAATATTTGCTTGATTTGGCCAATCTGTATTGATATCGATTTTGTTTTTCCGGAATTTTGGGTTTGTCATTTCGCTTGTCATGAAATACAACAGTTAGCGTTAACTTATATGCTATCGCTTAATCTCAAAGATTCTGGATCTTGTTTCTAGCGGAAGTTTATTGTTTACTACCGAGCGTGGTGGGTGAGCGTTCCAGAGGACGTGGGTTCCAGTCTCCATCCGTGCATTCGGATTTGGGTTATCCATTGTTTACACAAATCAGTCCATGCGAATGCCGGGACGATTCCTTCAAAAGGCCATGGCCGAATTCCTTCCCGTTCCTTGCACCCTCTTCCTTTCCCTTCTCCAATGACCTCGACTTCGACGAGGCGTAAAGCCATAATAAAAAGACCGTTCAGCATCCGTTTTTAAATAATATACTCTAGTGTAAGTCCAATCGAATCATTTTCTTGTATCAAAAACAGTGACAATAAAGCTATTCATTAGTACAGAAAAATTTAATTATGAATTTTACAGAAAATAAGACAGTAAGGACGAATATACCACCAACCTTAAAATTAAGTTCGGTGGATCATTTACAAATACATATATATATTTTGATGCCGTACTCGAAGTTTGCGAATGCGTTTATTTTGTCTCTGAGTTGTTACTTTTGGGATTTATTTTTCGGTTTTGATACTTATAATGTCTTGGAATTTTTTTAAACTCTGTTTGGAGCACAGCACTTTATGGGTGCGGAATCAGAATGTGGTGCTATACAAGGATGCTGAAACTGAGTGGAAAGCTAAAGTACGATATGAACGAGTTTTGGAAATGATGGGTGAGGAAAGAAGTTGGTGGAAGAGTCTAACAGAGAGAAGAGACAGGATGCTAGGTCATATTTTGAGACGTGGGTGATTGGTTAATTTGTTATTGACGGGAACAGTCTAAGGTAAGAAATGTAGAGGAAGACAGAGATTAGAATATATGAAGCAAATAATTGAGGACGTGGGTTGTAAGATTCATGTTGAAATGACGAGGTTAGCTCAAGATAGGAAGGAATGGAGGATTGCATCAAATCAGTCTGGAAACTGATGACAAAAAAAAATCTTACGTTGCTTAGTTTTCCCTGAGATTGTCATTGTATTTTGCAATTAAATCGATGACGCTGAAGTTACAACACATTTTTACAGATTTTCAGTCGTTTAGCTCTTGTCGTTATATAGCCCTCACTTTGTCCTGTTCGTCCTAATTAGCAAATTAGTCTTTCGGTACGTCATTGATTAATGCCTACTTCGCAGTGATACTGGAAACTAACTTACGCTCTGCAACGCCGAGGGAGTTGATAACCTCCAGCACGACTTTATCAGGCAGCACTAGAAAAATTATCGCTATGTCATTTGGTAGGTCAGGGTATAGTCACACTCCGCTTAAAGTGATGTCGTTCACTAATCTCAATTTGAAATTATGAATGCATGATGTGCGATATGTTGCTCGTAGTATGTCGTCTTGGGTGTCAAATGTAAGCAGGCCACCAGAGGACTCAAAGAATTGGTTTTTGACCTGTGGAAGCTTTTGATAAAAAAAACAATTTCAATAATATGATTTCGCTTTTTTCCCCTAAGTAATTGATCCGAAAATTCTTTCAAAATTTACAGAGATCTGTATCGTGCTTAAGTTTACAGGCAAACTATAGTTTCAATCTGGAGTTTATGGTGTTTTGCAAAATAGTTAGGTGAGTGACATTAACAAATTTGATAACCTGGCGGATAATTTTTTTTATAAAAAAATGTATCCATTCATTAGAAAATTTCATGACTCAGGTAATAACTATGTTGTGAAAACTTTTTTTAATATTTACTAAATTTTTAAGCCCAACAACAATGTTTCTCAAATTAATTTTTTTTGTTTGATTTATATATACGATTTGAAAGATTAAGATACGCTAATTTACCGATTAAACTTTCCAGCTTGTTGTAGTTTCCAATTTCCTTTTAAGCACTGAAAGTATCTCTGATATAATACATGTCTTTTTCAGCAATTATTCAATTTCTGTCGAAATTTACATTACTCATAGCTGTTATAAATGTTTTTTGATTAGATATCCATTAGAGCAAAACAGTTTGTAAAAAAATATACCCCTTAAATTGTGTATGTATGATTGTACTACCTAACGCAAGACTTAGTCTCAGTGCAGGAAACTTTGACATGTTACCTTGTAATTCATAATGCCTTACATTACAACTTAAATGTAATATTTTGACGATCTCTCAGGTAGTTTCATACCATCTTGCACTTCTTGTTTGTGTCGTTTACTTCATTGTGGAATAATCCGTCTATATTGTATATTTTGCAGGTGTGGCTCACGATTTCACCGAGGCCCCGAGCAACGTGACGGCTTTGGCGGGTGAAGTTGTCCGCATGTCCTGCCAAATCGACTCCATGCCCAAAGCCACCATCTCCTGGGAGCGCGACGGCAAACCTCTACCTCCAGATACCAGGTAATAACGTATACCCTCGATCGATTCGGATGCTGATGTTTTGCGGAAGTGGAAAAATAAATTTATAATTATATAGATTTTAATTTTTATCAAAAATAATTTAAAATCAAAATAAGTATATTTTTTTGCCAAATTCTACATTTTTTTCAGAAGTAACGTCTATTTTCATGTAATACTGCCACATTGATTTATTTTCTCCTCTTTCTTATTTTTATTGCAAGATCTTCAGAAAAAAACCACGTTGTTGTTATGCTATACATCCGCAATAAATATTGCGGATGTAGGATTTCACGCGAAAGTTCCGCACTTGCGGATGCAGAGATCCGTTACACCCCTAAATCCGAACTACGGAGAGTCTTGACATACCTCTAATTAGGGCTGTAACGGAGATAATCTTAGCGGATGGAGATGCGGAGGTTCATTACTCGACCCCCGCCGATGCGGATGTTTTTGTGGAAGCGGATACCGAGGTGGAAAAATAAATTTATAATTACGTATAATTTAATATTTTATCAAAAATAAACTTAAAATCGAAATAAGTTTATTTTTATCACAAATTCTACAGTTTGTACAAGCGCCCCCCCCCCCCCCCCACGTAGCTCACCGCAGCTTTCCACCCCTAGACCGAGCCACATAGTTTATGAACTCTCCCTAATTCGGTTGGTGTGGGCTGCATATAGAGATAAATTCGTCGTATTTTCTGTATGTTTGAAAACATTATTAAAACTTTCCATCTTTTGACACGTGAGTGTTTGTGTGGAGACGGCCAAGACGAAGGAGCCATCCCGGCATTTGCCTGGAACTCACAGGGACAGAGCGTTACCATACTGATGGCAGCCTATTAGGGCTTCACCGAGCACGGTAGTCAGTTTCCACAGCTAGAGTTGTCTACAACAAGGTATTTTTATCCTTAGCATTGATCGTGTTTCAAAAATGCTACAGATTCGTCTTCTGTTGTAGATCTGCTAGCATTATCATCTTTCCTGGAATGTCGCTTTAGGCACAACAGAAAACGGTGCTCGAAACGTAGTTGCAGAAACATTTTATCTGTGTATTATGGTGCAATACAGCTGTATTTGTAGACGGTATCCATTTCGAAATCGTCAATAGACCCATCCTAAAATGGTGACAGCCGTTTGATTATAGGGAATGTAGGAACACTTTGGGCAAACGCTATCGGAATCAATGAGCGGAACAAGGGAATTGTGTGACACGAATTGCTGGTTAGGGAGCGTGCACAAACTACGTGGCTTGGTGCAGGGGGGAGGGGGGGTTCCGAGCCAGGCCACGTAGCTTTCCTTTCATAACATTTTTCACAGTTAAAATGAGGAACAGAACACACAACAGCATGTGAATATTTATTTCCCTCAGTTAATTATCTCCGTATATAATTTACGATAGTCTGACGAGAGAAAACAATACAAAATGTCTTCTGGAATCAAAAGGAAAAAAAGCTACGTGCTACGTGTGGGGGGGGAGGGGGGGGGTTCACAGGTGGCAAAAATGGAGCTACGTGGTTTATGCACGCGTCCTTAGCGAGGAAGTGTGAGTAAGCATCCCGAAGCATTCCAATGTTAGCCTTGTGTCCACATTTCTGACAAGAAGAGAACTGTTTTAAGCAAGCAGAACTTACGAACCAAGAATCATTTAACTACACTTCCTCGTTCTGGAAACTACGTAGTCTTATTTTGGCCTCCTCGGAATCTCCGTCCCCCTTCCCCCCCCCCCCCCCTAGTAACATGACTTGACTTTTGTCTCACCTCCCCCTCCCCCCGTGTGGCACGTAACCTTTTCCCTACTGATTTCAGAAGACAATTTGTACTGTTTTCTCTTGTCAGACTATCGTAAATTACATACGGAGTTTATTAAATGACGGAAATAAATATTCACCTTCTGTTGTGTGTTCTGTATCTTATTTTAACTGTGACAAATAATATGAATGAAAAGCTACTTTGTTTGGCACCGAACCTTCCCCCCTACCGCGTGCCCAACGTAGCTTTCTACCCCCCCCCCCCCCAATCTAGAACCAGCCACACTCCCTAAGTGATGCTAATTATCCGTCGCTAAGGACAGATCTTATTCGATTCAAGATTTTGAGACAACGTAGTCCTCAGTTTAAAGTACCGGGTTGGAATTTTTAATTGTGTATACTGCGGAAGAAATTTCGTCGACTCGTTCAAAGAAGTAACTCACATTTCACTGCTAATATTCGTTAAAGATGAGGCGTCAGGATTGGTTACCGTTTAATTAACCACTTGTTCCCACCAGCCGATTTAGTAGGCGTTCCTAAAGCTGCTCCTTGCCTAGTAAAAAGGCGCACTCATGCCAGCTGCAACCAGTTGACTAGTTGCCATAAGAAATTAACAAAGCCGAGAAACGACCCAAAGACAGTGGAAACAGTCAGTTGTCCAGTTCTAATTTCATCAGCTGGCTGATTTCAATGTTGGCTCTACTGTGGAAGTGAAATCAGTTGTTACCGAACTTTCACCACAGATGGCAGCAGCTAACATTTCACCTGTAAGTGTTTCATTCTTCTATAACTTCTACAATCTCCTGTACTTGAATGATCGCTTATTTGTTTCCCCGAAATAAATTAATTATTCCAATCTGTGTTTTATTCTAGCAGCAAGCTCTGTCTGCTGCGATTTCCAAGGTGTAGGGTTTTATTGTTTAACTATTCTGGGCTTAGCACCTTTGTCTAAACTACTTCACATGAGTTTTCCAAGGCGAGGTTCGAACAACATGTAACTATTTTTTTTCTTTTATGTATATAGAATATGGTGTCTTACCGATATCATGTAACCAGCTCTCACATTCTAACATTTAGACTTCTTCAGGGGCGTCCATTAATTACGTGAGGAGTTTTTCCTGAATTCTGGACCCCCCTCCCGTGGTGAGACCTCGTCATGATGACCCACCCCCCCACCCCCTACTTACCGACCTCGTGGCATTTTTTTTAAAGCTTTAGTATTCTTCACGAAATTAAAAAGATGAAGTGGGTTTTCCGTCGACCTCCCCCCCTTTTTTCGTGAGATTTCGCTGGACCGCCCGCTCTCTATTTCATCTCACGTAATTAATGGATGCCCCATAACCAAGCGTGGTGGGTGAGCAGTTAACGCTCTGGCCTCGCATTCGGGAGGACGCCGGTTCGAATCCCCGTCCGGGCATCCAGATTTGGGTTTTTCATGGTTTCCCCAAATCACTCCAGGTGAATGCCGGGATGCTTCCTTCAAAAAGGCCATGGCCGAATTCCTCCCCGTTCCTTGTCCCCAGCTCCATCCCGCCTGCAATGATTTCGACGTCGACGAGGCGTAAAGCCATAAGTAAAAAAAAACGCATTCGGGAGGACGTTGGTTCGAATCCCCGTCCAGCCATCCTGATTTAGATTTTCCATGGTTTCCCCAAACTAATCCAATTTAATGCCAGGATGGTTCTATCAAAAAGGCCATTGCCGAACTCCTCCCGTTCCTTTCCCTTAGTTCTTTCCAGCCTCTAAAAACCTCGGCGTAAAGCCATAAGCCAAAAAAATCGAATTCATATCACCATCTTCTGTATTATATTCAATTCAGAGTGTTTGACTATCAAATTGAAGGAGAACCATCCATGCGTGAGGCAAGACAAGTGTGCGAGCCTAGGTGCGTGAATCCCTTACCTCAACATCGCGAACGCTCGCAGAATAGCAAAGTGGTTAGCTACACCGAAATCGCATAGGTAAATGAGGCTAAAAATTCAGGATTTCCTGTGACTCCTTGAGTTACATTCGCAAATTTGTACACAACCGATCGTCTCATTCAGGAATGCCATCTATTTTACATCCACATACATCCCTGTATGGGGTCCCCATCAAAAGGGGTTAATGGAGGCTTTAGAGAAGGTCCAAAGAAGAGCCGCCCGATTCGTGACAGGTATATATAGTTGGAGGGAAAGCGTAAGTGCGATGTTGAAGGAGTTGGGTTGGGAAGACCTGGAACACCGAAGGCGTTGCTCTCGACGGAAGCTAATTGAAAAATTCACGACAGATGTATTTCGGAATGACAGTCAGCAAATATTGCTACCAGCAACATTCATATCTCGAAATGACCGCGAAAATAAGATAAGAGAAATCAGGGCCAGAACCGATTCATTTCTGTACTCATTTTTCCCACGGGCGATTAGGGAATGGAATAGAAAGGATTTACCGGGCGAGTAAACTTAAAAACCTACAGGAGTAGCTTTCGATAAAGCACTCCAGCCATCCTGATCTGGGTTTTCCATGGTTTTCCCAGAGCACTCCACGCGAATGCGGGGATGGTTCCTCACAATAGCCCATGGGCGCCTCCTGCCATATTCCTTATAACCCTTCCAAACCATAACCCTTTTCGATAGGTGCAATGCACCCTCCGCCACACACTTTTGGTGAATCGCGGAGTAATAATAATAATAATAATCCATACTCTGCAATTCACAAACATTGTGGGTGGCAGAGGGTGTTAAGCACCAACCTTAATTCTGCGTATTCCACTCCCGAATAACACGAAGAAAGAAGGAATACATAAAAGCATCAGTACACTATCTTATTTCTCAGATCTTATCCCTCCGGTCATTGCGACCTAAATAGGTTGGCGGAAGAAGTATTTCGTTGCACTCGTAGGTCATAGAATTTCGCATATTCTCAATTCAGACGCAGAAGACGTCTTTGTCTTCCAAACGATCCCAGTCCAATCTATGTATCAATTCTGTGACGCTTTCGTAAGGACTGTAAGAACCAGTCACGAATCTAGCGGCTCTCCTCTGCACCCTCTCCAGTGAGTCAATCAGACCCTTGCGATACGGATCCCAAACTCCACAACAGTAATCCAGATGCGGACGCACTAGTATTTTATACCTTATTTCCTTTGTATGAGCATTAAAATTCCTCAAAATATGACCTATGAATCGTAATTTAGAATTAGCTTTGCCTACGACGGAAGTTATGTGCAAGTCCCATTTCATGTTGGTTTTTACTATTACCAACTGACACTTCAAGGAATGAACCGTGTCAACAACTGAATTGTTTACTTTGTACTCGTGAGCAAACAGATTCTTTTTATTACTTATTCGCATTTCCTTTCACTTTTTGCAATTAAGTGTAAGATGCCATTTACGGCACCATTCGGAAATAGCATCCAAATCGGGCCGAATTTCTAAGCAATCGTCAGAGCACTTCTTTTCCCTATAGATAACTACATCGTCGGCAGCATTTAACATTGTCTCCTGTTCTTGCCATAGTATTCTGGTGCCTGCCAAGTGACGTGGTAATCGGTGCGAATGCGATAGCAGATTAAGGTGCTAAGATACTTGGGAGAATGACTCTGGACGTGTAATCGGGTCTTGGAGAGTGGCATTGAAAATGCTGATCAAGCCAGCAGTTCCTTCCACGAACAAGGGGCAGATCAAAAATAAGAAATTAACCATAAATGTTCTACTCTACGTGTTTATAGAAAAATCGAGTCTTTAGTTCGTGACTACACGGACCTTTCGAACCTGCGGATTGACAGAGAATTGAAAGAAAACGGCAATTTTCTTTAATATATTTACTGTCGGTAATCTAATACTAAATGTTTGTAAGTTATGTTTTTGCTACTAGATAAACTTAATGCGCGTTTATGGTCTAGCAAACGTGTTCGGTTCTTAGAGCGGTATTTCTAAAGATTTTTAACAGTTTCAATTTGTTACTTAGCTAAATTGCTGGAAATTATATCGAAATTTTATTTGATGTGGAATATCAACTGAACAATTTTTAGAAGTATGAAAATGATGAGTACAGTATGGTATCAATCTGCTACTGAACAGATTTTGTAGTGTTTTGGGATGTATATCGTGCCAGGTCCTCACATACTGGCCGTCAGCACTTATCACGAGGGTTCCGATCTTACCTTAAAAATGGGTTAATATGACCTAAAATAACAAAATATGACAAAATATGACAAAACATTTAAATTTACTATACATCAAAACATGCTCAATTATACATCATTTATTTTATCTAGTAGTGTCGCTTTCAGGTAGATAGCATAATTTGCTTCTGTGCATTTGCTGCAAGATTGGGAAATAAATTTTAATTCGTTTTGTTGATGTGACTTTAATTTCTGATAATTTACATAATAGAACTCTTTCATCTGTACTAAAATACTCCTCTCTTAATTCTCCCCCCCCCCCCCTCCCCTCACACTTTCAGAATTTTTTATTTTCGACATGGTGGTAGGTCTACTCACTGATTCACTGCGATTAACGATGACTGAGAATAATTTATTGAGACAATGATTGACGCGAATCGACACGCTGCATAGTCGGGCGGAACATTACGTTTAGAGAGTAACGATAATGTATAACTTTGATTCTTGACTCGTGAATTCTGACCACAGTGAAAATGAGTTTTTTTTTTTCCGCCACCTATGTATTTCTTCTCATCTATATCATGCGAATTCCCGTTCCTATTAAAAAACTACCAGATTTTTCCTCAAAATATGACCATATGACCATAAGTATTATCGAACTATGACCAAAACTAGGAAAATGGTCTGAATATGCATGTATATGCTATATAAAATACATTTAAATACAATCAGAAACGTTGAATCAGTGTTTAATTCAGCATTTCAGCTCAAGAAGAAGACAAGACTTGTCCTAAAGATCCGAACCCTACTAATCAGTAATCACACACAAAACATAGTTCCACATTACGCAGACAGATGGCAATACTTCGCTTTCAGCACGACCTGGCAGTACGTATAAAATACTTTACTATTACTATTACTCCGCGATTCACTAAAAGTGTGTGGCGGAGGGTGCATTGCACCTATCCGGAAAGGTAATGGTTTGGAAGGGATATACGCGATATGGCAGGAAGGGCATGCGATCTTAAAACCCCCAAAAAGATCCAAATCTGACCATACCTGTGGCGAGTAAAACTCCCTAGTAGTGGAAAAAGTTGAGGAAGAAGAAGATAATCATTTCAATATCCAAACAGTAACAAAGCAATGTAACGCTTTCCTAACCCCATATATCGGATCCTGCTTTATGTATAGGGTATTCTGTCTCTGAAGCTAATAGATTGCTGTCGCGGACACCCCTCCCCCCCCCCTCTCTCTCTCTCTCTCTCTCTCACTCACTCACACACACACACACACACACGCTCAATTTGACTGTCTTAAAAATATTTTGGCGATATTAATATTTGCCCAATTGTTTTTTTAATTATCTTAAGAGATTACCGTGCGTACCCCTTAAAGCAACCTCTCGTACTCCTAGAGGTACCTAGACCACTGTTGTATAGAGTAGATTGATAAACAATTTATGTATTCTCAGAGAAGATTTAACATGATACGAATTGCTGTGAGCATATTTGTAATCTTACGCAGCATTTGAGGACAGTAGCGATTGATGTAATAAGGAAACTATGCGTAAAAATCTGACTATAAATTTCTCACGGATACCATATTTACACCAATGACGGAACAATGAGTTGCTTTGATCATATACAGTAGTAACAATTTTTTTTCTTCGGGGTTTACGCCTCGTCGACGTTGATATAATTGGAGCCGGGACGGAACTGGAAGGAATTCTACCATGGTATTTTGTAGGAACCATCCCACCATTCGCCTGTAATGATTTCGGGAACCGTGGGAAACGAAAACTGAATAGCCATTCGAGGATTCGAACCCACGTCCTAGGAATCCGAGGCTTGGTGTTACCGCTCACCCACCACGCTCGGTATATATCATAACTTTGTTGCGTCCAGCTTCCTTTGGCAATGTAAGTTGCTCAACAAATATTACGCTTAATGTTACTAGTTCACCAGCAGTTGGCACTACTGGTATATTACGTCACAGTTCCGTTTTGTTGAACCTGCATCCGAAGTATTTACCCCATATTTGAATAAATCTATACTATAAATACATTTCTATCTAAAGCATAAAGACTATGGTCTCTTTTTTACCGGCTCGCCAACAGACTTAATCTTCATAGGGCAAGTCGCAGGCAAACTCTGGTTAAAAATAAAACTTCACTTCTGCATGAAAGTCGGCAAAGGTCTGGCAGACGCTATTAAAATTCGCTCTTTGGTAGATTACCTACTACAAGCGCTCACATTTTCCGACATTTTTCCCTACTCGTGGTGTACAACGTTAATCGCGTTTTTGTTTTAAGGGTATTATCAACGCAATTGTAGAAGCGCTGTTCCTGTATTTGTGTTGCCAAAAATTATTTTTCGTCAATTTTAAATATGAATGCTTACAAGTTTTTGCATGTGGCGTATTGAGTTTGCCCGGCTGAATATATCTGAAGATATCCGTATGCTTCTCTTCTTTTGCTGGAATATAAAACATTGTTAATAACAAATTAAGACAATGGTGAGTCGAATTTTGCTTTTCTATCTTCAGGCATTGATCCACTAAAGGTAGAGACAACATAGTGATTTAGGTAAACGAAATGCTGAAGTAAGTGTACCAGGTAGAACGTGCTCTGAAAGGCGAAACAGCTGTAATTGCAAAATTGGGAGCCACTGGATAGGCAAGATTGGTTTGGTATAACAAAGCGTAATTACATTCGTTGATTGCTGGTAATACTGGCATTGATGGTAGGCATAAATGTTTAATGTCATACCGACAGGATGTACGTCCATTTCTTATTTGGACTGTAAAAGCAAATGAATCTTAAAAGATAGGGAATGGCTGAGTTGATGATCTGCGTGCCTGACCATTCGTTTAATTACAATCGCACAATGCATTATGACTTCAGTTCCATTAAAACGCAGTAAAACAACTATAGATTAATTAAATTGAAGCTCCAAACATGAAGCGCCAGGTGGAGCTAACCGATATGACTATATGACTCAGAATCAAATTAAAATACAGATTTTTCGTTGATGATGCAGTTACCTATAGCGAAGTAAGATGCTCTGACGATTTCCTAGAAATTCAGCGCGATCTGGATGTTATTAACCGACAAAAAAAGGAAGAGGTTCTCAGTTCGTCTGTATTTTTTGTTTTAGATGTATGTTCAGAGATATCTTCGTCAATTTTGAACCGATTTAAATAAAAACATTTTAGTGGATAAAGTATACCTCCAAAGTGGTCCCATATGAATTTAATTGAGAAACCACCCCTTCTACCGCTTTACACCCCTTAATTTTTATACAAACCCACATTTTTTATCCGATTTCTATGGAACTTTGGACATGTATGGTCAAAAATAAAGAGAAAAATACTGTCAACTTTTGGTTTGAAAAAACTGAACCCCTCTCCCCCTATCCACCCCCTTAAGTTTTGTCATTGTTCTTTACAAAAAGCTACAGTCGACACCGTTTGACCTATTACCATGAAGGTTGGCGCTTATATGTATTTTTTCACGAAGAAGGTATCTGACCAAAAAATCCAAAAACCACCCCCTCTACGCATTAAACCGCTTAATTTTTATACAAACCTACACTATTTGTCCGGTTTAGATAGAACTTAGCACACTTTTACTATAAACCAAAGAGAAAAATAATGTCAGCTTTTGGTTTGCAGAAACTGAACCCCTCTCCCCGTTTCCACCCCCTTGATTTTTGGCAATTTTCTATTTAAAAAGGCACCGTCGACACCATTTGACCGATCTTTATGAAACTTGGCACATATATGTTTTTTTATGGAGAAGTTTTCTGACCAAAAAATCCAAAAACTACCCTACTCCCCGTAATTTTTGTACAAACCTACATTTTAATCCGATTTCGGTGGAACTTTGCATGCGTATACTTTAAAACAAAGAGAAAAAGAAAAATACTGTCCATATTACTTTCACAAAAACGCAAACCCTATCCCCCTTTCTTCCCCTTTAATTACTGTCAATGTTCTTTATATAAAGCTACAGTTTCTATCTGATTTTGCAGGAAGTACGCCCATGTATACTTCAAAACAAACAGAAAAATACTCTCTACATTTGGTTTAAAGAAGCCAAACCCCTCTCCCCCTTTCCATCCCCCTAATCTATACAAAGCTACAGTTTCTATCCGATTCTGCAGGAAATTTGCACACGTATACTTTAAAATATACAGAACAATTGTGTTTAAATTTTGTTGCAGAAGCCCAACTCTTCTTCCCTTCAACCCCCGACCCACCTAATTTCCAATTTTCTTTGTAGATACCCACAGTTTTTATCGGATTTCGATGGAACCCTGCACATGGATACTTAAAAATAAAGAGACACATAGTGTTTACTTTCTGTTTAAAAAACCCAATCGCTCACTCCCTTACCCCATTTAAGTTTTGCAAATGTTCTCTACACAAAGCTACAGTTTTGATCTGGTTTCGATGGAAATTTGCACATGTATACTTTAAAACAAAGAGAAAATACTGTCCACACTAGCTTTACAAACCCAAACTACTCTTCGCCTCTGCACCCCTTAATTGTTTTTTATACATACCTACAATTTGTATCTGATATCAATAGAAATTTACGCCTGTACACTTTAAATCAATCAGAAAAGACCGTCTACATTTGGTATACAAAAGCCCAATCCCTCTTCCCCTCTCCCCCACCCCTTTTAATTTCAATTGTTCTTTACAAAAATCCACAGTTTTAATCCCGTCAAAATCAATTAAGTTATTTTTAAGTCGAGGCAGAATATTTAGAAAATAAATGTGTCATAATATCAACATATACCTCAGATTTCAACTTGGACCCCAAGCTTTCACGTTGTGAAAACCAATTAAAAATGTATATTTTCTGTGTGATGCCGGAACAAACGGAGACAGATTGGTGTATGTGGTATGTACAGATGCCTAGATGTTACATGATTTGACTATCGAGCATCAGCTTAAACTGTTGTTATGATTAGGTCGAAACACTGTCTGGACCAAAATGTAAACTGAGATTCCTTAACACAGCATCCATTTTACCCCGTTCTGGAAGTTGTTGGGGTATATAAAGACAGTTTTTTTAAAAAATAACAAGCGCTTTAATCACTGAACCACCAGGAAGTTTGTCATATTTAAAATACAAAGCAAACTATAATACCACTAAAAATTTAAAAATAAAATAATTATTTTAAAAACACAAAAACCGCCTTAAAAAAAAAGCACACTAAAAATTTTAAAATAATTTTATTCCTTGCTTAGATGGAGGTAAATAGAAATGGACAATATTTTACATTACTGTTATTGAAATTATTACATTAATTAGTTATGAGTCGGTGCCAGCCAAAGCAAGAACAACAAAAAGATAAAAATAATAATGAATAACAATAATACATAAAAATCATGTTACTACTTTTTTGCTGTCGTCAGTCTTTCGACTGGTTTGATGCAATCCTCCATCCCTTCCTACATTGTGCTAACCTCTTCATCTCTACATACCCCTTACAGCCCACTTCCTCAATTATCTGCTTCATATATTCTAATCTATGTCTTCCTCTTATAATATTTGTGCTCCTTCTTCTTTACTTACTATATTTATATACTTTCTTTATTTACCATTCAATTAATAAATATTCAGTTTAACATTTTTATTTCTTGTCACTGCAACTTAACAGAATATTCTCTCTTCTTCTATCTCCGCCATAGATCTTCTTTCTGTACTGTCCAGAGATTTTCACGTACTTTGTCCATCTGGTAATAACGATGCTTGGAATTTCTTTGACACAATACTTAAGAAATAATAATAACCCGATATAGAGCACTTTTAACAACATACATCTATAATCAGCTTTACACCAATCAGAAACAAAATAGTGAATCGAAAATACCACTGTCAGTAAACAATTCCCACAGAAATAACATAAAAAAACATTAATTACTAACTGTTTAAAAACCAAGATGCTGTGTATTCTTACACTCTACAGTTCTTACTTTCGATTGTTCCCTCCACCAGCAAATTAACCAATCCTGCTGGTCTCAAAATATGACCTAACGGCCTGTCTCATTTCTGTAAGCTTCTTCCACAAACTTCTTTCCTCACCCATCATTTCCAAAACTCGTTCATTTCTCACTTTATCTGTCCACTTAATTTTCAGCATTCTTCTGTAGCACCACATTTCAAATGCTTCAATTTTCTTTCTTTCAGGTATTCCTACAGTCCATGTCTCGCTATCATAAAGTGCTGTGCTTCATACATAGAGTGTTAAAAATTTCTTTCTAATTCCTATATCAATATTTGAAACGAAGAGATTTTTTCTTTTTCATGAAGGCTCTTTTTGCTAGTGCTATTCTGATTTTGACATCTTTCCTGCTTCGGCCATCGGTTGTAATTTTGCTTCCTAAGTAACAGAATTCACTTACTTCTCCTATTGTATCCAATCCTATTTTTATATTTAATCTACTGTGATTGGTATCATTTCAGCTACATTTCATCACTTTAGTTTTGCTTTGATTTATATTCAGGCCAAAATGTCCTTCAATATTTTGTTCATGCCATTCAGTAATTTCTCCATATCCTCAGCCCTCTCTGCTAACAATACAATGTCATCAGCAAATCGTAGCATACTGATTTTTTCTCGCTGAAAACCACATGGAAATTTTTCTTTGACTTTCTTCATTGTTTCTTCTACATACATGTTGAATATAAACGGTGATAGACTACAACCTTGTCTCACACCCCTTTTTAACTGATGCATGTCTCTCATGATTCTCTACTTTTATAATATTCAATTGATTCTTATATAGTTTAAAATGTGTTCTTCTATCTCGATATTTTAGACCTGACTTCTTTAAATTTTGAACATCTTGTCCCACCCAACATAATCAAAAGCTATTTCTTAATCAACAAACGCCATAAAAGTATCTTTGTTTTTCTTGATCCGCCCTTCAAGTATTCATCTTAAAGCCAGAATTGCCTCCCTTGTACCTCGATTTTTCCTAAACTGATCTTCACCTACTATCTCTTCTACTACCCTTTCCATCCTTCTGTATATTATTCTGGTCAGTAATTTTGAAGCATGTGATTTTAGAATAATGGTGCGGTAATTCTCTCATTTGTCGGCTTGCGTTTTCTTCGCAAGTGTGAAGATGATATTTTTATTAACATCAGTTCTAATTTCTCCTGTTTCATAACTTTTTGATATCAACGTGAATAATCTTTCAACTCCTTCTTCTCCTAGGGATTTAAGAAGTTTTGTAGGTATCTCTTCGATTCCAACTGCCTTATTTGCTTTCAAGTCATTCAGAGCGCTCTTAAATTCTGTCCTCAAAACAGGATGTCTTAAGTCATCAATATCGACATCACCTTCTTTTTCCTTTACGCTATTGTTGAAGTCGTTCCCATCTTACAGTTTCTCAATGTATTCTTTCCATTGGTTAGCTCTATCGTCTGAGCTTAAAAGATGTTTCCCACTGGCAGCTTTAATGGTCACACTTCTTTTCTTCATTTCTCCAAAATTCTGTTTGATCTTCCTATTTGCAACATCTACTTTACCTACGACCATTCCATTTTCTACTTCTTCACACTTTTCTTGTAGCTAGTTTTTTGTGTGTATTTCCTGTTTATTTGATTTCTAAATTGCCTGTATTGTTCTCTTCCTGCTACAACCTGAGCATTTTTTTTTTTTTTTTACCTTCTCCTCTGATCCATCAGCTCCAAAATTTCATCTGTGATCCAAGGTTTTCGGCAGCTTCTTCCCTAAAGCCTAATGTTTCGTTACCAGCTATCATCATTTCGGTCGTTAATGCATTCCATTCATCCTCGGTTGAGTTCCTTTCAGAGTTACTTCTTAGACCTGAGTCTACCATCTCTGCAAATTTTTCTCTCGTGCTAGATTGTTTCAGTTTATTCACGTCCGGTCTGTTCTGCTTACTTTGCTTCCTTATTCGCTTGAATTTCAGCCTGAAATTCATTATAATCAAATTATGACCAGATTCTATGTCTGCTCCTGGGTTCGTTTTACAGTCTAGAACTTGATTCCTGAATCGCTGTTTGACCATGATATAATCTAGCTGATATCTGCCTTTATCCTCAGGACGTTTCCAGGTGTATATCCTTCTTGCATGGTTCTTGAACAGTGTGTTTGCCACGACTAGTTTATATCTTTCACAAAATTCTAACATCCTGCTTCCTCGCTCATTTCTTTCTCCTAGACCAAAACTTCCTGCAGTATTCCCCTCTTTTCCTTCTCGGACTATCGCATTCCAATCACCCATGATTATTAAATTTTCCTCCCCCTTGACATATTTGATTAATTCTTCAATTTCGGCATATATTTTCTCAATTTCTTCGTCACCTTCCGGTGACGTTGGCATATACACTTGTACTAACGTGGTTGACGCGGGCTTAGTTTCTAACCTCATCAAAATAATCCTGTCACTAAAACTGTTCATAATAACTGATCCGTTTCCATACTTTCATATTCATTTCAAATCCTACACCAGTGACTCCATTGACAGCTTGTGTTCTAATTATCCTGTGTTCCCCACACCAGAAATCCTGTGCGTCCTTCCATTTAATCTCACTAATCCCAACAATATCTAACTTAAGTTGTTCCATCTCCCTTTTTAAGTTTTCTAAATTTCCTACCCTATTTAGACTTCTAAAATTCCACACTCCGACTCGTAGAATGTTTCTATCCATTCTGTTAACTCCTCCCTGAGCAGTCCTCACCCGGAGATGCGATTGGTGGTCTACTTACCTACAATTAATTTTAGAAACATGTTTCAACATAACTGAAACATAAAGATGCTACGCCGATATTATACTAACTGTAAAGCGTTTACTGTATGACGCAGCCTACCAACTGACACTGTAGCGCCAGAGATATGCCTGGATGACCAACGAGGCCAAGCCACAGATTAAAATACTTTCTAATTTGTTTTCCCAAACTGTCTCCCGCAATAACAATATCTGCCTCACTACATGCTGTAAAATATTCGGAACTTTTGTTCGCACTTCCCGTTTCGCCTCGATCCCCAAATAAAGTTCAGTAATTTGGTCTTCGCGATGTGACAGGTGGCTCCGACTCCAAAAATAACTAGATACTGTAAATATTGTCCATTTAGATTTACTTTCTTCTAAGCAAAGTATAAAATTATTTTACAAAATTTAGTGTGCTTTTTTTGAAGGTGGTTTTTATGTTTTTTTAAACAATTATTTTTTAGAAATGGTGCTGTGAATAGCAACTTAAACTAAATTGCAAAGAGTTCTAGGCAATGCGCATAACTAGAAAGAGAATCCGTTTGTTCAGAAGTACAAAGTGTACAGCTCAGTATTTAATACATTTGATTCCCTGAACTATTTGGGCGTAATAGTACAAAGCAGCCCCAAATGGAACCAGCTCGTAACTTTTAGACTTGTAACGCTCGTACAGAACTCTCGTGCGTTCATATTTGGATAGAGATAGTACAGAGACTACTTGCCACATTCCTTACGAAAGTGTCACAGAATTCATACGTCTGGCTTATACATCACGTAGGTTTCGTTTAAACTCATTGATGAAGATACGAATATCTTCTTTCATTTACAAGTCCAGCAACCTATTTATGTCGCTATGACAGCAGAGCTAAGATAGGAGAAATAAGATGCTTAATGATTCGAATACACAGAGTAAAGAGCGCCCTCTGAAATACCAGCCTTAGACATCACAAATTATCTGATAGCACTTTCTCCCACACTCTCCAGAAAATCCCTTACGGCCAGGGCCGACGCTGGGAATTTCGGGCCCGGGGTAAAATGGGTGACCTTTTTTTTTAGCTCTACTAAATCGAAATCGATAATGGGCGTATTCTAGGCTTGAAGGCCTGAGGGCCCCAATCAGCCTGCGAGCCCGGGTACTTTTGACCTGCTTACGGCGATGTGCATTACAGCCGAAACCGTTGTTTGAACTGAAAAAGTATCAGAAGTCGGTACACAGGTCCGCTGAATCTGAAAGTATTAACTGTAGTAGGTTTAGTGAATGATCCAGTATGGTGCGCCTTGGTTCTTTACATTCGTAGCAAAAACGAACATAAGCTTAAAAATGTGGAAAAATGCCTATAAGTTCCGTCGTCTAAGAGCTTATACTTACATTAGCGAAGAGCTACAGCATCTACTGTAATCCAAATAAAATTTATCTTCGTGTGTGTCTTATATAGAAAAATGAAAATCGCTTCCTAATTATGCAACTTCTTGATGCCGGAATTAATGTGATTACTTTCAAAAACATGTTCCCTGGGTAGAAAAAAAGAAGAAGAGCAGCACTTTTTGCCGTTTTTATGGGACCTCTTCTCTCCTGCTTAGTTTGGGTTGTATGCAAATGTTTTAAATACAACATTGTTTTGTACCTACCCTTGAAACAGGGGCATTTCAGTATTGACACAGGTACTCTGCAAGCATGTGTATCAGATTGCCTTCCATCATTGAACGCACCGTCACCGCGTATATAGGTCTGAGGGGGGCGGGGGGGATCCGACGGAAATCTCACGTCATGTTTTGTAATCCTAAAAAAACAAGAAGTAAGTCCATAAACGATGCGGATATCGATTTTAGAGGGGAGGGGAACTACGGTGGCCGGGGGGGGGGGGACTAAACACCTTACGTAATTAATGGAAGCTCCCTAATCGTGGTACATATTTTGAGTGCCGCGAAGTTTTGCGCCAAACAATATCAGGTTGATGTACAAACATTCCAAAATTTACGATTTTAGCCTCTGTAAAGAAAAAATATGTATATTTTGATGAAATAAGCAATCACTATAAAAGTTTCGTTGAAAATGTGTTAATTAGTTTTTGCGAGACGCGTGTGAAAATTTACGAGTTTGTCCCTGTAACATCGGAAAATGTGTTGTATATTCTGGATAAAAGAATCCTGTATGTTATCCGGTGGGGTTTTTGTTCAAATCCGTCCATTACTTTATACCTGAACATACAGACAGTTGGGTAGAAATTCCAAATTTTGCCGTTTTATCACCAGTAGTGTCTATTGAAATTGCTCGTCTTGAAATAAATTAGCCGTAAAGAGGCAACTTTTCCACAACTGTATTATATTCTATCGATAAGCAAAGAAGATTATTTAATGACTGCAC
Source organism: Vandiemenella viatica (assembly GCA_031002005.1). Classification (NCBI taxonomy): domain Eukaryota; kingdom Metazoa; phylum Arthropoda; class Insecta; order Orthoptera; family Morabidae; genus Vandiemenella; species Vandiemenella viatica. The sequence continues at coordinate 388,092,604 of CM061921.1, forward strand.
ACGTGTGTAGAATTATTGTTGTATACGGTGTTCGCTATAAAGATGCTCCGCTTAACTAATGTTCCAGCGCCCTGCCCTCGCATTCGGGAGGACGTGGGTTCGAATCCCCGTCCGGGCATCCAGATTTGCGTTTTCCATGGTTTCCGCAAATCACTCCAGGCGAATGCCGGGATGCTTCCTTCAAAAGGCCATGGCCGAGTCATTCCATTTCCTTGCCCCCAGTACTATCCCGCCTCTAATGACCTCGACGTCAACGAGGCGTAAAGCCATAATTAAAAAAAAAATATTATTCCGGGAAGGAAGTCTAACTTCTCAGAATGATTCAAATTCTTCATGTAAAGTGGTTATAAACGCCGAAACTCATCACCGTCAAATATACGTTTTGATTTCGAGACTTGGAATTCGGCAGAATCCCTGTCGGGCCATCCAGACTTCGCCTTTTCGTGGTTTCCTGATACCATGATTCCTTCAAAAGCTCAGTACCGAATTTCTTCCCGTTCCCTATCCCCCAGTCTCCTCCAGCCCTCTGATGACGTCGACGAGGCGTAAAACGCGAAAGGGGAGAGGGGGGGGGGGTAAGAATTCTACTATATAAATGGTATCCATTCTGAATTCCTAAAGTGATCGTCAACTGTTACTTTTGGATATTGAACGTACCTCTACAGTGTTAATTTATTCATTTATTTATTAAATACATGTTTCGTTTGATATATTTTGCGGCCGTCAATTAAAAATATTACGGTGGTTGTTTGTGAAATAGCTAGCTAACATTGAACAGAGAATCCAGATTTTTATCCCAGCCGTTTCATGACTGACCATTGATTCTCGTCTGTTCATGAGTTTTCTGCTTTGCGGATATTTTTCATTTGCATGCGTTCCTCGCTCCCTGCATGTTTCACGTCACAGTTTGAGTGTTTTCGTTTTTTTAATCACATTTGCAAGAATGGTCATGAAAATGCCAGCATAGATCATGGGTGGTCATGCAATCGGTGGACTACGAAAATTGAAATGTCAACAAAAGTTGGCGATATTCACTCTCTACAAATAAATACAAGTTTGTTACGACATTGTGCAATTTTATTTACAACAGAAAATCTTTTATACAATAATCTCCAGTGTTGGCTTTGTGCTTTTTCTGAATGAACTTACTTAAGCACAATTTGTAAATTCCACTTTGGCCTCATTTAACGGGTCTGTATCACATATTAATACCGTTTTTCCTTTTACTCAGACTTAAATGTGACCGTGCGGGCGGAGGTACTAACAACACCAAGACGCGTCTTGAATGACTCATATTTTCCGTAACTTTTTTTTACTTATGGCTTTACTCCTCGTCGACGTTGAGGTCATTAGAGGCGGAATGGGATCGGGAACAAGGAACGGGAAAGAATTCGGCCATGGTCATTTGAACGAAACATCCCGGCATTCGCCTGAATTGATTTGGGGAAACCATGGAAAACCCAAATCTGGATGCCCGGACGGGGATTCGAACCCGCGTCCTCCCGAATGTGAGGCCAGAACGTTAACCGTTCACCCACCACGATCGGTCGCTTTCTTGTTGGCTGTTGGCAGTATTATTCTTTCCACAGTCAATTCGATTCATGTTGGAGGTCTCTCCCATCTGTCCAGTGTTGTTTGTTTTGACTATTTACTTTCACGTTTTGTCATTCCGGCTTGTCATTTATTTGATGCTGTCAGTTCTTATGTGCCAAGGAGGGTGGAGGAGCATACGTGTCGCCATATACCCATGGACAATGTAAGCGTAGTTCTCTATTTTAAGCGTTAATTTCTTATCATTGTGTTATTTTTTAGGCGGAAATTGGGGATCGTCATGGCGCCGCCTATATATTAACGCTAAACCGTGTAAGAACTGTAATTAATATGACCAGCGCGTTATATTTCCACGGAGTAGATAAAGCACAGGGCCGATCTGTATGGTCTGATTATGCAATCAAACTGAACATCTTTGTTTTCAATGGCTTTTTTTTTTAAAAAAAATCTTAACAGTGCAAATTTTATGCATTAGGGAGCGTCCAGAAACTACGTGGTTCCATTTCGGCTTCTTTTCAACCCCATCCCACCGAGTGTGGTGGGTGAACGGTTATCATTCTGTCCTCGCATTCGGCAGGACGCCGGTTTGAATCCCCGTCCCGGCATCCAGATTTTGGTTTTCCATTGTTTCCCCAAATCACTCCAAGCGAATGCCAGGATGCTTCCTTCAAAAGGCCATGACTGAATTCCTTTCCGTTCCTTGTCCCATCCTGCCTCTAATTATCTCGACGTCGATGAGGCGTAAAGCCAAAAGATAAAAAAAAAATCCACGTAGCCTGACGTGACTTTTGCCTTGATCCTCCACATGGAATCTAGCCTCTCCCCTTCTCCCCTCCACGTAGCCTGACGTGACTTTTGCCTTGAACCTCCACGTGGAATCTAGCCTCTCCCCTTCTCCCCCCCCCCCCACGTAGCCTGACGTGACTTTTGCCTTGATCCTCCACGTGGAATCTAGCCTCTCCCCTTCTCCCCCCCTCCACGTAGCCTGACGTGACTTTTGCCTTGAACCTCCACGTGGAATCTAGCCTCTCCTCTTCTCCCCCCCTCCACGTAGCCTGACGTGACTTTTGCCTTGATCCTCCACGTGGAATCTAGCCTCTCCCCTTCTCCCCCCCTCCACGTAGCCTGTCGTGACCTTTGCCTTGATCCTCCACGTGGAATCTAACCTTTTCCCTAATAATTCCAGACATTTTGTGCTGGTTTTTCGTACCAAAATATCGTTAGAATTATTGGATATATTATGAACACGACCAATATTTGGTTTATGTACATTTTATGAATATAAACATACTTAATGAAATTTTGAGAATAGCCACTCTTGAAAATGATCAATTACTGGGAAAATCTCTTTCTCAAGTACGATCATGGACCCTTTTCCGCTAGAGGTGTTACTAAAAACATTCTTCTTATCTCATTCATCATTGCTTATTAATTGATAAATAGAACAAATTCTACCTGCTGCGTACAAAAAGGAGCTTCGTCTTTTTTTTCTTTTGCTGCAATTCTATCATCTTTCTTTCTGCGTCATCAGGGAATCAAAAGATTTCGATAGCTCATTGACGCCGTTTTGAAAATTGAAAACGCTTTGGGAAAATATTTCCGACTAGAGTCATAAAGTTTATTGCACAGCGCCATTTCACGCCATTTTTTGAACTTGTAATAACACCTCAGCGATCCCTATTATTACAGATGTACTGAAATTCTCTTCACAAAACAGAATTATGTGTGGTGACACGCGTGCAGTCTGAATCTACTTATGCTTCCTTTTAGAAGATGAACAAGATGCCACTATAATATTACGAGATACTAAAGTCAATAGAACTCACCAGCACAGCAGCATCAAAGCCAGTGTACAACAACAAACGCAAGGTGTGCGTATTAAACTAATTTTACCTAGTTCCCAAACAATAAAAGAGCAAAGGTGTACTGTAAATCTGTTAATAGAATCAATGTTGAAGATTCTGTAAAATAGTGCACAATTCGCAACAAAGAAATTAAAAATTTTGTTGGGTTAATCGACGTTTCGGATTATGGACGCTCTACTTTATACAAACTGTCACTGGCGCGGAAAATCCCGTGTAACATCTGTTAACTAATATTCATGCGCGGCAATGTCAGTATAATAGGCTATCTAAAATTAATATCCAGATGCTGTTTGTATTCTGTACTCCATTTTAACTGTGACAAATAAAATGAATAAAAAAACTACGTACGTTGACTCGGGCAACGACCCTTCCCCCTTCCACCCCTTCCCTCCCCCCTCCACAATTCCTCCCTTCTCCCCACGCAGCTCAGCTTAGTTTTCCACCCAGCCCCCCAACCCCCGTTAACCAAGCCACGTACTTACAGAGCTTTCAAGTAAATTACATGAAATAAAAGGCATTATAAATCGTGTTTGGAAAACATCGGTAATAATTGTTGTAATAGAGGATTAGTTTTATTAACAACATTCTTACTTTAAATTTAGTTTTAATATTATTTAATAGTTTCATTTACTGCTTTGTTTGCCATTAAATACTGTGTATATTGCAGCCACGCAAACAATTAAGTGACTTCAACAGAAATAAAACTAAGGCGAAAAATACGTTGTTTCTATACTTGGCCCTTCTGTTAATTTATTAGTAGAATACTGAACCAGCTACTTGACCACAAATAACACTACGCCAAGTCTGAACAGTGGTTACATGTCTACCAGGCTCTAATGACTTTGACGTCGACGATCTGTCTAGGTCCTCACAGTGAAGTCAGAAAGCGTCGGAGCACAAGAAGCCATGATAATACTCGACCACCTTTCATATAAGTCAGCACAGGATATTTCTTACTAGTCTGTACTGCGTGTAAAGAGCAACGACAGCACGCTCACCAAATGAGAGGCTTGGAGAAACAATGCTGTAAAAAAATCAATTTGCTCTTAAACAGCAAATAATACCATACGAAAAAAAAAAATCCTGAACCGTGTGGACAGGTTGTTTGCAGTCATTGCAGTTGATGGTTAGATTTGGGTACCGAGCGTAGTGGGTGCGCAGTAACGCTCTGGCCTCTCATTCTGGAGGACGCGGGTTCGAATTCCCGTCCGGGTATCCAGGTTTGAGTATTCAACTGTTTCCCAAAATCACTCCAGGCGAATGCCGGAATACTTCCTTCAAAAGGCCATGGCCAAATTCCTTCCAGTTGGGGTGTCCATTAATTACATGAGGTGTTTTTCCGGAATTTCGGATCCCTCCTTTGTGGTGAGATTTGGTGAGATCTGATCGCCCCCCCCCCCCCAAGATGACATGAGATTTTACTGGGAATTCTCCCCTCCCTAGTAGTTTAGCTCTCCTGCTTCATACCCCCCTAATTTCTTCATCCGTTTCATTTTTGGAACTTTTTTTTTTAATCTCCACTCTCCTTCAAGAATTTGAAATGCTCACCTGAGCTTTCCGTCGACGCCCTCCGCTTTGGTGAGATTTCGCCGGACTCCCCTCCCCCCCATTTCACCTCACGTAATTAATGGACGGTCCCTTTCCAGCCTCTAATGACCTCGACGTTGACGAGGCGTAAATCCATAAAAAAAAAAAAAATAGCTTTTGGATAGCGGAAACTTGTGGGATGTGCTGTCCGTTAAATACAATGCAGAAGCAATGATATCAGTAGAATAATTAAGACAGTTCGAATACCCTTTGTTTACTTAACGATAGGACAAAAGGCACCGAGCTCGCCTCGCCGTGCGTCATACGGACGTAAAAAGAATCGCCACCCTGATTCTTCTCTGTCATCTAATCTCAGTGCCGCCCCACTGTCGGCTGCCGACGTATTTACGATTCTTCGTGAAGACATCAAGGACACAATATTTGTGATTAGTAAAGTCGGTGCTGACATGTTTATCAGCCTCCGTTTTCCCGTTTCTAATCTCATATGTTATGTCTATATCAGCGACCAGCGTTTATTTTAACCAATAGTGCCGTTTCGTCCCGGGGGCTGTATTAAGCGCTGTCTTACCAGATATTTCATCAGTCATTTCTGGGACAAGCTTACCGTAAACATGTCTGTCAGCCGTATTGGAGACCTTACATTTCGAGTCAACGAAGGTATGTAACATATTTAAAAATAATTATCGATAGCAGTAGTTATATTAAATAATTAACTCTTACTATAGCAAACAATGTTTACTTTTTCCACAGACTATTTTAATCAGGCGTTGGAACAATTACTAAATGATCAAATTAAATGTTAGTATTTTTCAGAATGTTCTTTACCTATGTATGAATTAAAATATTAAAGAGATAATGAATTTGGCGTATGTTATCCGTTTTCTTAAGTTTCCAGTAAACATATATTTTGTGTTCTATAACAAATTTTGAAAATTGGAAATCTTTGGATTAGCTCTCTCTTAGGTTTTTTTAATATACATGGTAACATGTTCATTTGATTGCTCTCTTAAAGACCTTTCATTTGATGTAAGTTATGTTGAACTCAAACCACAGCAATTTTGTTTACTAAAAAATCTAAAAATCTTCAGATTAGTTCTTTTTTATTTTTGTATAATGGGTAAAGATAATAAATGTATTAAGATGTCTAAAAGAAATTAACGTCTATCCTGATCAAAACTTATTGAAATTAGACATTCCATCTGACATACCAGTATGTAGTAATAATGTAAACAATTTCAATTCGTTGAATTGAAGTGTTCAGACCACTATTCTCCATCAAAATATAAGGGGAATATTTAGTAAAACTGATGACATTACCTTATGCCTAGAAGAGATTAAAACTTACAGAAATTGCAATGTAGATGTTTTGTGCATATCTGAGCATCATTTGTTTGACACAGGAATATCTAAGCTGTCCATCCCAAATTATAAACTAAGATATGATTTCTGTAGATATAAAAAGGAGAAAGCGGGAGTTGCCATTTTTGTTAAAAATAATATTCAGTGCAACAGTGTAGGTGTAAGTAAGTATTGTATAGAACAACACTTTGATGCTGTGTTACTGAACTAGAATCTGGTAAGGAAGAGCTCATAGTAATAGCAATTTACAGGGCCCCCTCAGGAAATTTTAGACTGTTTTTATCTCAGTTAGAGTCTTTGCTACTATGTTTCAAAAATAACAATCAAATAGTTTTATGTGGAGATTTTAATGTTGACTTTCCCAATCACAGCAATGAGAGGCTAGATATGGAAGCTTTGATGTTGTCTTTTAACTTAACGGCACTTGTAAATTTCCCTACTAGAATACAAAGTAATAGCAGGACTGCAATTGATAATTTTTTATGGATATTTCTCAGTACAGTAATTACAACATACTTCTAGTAAAAAAATGGTATCTCAGCTCATGATGCCCAGCTGTTATGTATCAAGTCCAGAAACACTATTAAACAGATAAAGAAAAGTTGGGTATATAGAAGAAATTTTAATGAAAACAATATAAAACATTTAACAGATTCCTTAAATAATGAATTGTCAGAAGTGTACCATGCGCAGGGTGTTATTGAAAAATTTGATTCCTTTCTCAATATATTTCTAACATTTTTTGATGGAAGTTTCAAAAAAAGTAAAATTGTCAATACTCGAAACAATTAACTGGGTAAGGGATGGATAACAAAGGGTATTAGAATATCTTGTAAAACAAAAAGGGACCTGTACTTAAAAATAAAAGAATCAGATAACTATAAACTGAAAGCTCATTATAAACTTTATTCTAAAATACTAAGAAATGTAATAAGAAAGGCCAAGTACAGGTATGTAATCAGAAAAAATAGAGAATTCAGGCAATAAGATGAAAACTATATAGAATATAATAAAAACTGAAACAGAAAAATCTGTAAATCACTCTAAAGACATAAAAATAGAACAAAATGGATCTGTTCATAGTGAAGTAGGGGAAGTTTGTGAAATATTTAACGAACATTTTACTTCAATTGTAGAGAAATTACGCATCGAAAAGCAATCCCCACATACTGACCTACGGCTTCTTCACACTGCTTTCCCAAATAAATTTGTAGAAATGCAATTGCCACCAGTAACAGTCTCAGAAATAAATAAACACATAAAACAATAAAAATCTAAAAATTCTTCCAGCTATGACAATATTTCAAACAAATTACTGAAAAGATATTCAGATTGTATCAGGCGTGTATTTGCCCACATTTGTAATGAATCCTTAATGCAGGGCGCGTTTCCAAATAGACTAAAATATGCAGTTGTAAAGCCGATGTTTAGCAAAAGGAGAAGCAACATGTGTAGATAACTATCGTCCCATTTCATTACTTTCAGGATTCTCAAAGATTTTTGAAAAAGTCATGTACTGTAGTGTAATAAAAAATGTTAAACAAAATAATATCCTCACTAAATCACAATTTGAATTCCAAAAATGATCATCTATAGAAATGGCTATATATTCATTTTTAAATAACACATTTGAGGAACTGAATAATAAAATGAGCCCTGTAGGAATATTTTGTGATCTTGCAAAAGCATTTGACTGTGTAAATCATGAATTACTTTTGAATAAAATGGAATACCATGGCATTTATAGAACGGCAGGTAAATGGTTTTAATCATACATGGAAAGTCGAATGCAAAAAGCTTCCATTTTTTATCCTAAAATAAGTAAAGATGCTTTATCAGACTGGGAGAAAATAAAACATGGAATTCCACAAGGTTCTGTCCTAAGACCCCACTTCTTGTTGTACATCAATGACCTTCCTGAAAACTTATCTGATAAAGTTAAGAATGTTTTATTTGCAGATGACACTAACCTGACTGTGAGAAAAACACCAAACAGCAATCTAGAATTTAATGTAAGTGAAGTAGCAAATTGGTTTAAGGCAATTCATTAAAATTAAATTTTGAAAAAAAAAATCACATTATATTAGATTTAAAACAAAAATTATGCACAGCCAGATTTACAAGTAAGCTATAAAAATAACACAATATTAGAAACAAAGAGTATAAAATTCCTTGGTATTAAAATAGATGAGAAACTCTGTTGGCATGAACATATCACTTCAATACTGAAGAAGTTAAGTAGTGCCACCTTTGCAATACGAACATTTTATCTAACAGCAGCTCTAGAATTAACGAAACAGGTGTGCTCCTCATATTTTCATTCAGTGATATCATATGGCATAATTTTTTGGGGACGCTCTTCACAAAGTAAAAAAGTTTTCATAGCACAGAAAAGAGTTATTAGGATGTTGTGTAGGGTACAACCAAGAACTTCTTGCAGACAACTTTTTAAAAAACTCAATATTCTTACAATGACTTCTCAGCATATATTTTCTCTCAAGTGCTTTGTCATAGGTCATTTTAACCTGTTTACTTCTAATTCACAGGTACACAATTTCAATACAAGAAACAGAAATAACTTGCACAAAACACAAACATCTCTGTCATTAGTACAAAGAGGAGTTAATTATTCTGGTATACATCTGTTTAATAAACTTCCCAAGAGTATAAAACAGTCTGCAGATAATAAAGATACTTTTAAAGAAAAACTGAGAGATTATCTTATCGGCAACTCCTTCTACTCCATTCAAGAATTTGAAAAAATTAAATAATTGTATTGAATATGACTTTTGCAAAATTCGGTTGTAAAAATTAATGTTTATTGTTATTCTCTTTATTTGTCTTAGTAACATACACTTGTTTTTACTATGATTATGACTCATATTATATGTATGTGTATTAACCATGACATCCCAGTGGTCCTTCCTCAGCCGGGATCCATGAAACAGGATTGATAAATAAATAAATACCCTCTTTTGGAAGAACAATAAACTCAAATTTTGATTTTTTTTAAAAATTCTTAAAGTTAGCTGTAAGTGGTAACTATTCCAGTAGAAACTCTTACAGTTTCTTCTCATTGCAAAAAACACTAATTACTCTGTTATATTGCAGCATCAGAGTTTCTTTCGAAACAAGCTGTGGCACCACCTGTCTCTATAAGTCGGTGCTTGTCTATTCTGCTGATGTGGTATGTAGGTTGGACGATGTCAGTCATCTTAAGTACATCTGCAGCATCTACAAGTCAACACAGCTGATCGTATCCAACATCCTTTAGCACGTTGCACTGTGGAGGTGCACCTCTGGCCACAGTCTAGGCAAGCTGGCCACCTTAACAGCACGGTATATACCTTCCGATAGCTGCACTGTCTCTACTGTTAGCTGCACCGATGTCGACCTCCCCACTCTCCTCTGCACATTAACCAGACACGGCGTGGAACGTGTAGTCAAAACATGGAAATGTCTGCCTCCAACCACTATAGATTCAGGTGCACAGACTTTCAGCACTGTAAAATGTGAGTCTAGTGCAATGCTTTTAAACTCTGAAGCCAGAGAATGTGCTTACGGCAATGGAATTTATTCCAGTACTGTAGTACATTTCTAAATTCAGAAAATTGCCAACAACTACTCAAGTTCATCGATACTTATTTTATACTTTCATCATATAAACTCCACGAAATTGTTACTAATTTTTCCACCCTGGCTTTAAAGGTTCGGTTTTGTCTGGTTAGAGAATTCAAAATTAATAACAATCATTTAGAATCTATTCGTATGTGCTTTATATCGAGATGTATGTAGCTCCCTGCCCGGTTGGTTCGAAGCCTGTATAAGGCCGGACCTCGTGATTAAACTTAGTAAATTTCGGGAACGTGAGAGTAGAAAATCTCTCTATCGTATTGTATGCCCCGATATGTACAGTGCTCCATTTGAGCCATTGTATTGAGGATCTTTGCCTATAGCTCTGCGACTTGATAGTAGAAAGGAAGCTGTCGTCATTGTTGAGCTGTGCTTTCCCTGGACATTACTTGCTTCATATTTAGAGGCGCATAAAAACTGGGACAAAGTTAGTAAATATCATTATGCACACTTGGCGTTAGATTTTACAGATATCGAGTTTCCGTAATACTATCGGACATTTCAAAATCTGAGAGACAAAATTTGGATTATTCGATAAATGAAATGTACGCCATTAACTGCAGCGTACGAGGTCATTTGCACATTCTGCTCTAATTTGTCAATTTTTAAATTGTTCTCAGGAGAATACCCTGAGAAATTGCCAGTGGACGTTTTCGGTGAGCTGATCGAAGTTGATCAAATTTACGAGGGGTTTAGTGTATTGTAATGACAGACCTGCAGGAAGTACATTTCACTCGTGCTGCCGTAAATCACATTCCTAGAAAAGATATTGAAGCAGGTACTGTGAAACTCTGCCATCATTGTCATGAATCATGTGCATTCAGCATTGCCTTATACATACAATTTACAGCACAAAAATGAAAGATTTGTACTCATCTTTAGTTATACTTTGTCAGGGTATGATGTGCACTGATAGTTACAGCTTTATCATACCTCAACAATGATGGGGTGAATGTTCTTCCTGTCATTGTTTAACGCTGATTTACATTTTTCAAAAAGACGTAAGGTACTTCAATTACGTCGGTTTCTGGACTCCTGTCATTTCGTGTGGGCCCCATTAAACGAACTAGTTGGAGCCATTAAGGAAGCTTTCGTGTATTACCACTAAACCTTAAACATTCCAGTTGGATAAATGTAAAGGAGTCTTCCCCTACATGTACTTGAATCCGATGAAGTAGTTCTCCGACACCACACTTCGACCGAAATAAATATTTTACAATTCGTTGTCAAGAATCTGGAATTATGAACACTGATTAATGTAATAAAACACATCAGGGAGGAATGTGATACATCTTGCTAGAAGATTGACAACAGTTTCAGGATGGTGCACTATAACTAGTAGGTTGTTGGTATTATGAAAGACGATGCGAATCACTCCTTGTTTTTGCAGTTTATCAGATTTTAGGTCGAAAATGTACACATTCCAGCTAGAATCCAATGTGCAAAGGGTCTGGCAGGTTCTATCAACAAAACTCTTCTCGTGTAGGATTTATCAACAATTTTAAAAGTTAACCTGTGAAGCGTGTGGCGGGTTTGGGTGCCTTATTACTTTTTTAAAAAAACATATGAATTTAATTCTTAATCTCAGGGTAAATTTAGTTTAAAGTTATTTCAATTGAGAACGGGTTCTTAATCAATTACAATGCATGACATCATTGTTCATCAATAAAAGTTCCATAACCTGGACATTTATTCATGTTAAAATTTAGATATGAATTGCACATATCATTTCGGTCATCATCGAAATATTTAAACATATAAACAAATTAATAATCAAAAGGACAAAGGCACATCATTGTTTTTGTTGTAACCACGAAGTTATTTTAATTTATGCTCCGGCTAAAAACTCATTGGGTTTCGGCAGATTGAAACTGTTATATGCAAGTTTCCTTTCCAGGGTCGCTATTTGGGTGAGACAGTGACTTCGAATATTAGTGCATTTTCCTGATGAAGGTGTTTACCGTGAGTCAGCACAGGGGAAGATACACCAGCACCTGTCTTCACATGAACCACTTCCAATCACACTTGTCCGTGTGGACATAAACACTTATGACTTTGCACGGGTCGCCTCTTGCCGGCTCTCCGCTCGCTTCAATGACCTCTCGTCTCGAGATCTGCCGAACGAGTCCTCGTTGCCATCATAGCCGCTCACTTCCACACATCGGGAAGACGCACCGACGTCGGTTCAGCCAATCCCGTCCCTTCTCTCTCCCTCCCATCTCCGGAAAACGTCCAGACATGAAACCAATGTTTTACATAAAATAGTAACTCATTTTATATTGGAGAATCACTGTCCTTCCCACATACACACTCACACACACACGACCTCTCTTCATTCAGGCTCCTCTGATTGGCCGCGAGTTTAAGTTTCTGGGAATTGCATGTTATCGCCACTTCCTCGGTTTTTCATTGTTCGAGAAACACGCCGTGTTTGCATTTCGCCACGGTCTGTCTTCATAAATTGTCGCGACTGCACAAATCACTACTATGAGTGTTGGAGCCACATAAATTTCGCTCTTAAGACGATGTTCGTACACAGTCTTTCACTAGTTGACAGTGAGTAGGGTCACCTCTTATTAGCGGCTAAACGCCTCGCCGGTTTCCTGGAAGTTGGGTCAGGTAGGTAGCTGACCCCCCTTGGTCACTGTGTCGCTGGCAGTTAACGTCAGCACAGAATAATTGTTACCTGCTGCTTATAACCACGCTAAAAAGATAATGAAATCGTAATGTTCTCACATCATTACACTGTAAAGCCCCACTTGCAGCTCCGATTTCAATCGGACCTCCGTCGTATCGAGATTAATGAAATATCCAAGTTGTGTCTTTCTTGGTCACATAATAAGCACCTATATTTTGTATTTTTGTAACGGGATAGAGACCCTACCATGGGGACACATTTAGACGACCCGTCAGCTGGCCCGACCTGGTACCTACCACCACGCATATATCCGTCTAGCTCTGAAATTTGCACGTTCCATTCAATAGTAATACTAACAATAAATTTAGTTAGTTACATATTTTATTAAAGTTCTAATATTTAAATTAAATATGTATGGCTCCATATTTATCAAAATCACAAATTCTTGGTGTTACCCTGACGGTTTGACATTATGCGAAAAGCCTAGGAAAAAGAAAAAAAAAGACGCGTGCCAAGCAATTATATTTACAAAGGCATATGTTCAGTCACTTTAGACTCTTAGATGTGTTGGATGGTGTAGATTTCCGGAATTACTAGCGGATGGCACCTAAAATGCCTCATTTCTTGCGTCTTTGTTATGATAGAGGCAGGGGCGGATCCAGGATTTTGTTTTGGGGGGGGGGGGCTTGGCTTGAGTGAATTTTGGTTCAGAGGGCTTGCGTTCAGTGGATTTTGGTTTTGGGGGGGGGGGGGGCTTGAGTCGGGAAAAAGGTAGTATTTATAGCCTCCTCGGGCCTCAAATGCGTAGAGCTAAAAAAAAAAGTCTCAAAACTACAATTTCAGGGGTGGACCTAGATACGTTTGGGGGGGGGGCTTGAGACCCCTAGCCCCCCCCTGGATCCGCCCCTGGATAGAGGGAATGTGAGGTTAGGGTTGCCAACCATACTGTATTGTATAATATTTTATTTTTGGTTTCTATACTTTTTCCTACGAATGAAGTATGCGAAAATACTTTATTTCGATTAAAGTATACAACACATGTAACTGAACGTTCGTCTGCTTGTTTCACAACCTTTTGCAAGAAAAAGTACCTATCCGCCAGCGATTTTTTTGTTTGCTCGCATCCTTTGATCTGTGTGATTACAGCTTCGGAGTCCAGGCAATAATGGCGGACCATTCATATTGTTGTACTCCAGTCTACTCATGTCCGCTCTCCGTTCTTTCTGAACGAAACTATGAAGTATGCGGAAACAATTTATTTTTGGTAAACTATACAATTCAAATAATTTCCAAATGACATGTTAGTGGTTATGATAAAACTAAATAAATGCAAGATGGTGGGAAAGGAGAAACAGAGCGTCCATAAATTTAAACATGAGTGTTTCTTTTTTTGTTATACTAGATGTAGAATGTGGCTCCAGCTGTAACACTGAAATGAAACCAACAATTAATAGCTAGTCCAATAATATCTGTATTTAAGGCAATAAATAACTAAATTTTTTTTTCCCCTTTATATACTTTTTATTTTCTTCTTTAAAAGACAAATAAGTTGGCAACTCTATGTGAGGTGTCCCATAAAAATTTGTGGGTCTTTTACACCTCCAGCAACTCTATCAATACATATTTTTCTTGCTTATCGGATGAATCCATCTCAAAATGGGTAACCAGACAGTGTGGGCACAATCGGGTGAGGCTTTACACAGCCAGTTTTCAGGGCAGAGTGGTGGGGGCCTGACTTACCCCCACCCTTTTACCCTAAATCGAATGGAATTTCCACCCGACCTCCCTGCCTGGTCTCGCGGAAAAAACGTGACCAGGAGCTCACTTTAGATGACCCGTATTCAGGGCCTAAGGGGCGTGGTGACGATTTAGGGAGACCAGGTCAGGTCGTCTAAATGGGCCTTAAATGAGAGTATATATAAAAATGAAGGTGAAATATATTGCTTATTGCTGTTAGTGTAAATGCTGTGTACTTAAAAAGTTTCTTTTTGTAAAATTATAACCCACATGTATGTAATTTGTAAATATTGGAGACATGTTTAACTGTCAAGAGTTATAACAGTGAACTTTAAAATATTTGCAGTACTCTTCAATCCTAAAAATCTGTATATATAATGTTTGTTTCAGTGTATGTGTGTGTAATATTTTTATTTTAATCTGTAATGCAGTCTTATGGACTCAAATATATAATTGTAATCTTATTTATTTTAAAAAAAGTTATTTTTCCAATGTAAATAAACCTTTTGTCATATATCCGATTATTGTGTGATTTATTGAAAGCTAGCCACTTCATCATCACCATGTTTTCCCTTCTTCTTATCACTTGTTCAACCAGAAATGTACTTGTGTGTTTTGTTAATTGTAATTCTTGAATAAGTTACAGAATTTGTTAATTTCACTTGTCTGAGGGTAAATACGTTTGTCAACCAGTTCAGCAAGAACCACCAAGTGTGCTTGACTATTTATTCAGAAAAGAATAAAACCAGTTGAGGTTCCTCCCATAATACATGTCGGCAACCATGAATCCGTGCTTGCAGGTGTATCGGTGTTGATGTGGTCATTGAGATTCAGATAGTCTTGTTTAAAGAGTAGATTAGATTTGCATTGTCTGTAACCAATTGTTTTGGTTTCCTGTTAGATGTCTGACACAGGTAGAAGAAATTGACTAAGTGGTGTCTACGCATATGAAAGTAATCTAATATATTATTTTGCTTTTCACACGAAGTGTCATCAAACACAAATACTGAATTTGGTTAAATGTCACTGAGTGGAGGTACATATTGTTATCCCTAAATGTAAAATATTTAATCTCTTTAATGGGTGTCAGTATTTCACATAGCAAATGAAACTTTGGCTGATACATGGAAAACACAATCACAGTTTCAAATCCATTGGGGTGTTCCACAGGAGAGAGCACAAGATTGATATTTCCACAGTTTGATGGTATGCCACTATTACCCTCACGGTCTCGGGAAATAATTTTCCAAATTCACTTGATGTTAATCAGCAACATCCACTTTACTCATGGTTAATGTTGCAAACCGCATGTTGACAAGGTTAGGTGGTAGTGCAGACTATTTACAGGCACACAAATATAAAAAGTCCAATTTCTGCCTACAAGAAGGGCAGTGGCTCTCTAAACCAGCTGGTCAATGCTATTTGAGGCACACATAGCAACATACCAATTTCTGGACTGGGGCTAAACTCAAAAATCTTCTAAAATTTGATCAGGTCAGGACCAATTCACTAAAAGCGGCCTGAAGTGGAAACTATATGGCTTATGCTCAGGGAGTGGACACACGCAGTGGGGAAGGCATCAAACAGAAAGAAACCAAATGGTTCAAATTTGGTTAATGTGTGACAGCCTTTCAGTTAACAGACCTATGCATGCTAAGCTAAAGCTGAATATAGGCATTAAACTAAAAATATTTGAATGCGTATGTTGGCAGAATTGTCAGCATCTGGGGCTCTCACGAGCAGTTTTGAACATTCTTGCATGATGCATCACCTGATAAAATCTGTAAACCTGAATATAGAATCATTGACTTGGATAGTAGTGAAGGTGCTGGATCTCACTGGGTAGCACACATCAAGTGTGAGGATTGCATGGTTAAGTATTTCAATAGTTTTGGTGATTTACATCCACCATTTGAATTGCAACAGTCATTTGTGTGGGAACTGTATACTGTGCAATGTGAAACGACATCGGAAATTTGGTACACACACCTGTGGTCATTTTTGGTTAATATTCCAATACGAAAATCTATAATATCTGTCTTGCCAGAAACCTTGGTCAGAGTATAGTATGTCTGTGTCACACTGCTTGTCCAGTAATGGTTCAGTTCTGATCTGTGATCACTTTCTGCCGAAAGTTTCGAATTGTGTTATGTATACAATCAGGCTGGTAGACTCTCAAAGTTGCTACTCGATTTCAAATTCAGATGATTCAAACTGTAAATTTTACTAGACAAAGAAGAATATGGTCATTGATATACACACAGGATCTTACAATATTCACAACTTGCTAAGATATTTGACTCAAAAACAGAAACAAAAAATGATATTATTATTAGAGAAAATAACAAATACAAGTTAGTTACAAGCATCGGTCAAAATCAATTTCACTAAACCAAATGCAATTCTGTCACTGCTCGTATTACAAAACGTGTGTTAAAAGTTGGCACTAAATTTTATATCTCGGTTTGTACTGTACAGATGTTTTAAGTTAGTGCTATAGTGTAGTATTTACATGAGCAGCTACTTTATCGATAAACTGGGACACACACACAGTGAATTTTTGCCATGGTACAAGAATACAAGACTGTAGTACCCACTAGTGTAACGTATCTATCTATTATGTTGAAAATTTTCAGCAGTATCCTAATTAGAGTTGTTCTTATGGAAGATGACTTGGTGGATTTCATAGGCAAAACTATTTTCTGAGAATGCATATAAAAACACTGGCATAATAGGCACTCACTGTAATCAAAACTGCTCAGTTACAAACAGATGTCAGTCATGCCTTACAACAAATGTATTTGCACTTCTGATTGATGAAATACAGCACGGACTAGAAACATTGGTATCACCAGAGCGTTGAAGACATACATTTCAATATACATCAAGAACTTTATTTGTTGTAGAATACAGGTGGGTTGAAAGTGATCTTGGAAAAGGTTACTTTTGATGTCTATATACTTATGAGCATGCACTTAGATCTCATTCAAGAATTCAAATGGCTGTTTATAAATCTAAAACAGCAGTTAGTACTGATTTGTGCTTGTGATAACACAAATTCAACATGAAAGTCATCAAAATCCTGAAAAGAACAAATTTGTCATCAATAACCTTATATGGAAGGTGAGTCAAATGCTTGTTTTAACTAAAACTGTTGTCTTACATCAATTACAGAGGTTGGGAAGTATTCAAATGTCTTATAGAACCTCTAAGAAGTAAACACACCTTGTCTCTAAGGATTTCAACATTGGAGAAACCTAGGTTTGTGATTCTGGAAATTCAAATGGAAAGGATAAACAATGAAAAACATAGAGCATGTTCATTTATCATTGCTATCTTACCAATGTCAAAGTGTACCTAAGTGATGTGTCACTGCCATGTGACAACTTGATCATAGACTTTATAAAAAACAGAACGTCAGTCTTGTACAATATGTGTACAAGATTCTCACCATCTTATTATGAATGACGACATGTTTCATCTAATCAAGATAAATTTTTTGCATCAGCACCTTTGGTTGTAATCGATTGTTCATGACAAAATAAGATGGGACCTGTAGGTATTTGTATTGTATCTAAAAGCAGTGAGAATTTTCCCGACAAAGCGTCTGCATACTGCCCGATACTGCACAAAATATGTTGTGGCATATACGACTCTGACTATTGTTCTGTGGAAGCTAACAAAAAACATAGCAGCAACAAACATTCTGGTTCATTATCATGAGAACCATCTTCCTGGAAACATAGGAATTCAAGACAAGAAATAGTGTGTTTGTTTTCAAGGAGGTCGATGTATGTGTAATATAGTTAGAAAATATTATTGATGCACATTGTACCTCGGTATCGTCACCAGCTTGTGGAAGTAATGACTGAATAGTTAAATGGCTGACAAAATTTAATCTTGGTATACCTTTGGAATGCTGCTGGTGTAACCTTCAGTAGACTATATGTACTTACAAATAAAGATGATGCCATTATTTATATTAAAGAGCTGGTGGAGACTCGATGGTTCCACAAGATTATCCTGAACAAAATCTGCTACATCAGTGAAGATTTACTATGTCCACCTCTACCACAACCTGAGCAAAATGGTTTGAGTAAATTTTTTAGAGGACATAAAATTTCTGCAGCGTGCATAGAATTATAAAATATATTTTTAAAGCCTAGTGTGGGTAAAATGAAAAATCAATAGAATTAGATATAATGTTTTTATTTATTTATTCTGCTATACAGCATAGATTTTAACATATCAACATCACACCATCTCTTTAATAATAATCAACTTTATGGTACTAACTCTACGGTCAACATCATCTTTTGCCAATATATTTTTATAGACATTGTTTTCTATTTTTGACATTAAATAGTCCTGTGCTAGCACTTTATCAGCTAATGTATTTGCAGATT
The DNA here is from genome assembly GCA_031002005.1 of Vandiemenella viatica. Classification (NCBI taxonomy): domain Eukaryota; kingdom Metazoa; phylum Arthropoda; class Insecta; order Orthoptera; family Morabidae; genus Vandiemenella; species Vandiemenella viatica. The sequence goes on from CM061921.1 coordinate 388,111,341, forward strand.
TGTTGTAGAACTTGGTATCATGGTGATGCCAGGACTTTTTCATGGTCATAACACTGGTTATGGCAGACTGGGTGGCGAGGAGGTTCATTGGTGTTGATTCACAGAAGATTCTGCTGGCAGGATCCGTTTTGCAGGGGGAGGGGGGGGACATGACATTATTTTCTCCCAAGACAGAGCAACAGAAGTTGTGGTAGCTGAGTGGAATGCTCATTTGCTGATTACTGCTAAATAAATTGGATACTATGTCCAGTACCTGGATAAGAATATCCCATTCTTCATTGGTAGAGTAACTGTTGTATTCAACTTTTTTCAAGCACTACAACCAGTGCAAATTCTTATTGTAATGACAGTCTGATGATAAGACATTTCAGGGTTCCCACGGGACTTAAAAAGCCTTAATTTTAATTTTAATTTTTAAGGGCCCTTAAAAGGCCCTAAAATTAGCTCAAAAGCCTTAAAATCTTAGAAAAAGAACCCCTTGCTGGATGCAGACATTTTTGAATGCTCAGTCGAAAGAAAAACTTCAGCCTGTCAAGGAGACATCAGATGTTGCTGTTGTATAGGCTAATTCTTTAGATTTTTCTGTTCCTCCTCCAAATACAACAAATACTTTGACAGTTCTCAAGAACTCAGTACTTGATGCTGAAATAAGGTGGACTGTGAAGTGTGTGAATAGTCATTACTCACATAGTTCTTGCAAAGACATCAATTTGTTATTCCAAGAAATGTTTAGTGACAGCCAGATAGCTTAACTATTTTCCTGTGGACCAACAAAATGTGCTTATCTGCTTTGTTTTGGCCTTGCACTATTTTATAGAAATTTGTTGTGAGACTCTCTGAAAAAATGCAGTCATTATGTTTTATTGTTTGATGAAAGTTTAAGCCAGTTCTTACAAAGTAAACAACTCGATGTCCATGTGCGATACTGGAATGAATGTTCAAACACAATTGAAACCTCATATTTAACTGCTGCTTTTATGGGCCATTCCAAAGCTGAAGATTTGATTGAATATTTTTTGGAAGCAGTTGAGAAGTTATCTCTCCAAAAAGTGATACAGATTTCAATGGATGGTCCATCCGTAAATTTGAAAATTTTCAATATGTTGCAAAAGAAATTAAGAACTGGATTTAATTGTGAAATGTTGGATGTGGGAACATGTGATTTACATGTTGTAAATAATGCATTTAAATATGGTTGCCAAGCTTCTGGCTGGCACCTTGATTCAGTCCTAGTTTCGTTATTTTGGTTATTTAAAGATTCACCCGTGAGAAGAGAGGATTTTCTCAATATTTCCACTCAATGCCCTCAAAATTTTGTTCGCACAGGTGATTGGAAAATTTACCTGCAGCAGAAAGGGCATAAGAAATATGGGACGATGGTAAAAGCTACATACAGAATGTGGAAAAGGGCTCTTTGCCTAAACCTACATGTAAGTCCTTTTTAACAATTCAACAGGCAGTGAAAGATAATCTTATTTGTTCAAAACTGAAAATTTTCATTTCGGTGTCTAAAATGACAATCCCATTCTTGGCTTTTTATCAGAGCACAAAACCTCTCTTGCCATTTATGGCTGAGAATGTATTACAAATTTTATTGTTATCTTCAATGTTTTTAAGAAAGAACACACAAAAGTATTGACTAATGTACAAAAAGTGGCAACATTAGACCTGAGTGATGTGTCGAAGCATTCCTGTGCTGGCAACATCAATTCAGGAGTTGCAGGCAATCAACTTATCAAAGCTATGATATTCAACAAGAAAGTGCCTGAAAAAGAAGTTTTCGAGATTAAAATAGAGCTCAAAGACTTCATTTTTATGATGATTAAGCACGTACTGGACAAATCTCCTATAAACTGAGTTGTAAGAAGTATGACTTGCCTTGATCCTAGACAGATGGCACTAAATAGTAGCAACTGGTATGAAAAGATGAAATATCTTTTGATTCACTTGTCAAAAATAAATTTAATTGGAGAAGGAGACTGTGATGAAATTGTTATACAGTATCACAGTTTTTTTTTTTCTTTATCACAAGTTGCCTCAAATGCTTCGAACCACTTCAGCTCATTTAATCCACATAATGAGCATTCACAATTAGATATCTTTTTAGAGAAGTATCTAGGCAAAGAACATTATAACAGAGTACACAAAGTAGTAAAAATATTGTTGCTGTTATCATATGGACAAGCAGATGTTGAACGAGGCTTCTCTGTGAACAAGCAGTTGGAAGTTGAAAATTTAAAAGAAGAGTCTTTAGTGGCTCAAAGATTAGTCAGTCATCATTTCAAAAACAGCAAAAATAAGTTATTAATAACTAAGGAGTTAAGGATGTATGCAGCTATGGCTCGTCAAAAGTATATTGCGTACCTGGAAAAGAAAAAAAAGTGCAAAGAGTACAGGGATTAAGGGAGTGAAATGCAAATCTATTTTAGATGATTTGGAAGATGTGAAGTATAAAAAGGCACAACTAGAAACTGCAATTAAAGATCTTGAAGATAATACTGATAAACTAGCAGATAAAGCTGAGGTTATAGGGGATGTTAAGTACATCACACAGTCCAATAGTTTTCGACAAACCGCTAAAGTTAAAAAAGCTGAATTTGAGGATGTTGAAAGTATAATTAAGGCTCTATTGAAATATTTAAAAGAGAATTGACCTTTGTTTTTAAACAGTGTGAAAATTAAAAAATATAATTTAAAAAAGTGTATATTTTTTTATTTAACCTGCATACATATTAACAACTCTTACCAGTGTGTTTTATGTTTACCCTTATAACATGTTGTAGCTCATCTGGTAAGTAAACTTTACTCATATAAGAAAATATTTGATCAAATATGCCCAATAGGAACTACTGCTGAAACTTGAAAGTTGTTGAAAAAGTTGTATTTAACCTATTTCTTAAACCTATGGAAAATGTTTAATCTTTTACCGGTCTTTTACATGTAGCTTTCAAAAAAATGGGGGGGGGGGTGAGTCTTCCTCATTCAACACTATACCTGAAATCTAATAAGTAATTGAGCTGACAATTTGGCAGTCTTTCTCTGATGTAACTGCTAATGTGTTATAATGTATAAAAACAAATTAAGTTAAAATATATATTTATATGTTAGTAATTCTTATTACTAAGGTGGTAATGTTTCTTTTTGCCCTTGTGTCAGTTTTCTGGGGTATAGTAGTTTTTTTTATTTTATGTTTAATATATGAAAAGGGGAAAAGTTTGAATATTCACTGTATTATGTGAAAACAAAAGTAAATTTATTGGAAATTTATTAATTTATAAACCCAATTCAAGCTTATTTCATCATAATCTTAACATGCATATTTTAATTTCTGTAAGTTGCATATTTGTTTTTTCATAACATTTTAATGTACGTTAAATGTAGCCTTAAAAAATATGAAAATTGCGTTAAAAAGCCTTAAAAAGGCCTTAATTTTTCTTTTGCTAAAAGAGTGGGAACCCTGCATTTGTAATTGCTTGCATTCAACTGGTATATCGATGCGAACAGAAGGACTTATAGTGATACTGCTGCCGACTGAGCTGTACGGTGTAAGGACTTGGCATTTATACGGATGAGGAAGCATTGTAGGGAAGAGAGATGACACAAATATTTACTGAATGGCAAAGGTTGATAATTGTGTGGCACATTTAAGCACTGATGACAAACACAAATATTGTTCCACTATGTTGACATAATATAGAAACTGGAAAATGGAGACTGGTGAAACAGTTGGCTCTGAATTTAGTAATCATAAATGACGAGTCACTGATAAGATACCATCACTGTAGATGTTAAACAAATCGGCAACTGAACGTGAGGCAATGTTGGGGTTACACAGTATAATGGGTGAATGGTTAACATTCTGGCCTCAGGTTCGGGTGGATGTGGGTTTGACTCTGTATGGCCATCCAGATTTGGGTTCTCCAGGCGAATGCAGGGATTGTTCCTTCAAAAAGGCTGTGGGCTAATTTCATCCCGTTTCTTGCCCCAGTCCTTTCCCGCCTCTAATGACCTCAATATCGATGAGGCGTAAAACCATAAGGAGGCAAAAAAAAAAAAAAAATGTATGTTGGAGTAAGATAAGAGAGAAAAAAACTGTTATGAGTCTATGTCCACTGTCGATATTGGAAAATGACTTCACACCCATCTCGAACCTTCCCATCGAGCCTGGTGTGGGAGCAGTAACGCTCTGGTTTCACATTCGGGAGGACGCAGTCTCGAATCCCTGTCTGGCCGTCCAGATTTTGGTTTTCTATGGTTTCCAAAAATCACCCCTGGCGAATGCCAGGACGATTCCCTCAAAAAGCCGTGGTTGAATTCCTTCCCATCCCCCGTCCTTTCTCACCTTTAAAGACCTTGACGCCAATGAGGCATAAACCATAGAAAAATTTTAACTTTCTCTCCGTGGTGGTTTTTAAATATTTTAAGCTGTGGGATCAAAGACGTGCTTAGCTCTGTTCATCAGCTGATCAGCTGGTCTTATTCTCTGGGGCTTCCGAGGTGACACTTTTACCAAATTCCTCAGCTCGGATCAAAAACTTCAAACTTGAAATTATGCCCATCCTGGATACTGTGTTCTGCTACCACTGATTTACCTTCCTGCTCCAGACAAACATTTCATGCTTACATAACACTGAGTAGTATGTTGCCACTCACACTTCACACAGGAAAGGATAAGTTTGTGGCACATAATCCATGGTCATAGGTCGTGCTTAAGATACCTGTCACGATTATAATCTTCATGGAAGGTATAAAAATGTTCTTCACACCATTTAGGCTCAAAATTCTTTCTATTTTTTATATTATAGCACTTACAAACATAACAAAGGAAAGGCGGTTGGAATCACCATGTTATTTCTCTCTGTCAACTTTCTTCATCGAAGTATGTCGAATTTGCCTGTGTAACCATTTTCTGGGAAGGTTCTTCAAAGATAATCCAGTTCTGCAATGAGATTATCCTTGTCACATACCTTACATGTTCTATGAACAAAGATAGTAAGCACTGAATGGAGTCGTGACAACTGTGGGTGAAGGCACCCGGCCTCTTCCATCACCATGGTTAGCTGAATGTCCTGACGAACTTCATTCAGATGTGTGAGGAATTGTTCCAACCTTGAGGCCATATGTCATCAACATATCTACAAAAATACTTTGTTTGAAGTAGGCACTTATTTAATGTGTCCTGTTCAAAGTTCTCTGTGAAACATTCAGCGACAATCTGTGATGGTGGTGAGCTCTTGCCACTCCATCTTTTTTTCTACCAAGCTTCAATGACCACGTACTTTCTCTATGGAAGCTAACATTTTAACCGAGAGGATGGTATGGCAATTTGCTTTCCACTAGCACCAATCAACACAAATATTTTCAAAGAGGCATTGAATAATGTCCAATTTTAGCATAAATGTTAATAACTCTGGGCCTTATGGGAAGAACAACCTTGGACTACAGTACAGCTACACTGAGGGAATGCAAGTTTTATGATTTGGAGCATATTAGAGCATTGCATTGTTTGTCAAAACCATAAAGAAAACAAAGGGAGGTTCTTTGAAGTACTTTCGGCAGTTCTTTTGAGCTTTCCCAGTTCCATTTTTCTATAATTTCTATGTCTTGTTTATGTAAGAAAATGCCTTCTGTGATGTTCAGTAAATGACAATGATGTGATGGGTGGATGTGCAGGAATGTGGCAAACTGTTTGCAATCGATGTGGTGGAATAATGCCTTGTCATTTGTTTTCCTGTAACGGTGCCCTACATGCATCAGAGTCATTAATATTTTCATTTTCTATACTGTAAGATTGCAGTGACTTATCAAATTTCATGCACTGAATAAGGCAGTGCATTCAGTTTCCTGCAAGTCTCCATTAGTCAAGTTTTCTAGTCAAATGAACAGTTGTTTGCCCCTCTTCTTCAATCATAAATAACTTTCATAATGTATATCAAAGTATCACTTAAGTTTAAGTTAATAAATTACAGTAAACTATATTTTTCAGCTGTACATGGTATGTGATCTATGTACCTTTTAGATGGATCGCTTCATTACCATCAACTAGTAAACCAATGTATCATTTAACTCTGCTGCCAGCAAGTAATGTACTCCACAGCTGGAAGGTTTTAATAAATACTGCAGCTCATCAACTTGGAATAAACTTCATGGTCATATTAGTCATTATTATGTCTCTTTCTTGGAAACTGATTATGATATTAATCTTCCCTGAAGCAGCACTGTTAACATTTTGTTGTTCTGACTAAAGTAAACATTATAGGTTGTATTTTGTCTTCTGCTGGGTCTCTCGCAAGATCGAATTCTTTGGAGAATTGTTTCTCAATCATTGGAGATTGCCTCGAACAATAACACAAAATTGCTTCATTTAACCATACTGATTTCAGACTCATCTCTTAATCATTTATCATTGAGTAATACATCCAAATGTGGACTAAATGACTTTGTTTCTGGATGTGGCTGGCCAAATTTATTAACAATTAGAACGAAATGCTCGTTGACACATATTTTGCAGGTTGTAGTTTATTTAGCACACTAGGCAAACTGCACTGTATACTTAGAAGCTCCTAAATGTATAATAAATTGACTGAAGTTTGACCTAAGCAGTAAGTGACAGGATACGAGAAATAATGTCTGTCTCTGTTACAGATATGTTACCTCAGTCCAAGGCGTACTCTATATAGCCGATACGGAGGCTTCGGATGAAGGAGATTACAGGTAACCGTGTTCTTGTGTAGCAAGTAAATATGTAAAAATAGTATCTAGATGTTTGAATCCGTACATAGAATGTTCGTAAATGTGTGAATCGTATTCGTATAGTGGAGTTTGTTCCATCATTCTGATAAATATCAAAAAATTATTTCTGATTTTGAACATATAAATTATAGAAAAATAATGTTACTTGAGATGTGAATGTTGTCCAAGTATGTGTATATTGGATGTGAATGCTTTGTTTACCATTTTCACATCTTTTTTTATTTCTCAATAATAATTGGCACAAAACTTGCCAACTTAATGATATTTATTGATATGGCTGACATATTTGAGACACTAAACAAGCATTTAACTCTTTGGGGACTCCTTTCATCCAGCAATATGGCTTACTGCCTCCATATTGGATAATAGGAGTGCAAATAATGTCGTTCAGGTTTCCTCTCTGGCGTGGGTCAAGTTAGAATAAGCTGTGAAACCTAAAAGCAAGACTGAATAAGGCAGAACCAGGACACCGAGTTCTTTTCTCTGGGACCCTGAATATAAATTGAACTTGAAGACTAAATAAATATCTTAGGCATACGAGGGACTTGAAATTGTGTAGAATAACAAAATACAATTATGAGAGCTTAAATCTAAATCGCTTGAGGTAGCAAGGATCTGAGACTCACGAAAGAGAGATAAAAATAAGATTTTTTTCCTTTATACCATCGGATGGAAAACACACTGATGCTACTTGGCGAAAAGCACTCGTGTGAAAAGTAGCATTTCTTCTTCTTATTCTTTTGATTTTGGACCATCGGAAGCAGCTGGTTTATTGGTTTGCCATTTCTCCTCCTCTCCAATTGTTTTTCATTCTTTCACTGAGGTTCTTCCTCCTTTCTTCGGACAAGGGAGTCTTGGACTTTATATATTGTTTGTGGAGCCCTTTGAATTTATCAATTTTAGTTTGAAACACTGTTCAATTTTAGTTTGAAACACTGTTCAATTCTCTATTTCATCTGGATGGATTCCAAACTTTCCATAATTTTCTCTTCTCCTCAATCCATTTTGTTGCCACCTTAATTTAGTGATGTATTTGAAAATTCTTTTTATCAACTACTGTCACTTATTCCCATCAGATGTCCATAAAAATTCATCCTTCTCTTGTAAATTCTGTTAGTAATTTTCTCTGCATACTTATATCGATCTTCTTATTGTTTTTTCCACCAGTTACCATCTTCTCCCTAGGAATTTCTGTAGGATCTTGCTCTCTTTTTTTTCTCTAACTCCACAATCTCAATTTTCTTATTCAAAACCAGGCATTCTGAGCTGAACATTGCCTCTGTTGTAATAAGATTCTGATTAAAAAGAGATTATCAGATAACATTCCTAAAATTAATACTTTCTATGCAATAGATACAAAACATAATATACATTAAAGACAAATTATGGTTCCATATCAAGAAATAAATTGGATTAAATTTATATTATGTGTACAACAGTTTGCATGAGAATGTTAGTGCGCCCCCATACTTCACACAACGAAATTTGACTGCTGTTCACAGACAATTTTCTGTAATCATCTGGGACATAAAAACTAAAATTTAAGCTAACAGATTAATACGAATGAAATACAGTACAAAGTTTACAGAGATCACAGAAACCCGGTTTACACGGGTATAGTTCTCGGAGAGTGCACTCTCCTTGCTTCTCTACCGTTGAGGCTTGGGCGGGAGGATCAATTACATAAGGTATACTACAGAACAGTTCCCTGTGTGTATTTTTTTTTTTTTTTTTTTTTTTTTTTTGAAAATGACAATAAAAATAAATAAATAAACTGTGGCCATCACGGGATGCCCGGTGGATGTGAAACATCTAAATTGATGGTTACCGAAAAAATTTATAATTAAAAAAAACCAATAAATAAATATGCAGTAAAAAAATCAAAACATTGAGTTTGATTTATAAAATAAATATTATAAACACACTACTGATTCAAACCAATTTTACTGCAGCCTGTACTTAAATATTTTGTTTCTTCTTTGCCACTGTCAGTCATATTGAAACTCAGTAATACTGTCACTGATTTAAACTTCAGGGAGCGGCAGTGGAGAGGGGTGTACGAGTTGGTGTTACCCCCAAGATGTGCCAATAGATGTTTCACATCAAAAAGGAAGGTTTTTCTATATTATTTAGCTAGAGTTTCAAAAGCTCTGATTGTGGAATCTGTGAGGTTCTTTATTTTTAGAATATATGAAAATGTGCTTTATCCACTTAAATATAATACTTTTACTTATGTTTCCAACGTCAGACCAGTACACAGGAATTTCATTTATCCCTCTTTGTCCATCGCTGAATTTATTTCGATACTCACGCTGTAAATCAAACCACTATTAACAAAATCGTACCACACGAATTTTAAAATCAACTCCTTTGTCTTTATTACAACCTCAATATTAAATAAAACATCATCTACTTATCTTATATCTTCTATTTTCCACATAACAACCAATTATCAATTACAAATTCAAATTTCAATAATTTTATCTTTACTCTAATTTTCTGCCCTCAGGCTAATATTTTCCAGTTACTAATCCCACCAGGATTCTTCGCGGCTTCTTCATTGAGTCTTTCTCTGTCACTTCTTCTCTGCAAAACCCAACTCGTCATCTTCCGACAAAACCTTTCCTTCAACTCTTTTCAACTGTTCTTTATTCGCCAAAGATCTCGTATATTTGTCTTGACATTCTGTGACCTTGGAACTTACAAATTAGATGATAGTATTTGCAATTACATCTACTAAATAAAAAAACGACTTTACTAATGTTAAAATCACAAAAGGTGAGGTTGTGTACCTCACAAAGCTATTGAAGAGGAGATAACTGGAGAAAGAAATGAGTGGGTTAGAGATTGGCTAAAAAGAAGGATTCATTTGGAGGAACTTCTGCTCAAAGAGTTAGCTTTAGAGAATGAGTTGGATTATATGAGCTATCGTAGAATGACGCTAGAAAAATTTGAAGAGCTGTTGAACATGGTGAACGACAAGACAGGTTAGTGAGAGCACAATTAAAACTCCAAGTGGCACCTGCACGCAATTTAATTCATTTATTTTTTATTTTTAAACATTCCTGTTTATATGTGCGCATCAAATTATTAATCTTTTATGTTAATTTGGTCACAACAAAGCCATTTTTTCCCCCAATATTTCAACAATTTCAGCTGCTGTGACCTGGTTCGTGATTTTGTTTCTATAGATGACTGTCTAAATTCCACATACACTCGTAATAAGCATACAAACCAACAAGTTGAAAAGTTTCAGCTTCTGTGAACTTCATTTTTGATTAATTAAGTAATAACTCATTGATGATGAGTAGATTGCACTATGTGTTGAATTGTACACTTCCAGATACTCTATTGAAATAAGTGTGATCATGCAGACATTCTAGCTGTGGTAGGGGTAATTGAGTGGAACTGCTCTGCCAAATGCTAGTTGCCACAACTCTATACTACTCATTTTTGTCAGGTTTCCACAGGTAGTTACTCGACTCTACCAAATATTTGATTCATACCTATAACTGTGTAAACCAGACTAGACAGATGGTTGCAGTTATGCTTCCTGCCATCCTCTCCCCATTAGAAACATCCTTCAAAAGAAGTTGGTAGATAAACACAAAATGTGAAATGGGAACTGCACTTTGTCGGTAAGAAATTCAACATTGGTAAACCAATGTTCATGATGATAGCCATATGCTAAAAGAACCATTGCCAAAGCACTACGAATCATTATAAATTATTTATTCCGGCCATTTCCAGTTCATAAAGCTCCTGGACCAGATGGTATTCCTACTCATTTCTACTCTACTATGCGCCATATTTGATGAAATTAGATACTGCCTCCTTCAAACAAGGAAATGTACCAGCTGAATCAGATACATCCATTGTGAATCCTTTGAGTGGGAATGTCAATGATCCTAAAATTGTAGGCTGAACTTGTTAACTTTAGAACATATTATGTTATACAGTTTCTGGATGAATTGGTGCTATTAAACTCAAATCAGTATAGATTCAGAAAAGTTGGATGCTATGAGACTTGGCTAGCACTTTTAATCCATGTTTTTTGCTGTACGATAGACAAACAATCCTGGGTTGTCTTAGTTTTGTTAGATTTTTAAAAAGTTTCCATTATACAATACAATACAATACATTCATTTTCCATTGATCCCAATATCTCTGTGGGATGTGGAAAGTTGTCAATTTACAGATAAACAGTTGCATAACAAAATAATAAGTACACCACTAGATGTACAGTCATAGTATACATGGTACATTAAACACTTCCATTACAAAATAATACATACACCATAAGATGTACAGTCATCGGATATATGGTACATTAAACTTTTTTTTTTAACAAAATAATACATACACCACAAGATGTACAGTCATAACATATATGGTACTGTAAACAATTACGTAACAAATTAAATGCATACACCAGGAGATGTTTAGTCATAGCATACATAGTAAATTAATTATTTGAACTATATTTGCACAAGATACTGGCAGTTAATTTTTAGATACCTTAGAAATAAATTCTTCGACAGAGTAGAAGGAGTTGTCAATTAAAAATTCTTTCAATTTTTTCCTGAATTTATTCTTATCATCTACTAGACATTTAATATGTGTTGGGAGCATATTGAAGATATGTATCCCTGAATATCGGACCCCTTTTTGAACAAATGACAATGACTTGTAAGTCTTGTGAAGATCATTTTTACTTCTAGTGCCATAATTGTGTATTTTACTATTATTACTTTGTTTGAAACAAAGTATAATTTGTGACTACAAAGGACATTAATGTGTATATATACTCAGATGCTAATGTTAAAATCCCTAACTTCTTGAACAGCTCTCTACATGAAGTTCTATTGTTAACCCCACACATAATTCTTATTACACACTTTTGGGCTCTGAACACTTTGTCTCTATGGGTAGAATTGCCCCAGAATATTATTCCATATGACAATAAGGAGTGAAAATAAGCAAAATAAACTAGCTGCCTCATACGGAGATCACCTAAAGCTGAAATTGTACGAATTGCAAATGTGGCTGCTCCCAATCGCTTAAGTAAGTCAGAAACATGTACTTTCCAATTTAAATTATGATCAATATACAAACCTAGAAATTTCACACTATCTACCTCTTGAATGGACTGGGCTGCAAATTTTATGTCTGTGTGATGTACTGAATTGCATATACTGAGTTTTATCAAAGTTTAAAGACAAGCCATTAGCTGTAAACCATTTATTAATCAGTTCAAAGACATAATTTGAAATATGTTCTGTAGATAAATCAGGAGTGTTTTTAATTCCTATGTTTGTGTCATCTGCAAATTGGACAAATTTTGAGTTTTTAGATGAAACACAGGGTAGATCATTTATATATATTAAAAACAATAGTGGCCCCAATATAGAACCCTGAGGTACTCCACATCTGATTAATTTCCACTCAGAAAACAGTGGACCTCTTAAGGCAGCCTTAAAATTCTCCATTGACACTTTCTGTTTTCTATTTAGAAGGTAAGAACTAAGCCATTTATTAACAATGCCTTCTATACCATAATACTTTAAGTTTCTGTATCAAAATTTTATGATCTACACAGTCAAATGCTTTAGATAAGTCACAAAAAATTCCCACAGGAATTAATTTATCATTTATTCCTTCTAAAATATTGTCAGTGAATGCAAATATAGCTTGTTCTGTTGAATGACCCTTTTGAAAACCAAATTGTGATTTAGTTAGAATATTATTAATTTTTAGATGTTCATAAACTCTATTGTACATTGCTTTCTCAAAAACTTTGGAGAAGGCTGTTAGTAATGAAATTGGTCGGTAATTCGATAGGGCTGCCTTATCTCCCTTTTTATAGAGTGGTTTAACTACAGCATACTTAAGCCTTTCTGGAAAAGTACCCTCAAGTAAAGATATATTACTTAATTCTGTGGAGCACAATTTAATTAATCTGCTGGAAATCCCATCATAACCACTTGAGTATTTGCTCTTAAGGGATTTGATAATATTTCTTATTTCTTCTGGAGTAGCTAATTTTACAGACATAGAGTTAAATTTTTCTTGGAAGCCTTTTTTGACAAAATCCATACTGTGTGTCACTGAGCTATTAGCAGTAAATTTATCAGCAACAGATAAAAAATGTTTATTAAAATTATCAGCAATTGAAAAATTAGATTCTACTGAATTTTCTTTGACAAAAATATCATTACTTGTTTGATTACTCTTTCCTGTTTCCTTTTTTACAATGTCCCATATTGTTTTAATTTTATTTTCAGAATCATGAATTTTATGTTTGTAGTACATACTTTTAGATTCTTTAATAACCTTTTTCAGTATTTTGCAGTACTGTTTGTAATGTGTTTTAACTTTAGCATTCTCAATGTTCCTAGAGGAAATATACAACTTCCTTTTATTAACGCATGATGTTCTAATGCCAATAGTTATCCAAGGCTTTTGTTCTTTTTGAGAAGCATGACACTTTTTCAAGGGGAAGCAACTTTCAAAGAAATTTAATACAATGTTACTAAAAATGTTGTATTTTTCATCCATACCTTGAGCACTGTATACCTGTTCCCAGTTTGTGGTATTCAGGCACTTTCTAAAACAAGTAACTGACTCATCATTTATTACACGCTGAAGTTTAAAGACATTACTCTTAGTGCTAGTTCCTATTGAAGTGTTGATGGTTAATAACTGGGCATCGTGATCCGAAAGTCCATTGATGGATGGCTTGATGGTATAACTGAATTTTGAGGTATCTAGGAAAACATTATCTATAGCTGAGTGACTATTATTCATTATTCTAGTTGGAAAATTAACTATCTGAGTTAAATTGAATGAACTGACTAATGATTCTAACATGACTTTACAGGGTAAGTTATTTAGAAAATCTACATTAAAATCACCACATACTACTATGTTGACTTCTTTTCTGCTTAAAAATGTTAATAAGAGTTCAAACTGGTTCATAAAAAGAGAAAAGTTTCCTGATGGTGCTCTATATACTGTTACTATTATGAAAATTTCATTATTGAATCTTAGCTGTGTAGCACAGGCTTCAAAATGTTGGTCAACACAATATTTGCTAATACTTATATCCTCAAAACTATAACCATTTCTAACATAAGTGACTACTCCTCCTTTCTCCAAGTTCGTTCTACAATAATGATAAGCTAAATTAAAATACCTATTCCTGCAGTTATATGGTGTTCAGACAAGCATAAAACATCAATTCTACTGATATCATTTAATTCATTTATGTGGACTAGCACACTGTGAGGGTGATACCCTAGCTCTACACTGTCAGAAGTACTATATCTCCTTCGCTGCCTCTTAGAGTTGAAAACCTTTATTCTAACATCACATACTTAGTAATTTTCCTCTGAGTTGTCATTATTAGTACTGAGAAATAGGCATTTTCCTTTTTAATAATAAAATTTTGGCAGTTATAGAAAAGGGGGAGGGGGCAAGAACTTTTCTTTTCGTGGAAGGGGGCCTCGTAAGAAAAAGTTTGGGAGCCCCTATTCTAGGTGGTGTGTGATAGGACCCCTGCTGTTCTTCACATACATGTAACATAATGGATGACAAAATAAGTCTGTTTGCTTATGATGCTATTATTTATCACGAAATAAAAACCTATGCCAACTGCACTTAGTTACAAGCAATATTGTTAAAATGATAGCCAGCTGTGAAGATTAGAAATTTGGACTAAATGCTAATAAGTTATAAGTCATGCGTATAAGTAAAAATCTGACATCATTTAGGTCTTAATACGCAGTTAATGACACAGTTAGTACTTTAAATTCTGCTAAATTCCCAGGGGTATTCATTCATAATTATTTGATATGTAACGAAGATATTCAGAAGGAAATGGGGAAAGCAAACCGTATGCTCCGTTTCCTAGGTCGTAATTTAAAACGGTGTACACCAAAAGTAAAATCGATTCCATACGAGCACTAGAATGAACTCGCTTGGTATATTGTTCTTCTGTGTTGGGCCCAGGTTAGAGAGAGTTAATATAAGTATTGGAAAAGATGCAAAGAAAAACTGCCCTATTCGTGACATTTTTATATAGCTGAAAGCTAACTGTCAATGTGATTTTGATGGAGTTGGTTCGAGAAGACTTGGAACACCATTGACGTTGTTCTTTTCAGAAGCTAATTGGGAAGATTTACTTGAGGATGACAGAAAACACATTTTATTACCAGCAACATTCATATCCATGAATGCCAAAACCAATTTATTTCTTTAGTCATTTTTCTCATGGGTGATAACGGAATGGAAAATGTAGGATAGACTGAATGAGAAAACTTAGAATCTGACAGGACTTGGTCTCGAGGAACTGCTTCGACCATGCTAATCTGGGTTTTCCACAGTTTTCCTCAGTCACTCTATGTGAATGACAGAATGATTCGTGAACGTAGACCTCGGGCACCTCATGTCACATCTCATATACCCCTTTCCCCGGATACACATTTGCATATTAAAATAGGTGCAGCACACCCTCCGCCATCAAGTTTGTAGTGAATCGCGGATTAACAGTGATAGTAATAGTCATATGCATGCTAAAATTTGCAACTGACTATACTTAAGGTCCTATCTGTTAAATAAATTATCACACAAAATTTATGCCAGTGATAAAACTTATGTTTTAAGTCATTCTCAGATTTCTTGTTAGTGAAACAACATGGAGACAATTCTAATCAGGTTATTCCAAGATGTCTCAGTGTGCAGTGGAGTAATAAGCTTATATCACTAAGTTCAGGTGTGGCCTTAACCATTGCGAGGCCCCGGGCGGCAGATTTACGCGAGGCCCTTGTCCTTTGTGCAAAATATGTGAACCTAAAGTAGGTATTTGTTATGATTGACGAAAAATAAAAAAATTATATTATATTATATTATAAGATTTATAAAAATTAACAAAACACAAAAACGACAAATTATTAATGATGGTAACTAAGGTATATACATGTTTTCAAAGATATGTGCAGGCATTTAAAAATAATTTTCGCGGCTTTTCCTAAGACCAAAATCTTTAATTAAAGAACCAGCTTTCACGTGAACTCATTTCATAAATCTTGTTTTGCACATAAAACTAACTCAGAAATAATTTACAAGTAGTTTTACACAGTTTTTTTTATTTTTTTTTAACAACTATCTTTTAACTATAAGTACTTTTAATAACGTAAGATTCACTAAAACTTAATATCATTTAATTTTTATTTAACTACTGAAAGATATATGCCCCACAAACGATTTTGGAATGCAGTCAGATCAGGACACACTAGATTAATACTAATCCGCACAGATACCGCAACGACACTTCTCTTATTATTGGCACCCACTCAATTGAACACTGCGTGTCGTCCGACACCCCGCCATCATTAGTTTGGTTTACTATTTGATGGTGAGGTCTGGTGTCGGGCTGGTGAATGTGGAGAACCATGTGAAGGCAGTTCAGAAATTATCTGTCTCTTATGGTCAAATGTTGTTTTCGTGATATCGATTTCTTTAGAAAAATGTCTTTCTTCAACCTCGCATCCATGTTGATCAGATGCTTGTAAAATGTAGATTGCGTCGTTCTAAAGCCGGGTTTCTCAAACTCATAGCTCCATGTACCCCTATGAAATATCACAAACAATGGTGAACCGTTTAAAAAAACTGGATTTTTTATTTTTTTATAATGAGGATTTTCTTGTCTAAAAATGTAATACATTCACAAAGAGCAATATGTTATTAATTAATCTGATTGATGGGTTGTTTCTTGCCGCAAGATGTGTAGATTTTAGGAGAACTTTTGCTCATTTTCAATCTCAATTCACCATGTTGCGTGTTGCACTCTCGATATACCCTGTCAGTCACCATAACTTAAATCTTGTCGCGAAGCCCCTACGTTTAATTGGGGAATCCCTAAGGGTTAACGTACCCCACTTTGAGAAACCCTATTCTAAAGCATTCGTAATATTCATCAGATTCTGTAACATTTTTTTCTGTTTTGGGATAGCAGAAACAAAGTAAATTCTATAGAAAAAGAGTACATTTATTTTATTATGTATTAAAACATATTTTTCATTACTTATAAATTTGGCGTGCGATTGGGGTACGGAGGATTCCCGGTTAAATAAAATCCAGGGGCATAGCTTAGTATGGGGCTAGGCGGTGCAGTACACCGGGGCCCCTACACTCAGGGGGCCCCAAGCATTACTCAGAGGGCCCCAAGCGCACCTCTGGGGGCCCCCAAGTGCAGTTCAGAGGCCCACGGGCCTTCACGGCAAACTGGCGACTTTTATTTTTAGCTCTACCGTCGTCTAAGGGGGGCCCTGAGACACGGGGAGCCCCTCTCACTAAGGGCCCCACACTGCTCAGGGAGGCCCTCAACCACTGCTCAGGGGGCTCCCAAGTACAACTCAGGGGCCCCAGCCCCTCAGCTCAGGGGGCCACAACCAAACACAAAGCAAGAAAAAGGTCGCCCATCTGGCATGAGGGCCCAAAATAAATTTTTTGCACCGGTGCCCTTATTGACCTCTGATAAAATCCCTGTATCGGTTGCAACTTTTACGTGCCTTTTACCACTGGCAGAGCATTGATTTGTTTGTTAATAAAATAATATCGAATGAATAAAAAGTAAGCACGAACAGAAGAAACACGTCTAGTGCAAAATGATTGATGTTTGACATTTCATTGTGATTGCGTTTAGAAACGTGAGAATCTTTGAATCCATAACAGTGCACAAAAGACTTTCAATTATGGTTTGTAAAGACTGCCTTTGAATATCAGTGAGGTGATGACGTGAGTCATGTAAAGAAAGTATTTAAACGTAGTTTATTACTTTCATAGATTATAAAGTATGCTTACGCAACTCACTTTTACGGAGATTTTTGAACATTGATTCCGTGAAACAACCACATGAAGACTTTAAGGAAGACTGAGTAGGAACACATCCGTTATACGGACTA
Source organism: Vandiemenella viatica (assembly GCA_031002005.1). Classification (NCBI taxonomy): domain Eukaryota; kingdom Metazoa; phylum Arthropoda; class Insecta; order Orthoptera; family Morabidae; genus Vandiemenella; species Vandiemenella viatica. The sequence goes on from CM061921.1 coordinate 388,129,058, forward strand.
CCTACGGCCAAGTGCAAACACAAGAGGGGCAAGCCGTCACTGGACCGAATGTCGGCGCGGACCAGTATTAGTCAAGTGTGGCTCGAACTAACAGCTGTTAGCAAAATAAGCGTAAGGTGAGAAGACTACCCAAATGAAACACGGGTATTCCTGAGCGTAAATCGAAAACACGATGAAAGTAGCAAAACCTAGTGTTCCTATGAGTTTTCTGATGCGCGAGGCTAGAAATTCAAATAGTAATGAATTTTTCAATCATTTTTTACAGAAAAATTACAAAAATACTGATAACTGATATCGTTAATCTTTCATTTATACGAATGTGATACTGAATACATCTAAATGAGAAATTTTATTTAGGCATTTACTACTATTAATATGTACTATACTAGGAATTAACAAACTTTTTTTTTACAGTTTTAACTAATAGCTAACAATAAAATAAAAAGTTTTAAATATAAATTTTTTTCTAGTCGGGTAGTTGCGCAAGGCCCCGGGCAACTGCCCTGCTCGCCACCCCCTAAAGCCACCTCTGACTATGTTATAGTCGGCACTTGAATGAGAAAGTAAAATTCAAAAACATGTGTCATCAATATGTAATTAAGGAACGTTCACACGGTACAGGCCAGTCATTGACAGGGAAGATCTGCCATGCTACACGGTAAGGTCCAAAATATCCTAGCCTGATCCATATATGCACTATAAGTGGTGGCTTTTTGTATATTAACATTCATGAGACAAGGCTCTTAAGTTTGGTTCTTTGATGCATGCTAGGCATGGGGACAAATATAACCCGTAAACACTCGGACTAATATTGAGTGTCATACAATGATAAAGTTCTTGACAATTGAAGGTTGTTGTCTGTTGAAAATTCATGAATGAAACTATGAAACTTTGGGAAAAATCTAAAACTTGGAAGAGAATCCTTTGACGATGACACAAGCATTGCCATTGTCGACGCAGAAGAATTTTCTGCAAAACTGAGCTCGTCAGAAGTAATTGTTCTTCAGATTCTTCACGAACGTGTGAATTGCATGCGTAAATGTTTTTCCTCAGTGCAGAAGCAAGAACAGGAGCTTTGTCAAGGAAAGAAAGCTGCTGTTGCACAATCCATCCCCATTGGTGATGATACCATGGTCCTCTGCTAGGAAGTGAATATGTGGAATGTCGTAATGCTGTAGAATCTCCTACAAAGATGGCAAAAGTGATGCAGTCAAAAAAGAAAGTTACAGCAACAATTTTCTGGAACAGTGAAAACATTCTGTTGATTGACTTCAAGGAAAGAAATTCTACATTGCTTACAGAATATTGCATATTAGTAAAACTATGCGATGAAATTAAAGAGAAGAGCAGAAGTAAATTTTCAATAGGTGTGCAGCTCTTGCACTCATCTAGTCCCGAGTTAATTCTGAGTGATCAATTTTTAAAATAAAAAATTAGAGTCAGATCTTCTCAGAAAAAGTTTAACAGTGATGAAGAGGACGAGGCTGTTATGGAACCCTTTTTCGAGAATAGAAAAAAATTAAATTCCTGATTGAATAAATTTATGAATTCAACATTGTGAAAAACTTAATGCAATGAAAGGAAGCTGTGTTGAAAAATAATATGAATTTGTTTTTATTTGAACCTCCCTTCTTACTTACGCCAGGAACTTACAGACTCACTATATATACCGAGTGTAACTGTTGGAAAGAAAGACAATGTTGCATGTTCATTTGAAAAGAATACTATAAAGTAAGCTCTTGTAAAGCCCATTAAATACAAGAGGGAGATAAACACTGGGATGCATGTAGCATTTAATGATTTCTGCTGGAGTTTGCTTAATAATGGCCTTGCTGATAGGTCCAGAGATTGCATCATATTGAAATGCATACAGCATTATTGTATAACAGATGTGGAATTGATGAAAGTGACAACAAAGCTGAAATATTTGAAACTGATTTTAAATACTCGTTTATTAAAGAAGGTATGGTTGTCATGCTGGTTTTATTTTTCTACTACTCGGAATTAAAAATGGACGTGTTAGTAATAGGTTGTGCAGGTGGTGAGAAGGTCTTCCTACAGTACTCCATCTATTCTCAAAGTATGGAACTCAATTTAAACCCATGCTGATTGTTATTTATTGTAATTTTTCTGAAAAGGAAAACATTATCTACTTTTTGGAAAATTGCACAAGTATTACAATTATAACACATAAATATATAACCTATCAGATCGTGCAGAGCTTTGAGAATGTCTGATTGGTAGGTGAGCTTTATTGGTTGGGATGTGGCATGGGATAGTTGTTTGTGTACAAAATCTGGTGTTAAAAGCTTGAGAGATGATGTTGCAATGTTGGATTCAGAACGTGGATAACCAGTCTGCCAGAGAGGTATCTTTTCATACGAACTGGCTGTCAGCTGTCAGAAAGTTATGCAGGTTTATGATTTTTATGTGTACTGAGGTAACCATTGGAGAGGGACAGGAAAAGTATCTACATGTGTTTCTTATAACAGTACAGTTGAAGTTTAGAAGCCTGTTTTCCCAGTTAACCAGATAGTAAAAAACCTCTGGTATCACTCTCAATACTGTGTTGTGCGGATTTGCAATTTTTTTTCTTACCACATCCCCCCCATCCATCAATAGAAAAGTTTCTATGCCCCATTCTTTCAAAAATAAAGTACCCACTCCCTCCTCCGTACCAAAATTTTGTTATTAAAAAGGTACATGCCTACTTCTCAGTACTGAAAATGTCTCTTAAAGGAAACTCTCTAAGCATCTGATGTTAGAATAAAGGTTATCAACTCTAAGAGGTGGTGAATGAAACTTAGTACTTTCAACAGTGTAGAGCTAGGTTGTCATTCACACAGGTGGCGATGTGCCCACACACCCTGTCCACTAGCTACGAAATGGTGTAAGGCATGGGCAACATGGGCGACCACCTACTGATCTTTTTTCCAATTCAGTTCACCTCTTGCAGAATCATGACAGTGGAGGCTGTATTATTACAATCTGAAGATGTTGTCAAATGCATAAAATATTAGTGATCGTGATTCCGCATTGAACGAAATTCTTGGCTCAGAATTTATCGTATCGTTACACTTATGGTATGAGATACCATCGTGTGTTAATCCTGAACAAATTATGGCAATCTGTACAAGTTCATTTAAGCATTTCTCTTGAGCACTTGCATAAATTTTATGACTGGATCAAAGAATATCGACAAACTGGTTTCAGAGCACTCGTCAGTTTATCGATAATTGCCAAAATTTAAAAATGAAAGGGAAGCCGAAAAGAACTTTCGACTATTAAAGTGGAGACGAATAGATACAGTCTCCAAAAGCTGGTACGAAACGTATTTTTTTTAACACCATTGTTGGTTCCGTAGTGAGCGATATGAGTACAACATTTATGTCTTTAAACCAACACTCTAAAAATTTCAGTTTTCTCTATGATCTAAGCAAGTTAAAAAGTATTCCAAAACAGTATATTTTAAAAAATTACCATGATTTACACACAGTCCTGCCGGTGGGTGATAACAATGGTTTCCATCTTTATGAATGAAGAATTACCTTTTTTTTTAACTGCTTTACGTCTCTCAACAGCGAGGTCTTTAGAGACAGGTGAAGAATTACAAACAACGATTCGAAATTTACCTGGCTTCATTAAATATTTGAAACAGATGCTTCAGCACATAACAGAAAGTAACTTAAAAGCAAATTTCCCAATTATTTATATTATCATTCAAATTTTGTTTACCGAGCATGGTGGGTGAATGGTTAGCATTCTGGCCTTGCATTCGGGAGGACGGCGGTTCGAATCCCTGTCCGGGAATCCAGATTTGGGTTTTCCATGGTTTCCCCAACTCACTCCAGGCGAATGCTGGGATGCTTCCTCTTCAAAAAGGCCATGGTGGAATTCCTTCCCGTTCCTTGTCCCCAGTCCCATCCCACCTCTAATGACCCTAGCCATCGAGGAGGTGTAAAGCCATAGTTAATAAAAAGCAAGTTTTGTTAACCGTACCTGAAAGAATCTATTACAAAAAATGATAAAAAACTATTTACTAAGTACAAAAAGTCAGCAAAGATTTTTAAGTTTTGACATTTTTATCAGTTTAATAAATATAGGAGTTAAGTAGGATTATGATATAGAAATTAAGGAGTTCAGTAAGAGCAGGAAATTTGTGTTTCTTGAATACATTACTGTTAGCTTTTAATGAATAATGTTAGTTACAGTGAAAATGATTGCATTTTTATGAATAAAATTTGACAGGTTAAAAAAAAAATATTTCTTTATAAATTTCGCTTGCCAGAGGGCCCCGCTAAACTTATCTTACCCACATAAAACTTAGTTTTTGCCCCACCAGTGCCCATATTCTATTGTATCAGTCAAAGAGATTACTCAAATCTTATCATATCAATCAAACAGGGTTTAAACTTTGAAATATCTACATGAATTAGATCCTTTAAGTCACTATGTCCAATGAGCATGAAAAGTCTTTTTTCTGGTATTTATCCTGCATTGCAAGGTCTGCTTTATTGGACTTGATCTTGTGGATCCTCATGTTCTCCAGCACTTCCTGGGTCTACCACGTTGGTCTTACATCAAGAGCAGTTCTCACAACTGTACGTGTCTGTACGGCCCTCAGGGATTAGAGCCACTCTTAAATGTCTCATTCCTGATGCAGTTCAATCTAGTAAGTCCCTTCACTTCCATGATATGCAGCTGTTGTTCATGTCTTTTCATGACTGGCCCATATTCTGTTCCATACAAAGCCACTTAACGAATGATGGTTCTGTAAATCTTTTCTTGAAGGTACAGTGGAACTTCATCTTGGTCTAGTTAAAAGATCTGCCAGGAACTGAACTGACTAAGCATCTTCCATACCTCCGATGGGATATCATCTGGTGCAGCTGACTTTGTTTTTCTTTTTCTTCACAGTGGGCTCTGATTCAACAGCAGTGATGGCTGAAGCTAGGACATATACAGTATCTGCATGTGGCATTGGTGGGTGGATGTGGAAATTCTTAGTTGCTGATATTTTCGAAGTATTGTTTCCGTCGGCTGAGGATCTTGGTCGGTTTCTGCAGCAGTTTCTGGTTTTCATCCTTAATGGTCATAACATACCCATCATTGTGAGTGGAATGGCTATGATTCTTTGCTTTTCTCCTTCTGGGGTATTTAACTCATTGTAGATGTTACTATAATGATTTTCTTTTGCCTTTGCCACTTCCTGTTTAGCCACTGATTTTAGCTGTCTATATTTCTGCTAATCAGAACCAAATCCTTATTTGAGCCATATTTTACAGGATAACTTCTTGATGGCTTCTTGAACCTTATCATTCAGCCACCACACTTCTTTATTGATGAAATGACATACAAGTTTTATTTATTTACTAGCAGTTACCCACGACTTCATCCACATGGAAGAGTGTTGTAATATAAGATTTTCTTGAGAGGTCTGGTTGCTCAGTGGTTAGGGAGTCAAACTGGAGATGGAAAAGTCCCCAGCTTGAATCCCAGTCTCGGAGAGGATTTTCGTACGCCCTTAGCTGGACCTTCACCTCTGGCATAGGTTGTTGTGTGATGTGAAGTACGCCAGAATGCTCACGTGGTTCTGTAGGTCCTCTACGACCAGTAGGAATACTGCATTAAGTTAAGCGGCTACGAAAGAGGCTGATTGCGCAGACGTAAAGAAACCTTGCCACCAGGTCAATCCGACCATACAATTTATTTTAGAACTATTTTTATTGGTAATAGTAGTAATAAATATTGCAATAAAATAACAAAAATTTATTTGTTCCAAACAACTTCATCAAACTTTTAAAACAAAAAAAATATTCTGTATGTTAGGAGTATTTTCAGTTGAATACATCGGTATATACAATATTGTAGGACTTGATATTTTCTGAAAAAACGTGTAAATTTTTTGCACTCGATACCCGCGAGCAGACAACATTTAGTTGACCATGGGAAAAGCAGGGAGTATCCAAGTGTATTCCCACAAATTTCAACGTTTAACCCTGCAATTTATTAATTGTCAATGAAAATGCAATTTTTAATGGGAACTGTAATGTTTTAAATTGAAAGGGAATATTACTGGGAATAATTGGGATATGCGGAATTATAACGGCTTCCCCTTTAGATGCACCAGTAAGAATTGTCGCCATCCCAATGTTTCTTCCTAGTTCTGTGATGCATAATCTGGTGCCATTGCAATAACTTGGGGGGGGGGGGGGAAATCGAGATTACACATCAGGAAAACTTGAATGCCAACCTTAAGCTCGAGTTTGTGGGACGGTAGCCCAGATAACTCGAAGGAGTTTAAGAACTCAACGGGGTAGGTAGCAGCATCGTCAGTTAACATTACTGTATCAATGGAAGAGAGTGTTGTCACTTCTCCAACTATTTCCCTAAATTTTTTTTTTTAGCTGCAGAATCATTTTTCGGGGCAAGTATTGTCCTCTCCCATAACCAGTTTTCGTCATTGATAATATTTAGTTGAATGCTCGGGAAAACGTTAGTAATTAGCTCGCGTTTGTTCAGGTGTTTCAGCAACTCGTTGCAATGCCAAATATGCGGCGTGTTGTTGTTGCCGTCTTTTTGTTTGCTTCGGTGTTTCAGAAACTCTTGAGATTGATTGCCATTCCACTTGCTCTTTACACCAAGCTCGCATTTTCCCGGTGTGGTTGTTCAGACACTAAGTGGTCAGTTTGGTGTCGTCGCCCAACTTGCGACTGCTCCGGCAATTCAGCATCCCAAGAATTCCCAAGACATGCCAAGTGCTCAACCCTTTGCAGCTCTGCTAGAGGATTTGTTCTTGGGTTTTGGCTATTTTCAAAGCTGCAGTTTTCTTACATTTTATTGAAAGATTTGACTTTCGTTTACCCAGCATCTCTTAAAATTACTAATTTCAGGACTTGCAAATAAAAATTAATATAGTTTTAATTACTGGAAACTCAGAACGCCAAAATATGATGGAAGCGACTAAACATCCAAAAAAATTGCTACCATTCAAAGAACAAATAAATACCTAAGTAGCCCAAGGACGTTCATCTCGTTAAAAAATTGTGAAACTAAAAATAAATATTTTGATTTGTGCTGAATATCTGAAAATTACTGATCTTTTTTTTTTTTTTTTTTAGTGAACTTAATTTTCTCTCTGAATATTGATTTTGTTTTGAGGATATTTGGGTTCCATCAATTAATTCTGCTTTAAAACAGAAATTTAGGTATTATAGTAGTAATTGATTCTTTTATTCATAATGATCAGTGTTAATGTTGGTTTCTCTATCTGTGAAAACAGTTGACTGCGTGTAGATCAGTTTACTATAGTTCGTTCGTTTCGATCCATTAATTCTGCCCTGAAATATAAATTTCAATGTTAAAGTACTAATTGATTCTTTCTTCATAATAGGTTTTTCAATCTGCAAACAGAATTGAATGTCTACCGGCAAATCACCACTCTGCTTGTCTGATACTCCACTATCTGAATAAAACATTTATAAATTTCAAAAATTTACTTCGGGCAATGCCGTGTGTTCTGCTAAGTCGTACAAGTTTATTATAGGTCTTTTGATACAATATCATTATAAAAGCGATACGTTATGTCATTAAAATGGTGCTCGTAAAAGAAGCTTAAATAACTAATAATGTTTTAGTTCTCATTTTTGCCTAGTCTGCATTTCAACCAAATCACAAACTTCGCTAATAATACCTTTAGAAAATCAAAGCTTCTATCACTCGCACATTAATACATTCATTATATTTCATGTTAGTAACGTCATGAATGGTGAAATAAAATTGACTTATTATTTCAGATCGCGATACTAAATGAACATGAATAATGATGCTGAAAATGTGGCGCTCGTAAAAGCACAGTAAATTAAATACTGAAACATTCAGCCACATGAACAGATCAGGATGGGCAGAGGGGTTTATAGATACCAACTCCTATTGGAATCTAAGTTCTCTCTGTAGTAGAGCTCTGTTATTACGCATGTGGTGCAGTTCCGCAGATTACGCCAAAGTTCTGTTTTTGATGGCCGAGTGGATATTGATTGATTGACTGATTGACTATCGGATGTGTGATTACTAACCTGCCCGACAGTATCGTCTTCTTGATGTTCTTCTTCTTCTCAGGACGACGGCCTTCTAGCTGACACCAGCCGATTATTGATGAGGCAGTATCGACAACTGTGAGGATGATAGCTGCCAAAACAGCTATTGTCTAATAAAGATATTAAATATTTTAAATTGAAGGCTGCGTAGAGTTCTTTGGCTTGAGTGATGTTAGCCTGATATACGGATTAGAAATGTTTTACGGAAGGAAACAGAAGTTACAAAATAGTTCCGGTTTATTTGTCATAAATCACACACAGATAGTTTCACAAACACTAGAACATAATATCTGTCCCACGCAATTTGTTAGCAGCACCCCCGATATCTTGAATTTAGACTCCTATTGCCGAAATGGGGTACAAAAGCGATAATGTTGGTAGTAAATCACGAAACACTCGCTACATCGATGCGTTGAGTTCAGAAGTCCAAGGCACACTGCCTGCATCTAGCTGCGAGCCAGCACTCATGCTTATCTCAGCGCATAGCCTCACAGTTGTGCAGCTAGAAAGACAGCTAAATTCACTTCACTTTTACACAATATTATGGGGATTTATTTGGTTCCCTTACATCTCACTTGATAGCTCCTTCCTAATCCACTCCCTAATAGCTTGTGGAAAAAGAGTGTGGAAATGAATTGGTTCTGGCCCTGATTTCTCTTATCTTATTTACTTGGTCATTGCTAGATATGAATGTAGCTGGTAGTAATATGGGTTTGCTGTCATCCTGAAATAGGTCAGTCATAAATTTTTCAATCAGCTTCTGCCAAGAGCAATGCCTTCGGTGTGCCATGTTTTCCCAACCCAACTCATTCAACATTGCACTTACGCTTTCCCTGCAGCTATATATACCTGTCGCAAATTGAGCGGCTCTTCTTTAGACCTTCTCCGATGCATCCATTAACCCCTTTTGATAGGGACCCCATGCAGGACAACAATATTCTATGTGAGGATACACCAGAGCTTTGTATACAATCAATTTAACTTTTTATGTACATTGTTTTAAATTACGACCTAGAAATTGGAGCATGATTTGCTTTCCTAATTACCTTCTCAATGTTTTCGTTCCACAACAAATTATTATCAGTTTAGTGGAATCTTCCATTCTAAGGACAATGCCACTAATTTTATATTCAGAGCTGAATGGTGTCGCTTTTTTACTTATATGCATGACAATTCTTAGCATTTAACTCCAGCTGCCAGTCTTTTCACCAAGTGATTATGTTCATAACATTGGCTTTTAACAAAGTGCAACTGTCCTGGGTTTTTATTTTATGATAAATAATAGCATCATCAAAAAATAGTCTTTTCACCCCCCTTATTATGTCACACAAATCATTAATGTATATGAGAAACAGCAGAGGCCCTATCACACTCCCCTGGGGAACCCCGGACCTCACTTTGGTTAGTGATGAACGCTCATCGTCGAGAACTATGCATTGTGTTCTGCCCTTCAAAAAGTTTGTAACCATGTCACATATTTGTCTAGATGTACCATAACTACAAAGTTTTGTGAGTAATCTTGTGTGAGGAATAGCGTCGAAGGCTTTTTTTTTTTTTTTTTTTTTTTTTTTTTTTTTTTTTTTTTTTTTTTTTTTTTTTTTTTTTTTTTTTAATCTAATAGAACTAAGTCAGCCTGGGATTGCTTATCTCTAACCTGACACAAGTCATGAATCAAAAGTGCAAGTTGTGTCTCACAACATTGGCCTTTTCTGAATCCATGTTGTCTTGAGTTTAAAAGGTCTTCTTCATCCAAAAACTGCATGAGATTTGAATAGATGATATGTTCTAAAATCCTGCAAAATATTGAAGTGATCGAAATTGCTTTATAATTTTGATAATCATTAACAATCCCACTTTTAGTACTGGACTTATGATGGTGGTCTTTGACTCAGAGGGTATGGTTCCTTGAACCATGGAGGTGATTTATAATTTCATCAAATAGTGTGCTGTTTCCTTTGCATACCTAGAGTAGAATCTAGCAAGAATACCATCTGGTCCGGGAGCCTTATTGGTTTTTACATTCCTAAGCAGTATTGTTATTCCATTGATGTCAAAAACAAGATCTTCATAATTATGGCAGTACACTTATTAAATATCAGTATCTCCTCTATCTTTGTTAAAGATATTATTCAAAATTTCTGCTTTCTCTATGCTAGATTCTGATAATTCCCCATTTTTGTTAATTAGTGATGGCATAACCTTACGAGAGCCTCTTATTACTTTGATATATGACCAGAACTTTTTTGGATTAGTAATTAGGTCTTAAGAAAAATTCCTGACTTGGAATGCTGTAAAAGCTTCATGCATTGCCTTGTGAACTTCCACTCACAACTGGATTAATTTAAGGTACAGAGATGAGTCCTCCGATTTCTTTACCGTGGCACGTAAATGCTATTGCTTCCTGTGCATACATTTCACCTCCTCATTGAGCTACAGAAAGTTCTTAATAAATTTCTTTGGAACAAAGTTATTTATACCGGTCCATATTATTTCTTTCAAATTATACCAAAGTTCCTCAACATTCGTATTTAGGGTGTATGTTTCAAAAATTTTCACCAAGTTATCAATCATACCTGCTTCATTTGCCTTACCGAAGCAGTGGAATAGAAAGGATTTACTGGGTGAGTAAGCTTAAAATCTGACAGGAGTAGCTTTTGATAAAGCACTCTGGTCATCCTGATCTGGGTTTTCCATGGTTTTCCTGGATCACTCCAGGCAAATGCTGTGATGGTTCCTCACATTAGCCCATTGGTGCCTCCTGCCATATCCTGTATATCCCTTCCAAACTATTACCCTTTCTGATAGGTGCAATGCACCCTCTGCCACACACTTTTAGTGAATCACGGAGTAATAATAATATATGAGTTTATCTTCATCGCGTTTCAATGTCAGACTAGATTTTAAAGTTACCACAACTGCCTTGTGATCGCTTATACCATCTTCTATACAAACTGTATCTACAATATCCGAATTACTTGTAAGAAAAAGATCCAGAATGGACAAGGTATCAGTGTCGCTCTGCATTGGTTCTTTGACCACATCTTCTACAGAATTTTCTGCGAATGATTCTAAGAATGTTTCAGTTAGTAACCCATCTCTTCCACCTGACCTGAAGGTACGTGTGTCCCAGTTAACCAAATGTATGTTAAAATTGTCTCCCATGATCAATGTATGTTCCTGAAATTTTTGAGAAATACTATTAAGTGACTGTCCACAATACTCCACGTTATCTAAACCTGAATCCGGAGGTTGATAAAATGACCCTATTATAAAATTTAAATTTCTGACAATTTTTGCCTGCACCCATATTAACGCGCAAAAATTTTCTGTTTCAGTTACTACTGAGGAATTAACAGTTTTATGAATGGCCCTTAGCACACCTCCGCCCATTGTGGTATTTCTGTCTTTCCGATAAGCATTGAATTAAGTGGCAAATACTTTGCTAGATTCAACCTCTGGTGTCAACCAGCTCTCGGTTCCTAGTAATATTAATATCATTAGTCGCAACTGCAGTGTGGAAATTGGCTACTTTCCCTCTAATACTCTGACAATTTAGGACCATTATCCTTAGCTGCTTTGTATCATTATTTGTGGAATCTAACTTCGCATTTTTTCTATTCGCATTCTGAATGGAAACTGGTGAAGTGTTTAGAGCTGTAATTTCAATTTATTCGCGCCATCACTACCAGAATCAAGATTTAGATAATTGGCACTTTCTCTTCTTTGAACTGAAGGATCATTGGGCCTCACAGTGTTCCTAAAAATTAATTCATATCAAGAAGGTTCCATATTTTTGCAGCTACATCTGTTGCCATTCTCGGTGTGTAGTGACCTGTCAAATGCGTCCCAGCTGGCAGCTATTGTCGTTCGAATATTGATGAAGCCCCAGTTGTTTCCGAGACACAGCCCATGTAAACTACAATTCAAATTATAAATCTTCAACCATACTGCTTCCCCACAATTGATGTTTGGCACAACAGTACAAATGGAGAACTGCAACGATACCACCGAGCGGGGCGGTGTAACGGTTAGCATTCTCGCCTCGCATTCGGGAGGACGGCGGTTCGAATCCCCGTCCGGGCATCCAGATTTGGGTTTTCCATGGTTTCCCAAATCACTCCAGGCAAATGCCGGGATGCTTCCTTCAAAAGGCCATGGTCGAATTTCTTCCCATTCCTTGCCCCCATCCTTGCCACCATCCTTGCCCCCCATCCTTTCCCGTCTCTAAAGACCTCGATGTTAAAAAGAGACGTAAAGCAGTTTAAAAAAAAAAATGCAACGATACCGAATTTTCCCGCCCTGCTTCATACACCTTCTGGCCCATGTGTCTATGATATTGGTGGCACAGGTCTTTATATGTTTGGTGACTTGTCCAAACTTTATCAACACGATGTCCGTATTCTGGAATATTTAGGGAGCCTATAGATGTTTTCAGCTGGATTTGATGTTGCTTTAATTTCTGCCATTTAATTTGTTCTGATGTAGACTTGATGATTTTCTTGTAGAGGTCAAGGCAAATCCTGAAACTGAGGAGGAGCAGATGATATTGGGGATGCTTTTATCTGATGCTATAACTTTTGTATCATTTACAAATTTAAGGTCAAACCTTCAAATTAACCAGCAATCAGTCTGTGTATTCCTTTCACTGCTGCTAAAGGTAATGAGGTGTGATGGATGTTTTCTATAAAAGGTGTAAACCACAGCTAAGTCCAATACCTCAGCACATTCCAGGATTCTGTTCCCATCCTCATTCCACTCTCTTAAACCCTGCCCACCATGTACTCTTTCAAAACCATTTCTGTTCCTTCTGATGTGTCCATTCAGGTCACCACCAGTGAAGAGTTGTTCATTTTCTTTAACAGACTGCAGGTAGGTTTCAAGGTTGGTCCAGAATTCCTCCTTTAGATAATCCAAGTACTCAGTTTGTGCAGCATAACAGGAAACTTTGTGTAAGGTTTTGGTATCACAAATGGTCTCGATTGACATCATCTGGTCAGAAAGGCGGTTCACCTCAGTGACACGGTATCCGAACTTTATACTCACAGCAGTAGCTATGCCGTTCCTGTCTGTGGTCTTTCCATGATAGAAAAACTTTTGTATCCGTAAGCAGTAACCGTGGATTTTGAGCCCGTCTACGTGATTTTCTGGATGCGGGCAGTATCTATTTGCTCTTTGCTTCGGCCCTTCAGAGTACCATTATTAATGGTAGCCATTCTGGTCTGTTGGACTCACTTCTTCAGCCAACAGCATCCTTTAGTGGGTAGCCCTAACCCATTCCTCATACCATTTGGGTGATAGTGGTGCATGTTGCTTACTGTGAGGGATGCCCTAGCAGTTATCATTTTCTTAGTCAATCATAATATAATGCTTAAATTTTGGCCGACTTGCCACTGAGTGTGATGCCTAGGGAGTGTCCATAAACTATGTGGCTTGGTCGGGGGGGGGGGGGTGAGGGGTTGGCCGTAAGGCTATGCTGCTCTACGTGGGGGGGGGGGGGAGGAATTCTGAACCAAGCCACATAGTTTTCCATTCATATAATTTTTCACAATCAAAATGAGGTACAGAACACACAACAGCATATGAGTATTTATTTCATTCATTTAATTATCTCCATATGTAATTTAAAATAACCTGACAAGAGAAAACAGTAAAAAATGTCTTCTGGAATCAAAAAGGAAAAAAGCCACGTTTTGTGTGTGTGTGTGGGGGGGGGGGGGGTTTGGGCTCACAGGAGACCAAAATGGAGCTATGTGGTTTATGGATGCTCCGCTAGCATTTTAGAGCTACTGCCAGCATATAATTCAGCTGCCCCTAACATTGTATACAAACACCGTTTGTAGCCGTACACTCTGGGTCAGGCACTACAGTAGTGCCATTTTGGTCCGCCCTGTTCCCTGATACCACCCATATTTCGGAGGCATTCCCCAGATCCACCACCTGAGGAGTCACCCAGTGGGGGACTAGCACCCCCCCAATTTGTAGTGATCCAACAATTTTAAAGAATACATTGTGGTATAGACTAGGAAGCAAGAGTTCACATACTGCTGTGAGCTTTGCCAGATACCCTTATTTAGTTAGTTTCCTGTTATCATTTAGGTGAATATTCATATGGAAAGGACTGATAAAATACACCCAACACTCACCAAAGTTGAAGGGAGGAGGGTAGCAGCAACACAAAACAACACACAAACAAAGAAAATGCAATATTTCGGGTTAAAACTCCTTTTTCAAATTAACAGAGGCTAGGCTTGTGCAAGACTTGCGTTCAATGCAGCCACTCGTAGAATGCAATAGACCGTCGGAGGTGGTGAGGGAGCAACGATAATATAGCTGTGAGTATAAATCATTAGAAAGATTACAATGGTTGAAAAAATAATAGTAATAAAAATATAAATAAATAAATAAAAATATGATTGAATTTTTTTTAAAAATATGTGAATCTATTGTGCTAACCATTAATGGGTGTATAGGGTGAGGATGGAAGATATTATCAGAAATTAAGGCCTGGGGGATGTCTAGTTTGTAGGATGTGTTGATATGCCCTCTGATGCTCCTAAACCACCACTTGGATCCTTCCCTTGCGGTGTGCGTCCACCTACCACTACATATAGCAACCCTACTACTGGTGAAGCCTACACCATAATAGGTCATGTCACTTGTACAACCACCCATTTCATTTACCAGCTCACCTGCCTCCACTGTCCAAGTTCCTACATTTGCCTGACCTCAAACTCATTATCCATCAGAATGAATGGCCACAGACAAACAGTTTACTCCCAAAAACTGGACCTCCCTGTAGCTCACCATGCCAGTACTCACAAAACCCACGACCTTTCTAACTGCTTCACAGTAAGAGCCATTAGAGTACTTCCAGACACTACCTCTCAATCTGAACTCCGAAGGTGGGGATTGGCATATCAACACATCCTGCAGACTAGACATCCCCCAGGCCTTAATTTCTGATAATATCTTCCATCCTCACCCTATACACCCATCACTGGCCAGCACAATAGATTCATGTATTTTTCAAAAATTTTCAATTATATTTTTATTTATTTATTTATATTTTTATTACTATTATTTTTTCAACCATTGTAATCTTTCATATGATTTATACTCACGATTATATTATCGTTGCTCCCCCCACCACCTCTGATGGTCTATTGTGTTCTATGAGTGGCTGCGTCGAATGCAAGTCTTGCGCAAGCCCAGCCACCTTCCTCTGTTAACTTGAAAAAGGGGTTTTCACCCGAAATATTGTATTTTCTTTGGTTGTGTGTTGTTTTGTGTTGCTGCTGCCCTCCTCCCTTCAACTTTGGTGAGTGTTGGGTGTATTTTATCAGTCCTTTCCATGTAAATATTGCCTTGCAGCATTTCTTTCCTTTCATTGTTACCTATATTAGGTGAATATTCATTATGTCTCCCATGTTTCATAACAAGATTAACCAAATAAATGTTCATACAAAGTTGTCTACACTTTACTCCATTAGTCTGATTTGCCCTTAAAAGACTTTCACTGTTAGCAAGATATAAAGCCTGATAGGAATTGGGGAAGTGAGGAGTAGGAATGTCAAGATATCTTTGGAAGGGAGAGTGTGTTGTATGTTCTTATGAAGCACCTGAGAGGCATAAACGAATATTTTAAATCTGGGACCTCTCTGTAGGTATTCCCCCCCCCCCCCACCCACCCACCCACACACCCACCCAAAAAAAATAAATTGCCTATTTTCTAAAATTAAAAAAGAAAGAATAAATGATGAACAGAGAGGACTTAATTAATCATAGCAGTAAACTGCTCACTTAAAGCAGAAAACAGAAGTATCTTGTGGTTGCCCAAACTGTTCTTTTAACTTCAGAGAGTACCTACTAAACTGCAGCTAAACTAATAAGATGAAATGTTTTGCATGAAGTTTGTGGCAATCCTTTTCTGAATGAGAACTTTAGCCTTGTACAGTGTATACCTGATAGCAGAGTTCAACAGGGCACACAGTCACACATCATACCTGCTTACTGATGGAACTCTTTTAATGAAATTGGATAGAATACCCATTTACAACAAAATTCACAGTATTGTGAATGTCATTGTTTCATCTTACTTTCTAAATTAACAGAATTCTGTACATTTGTAACACACCTTGGTCAACCTTCAGAATATTACAAAAAATTCTACAGCTAAGGGGAAAATACTGTATTCCCCATTAGTTACTTTGGTGCTCAGAAACAAAGAGTTAAGCATACTTAAAGAATACCTGCTAATACCATTTAGAATGCTAGAAATACTTTGCAGAACTATCCAGTGGATAAGTGAACTATATTTGCAATCTGTCTTCCAACAATCATCATTTGATCTGATTATAGCATAACCACATTTTTCTTAAAAAAAAAATGTTTTCTATTTTTTAATGTTAGCATTATGGACCATTTGTTTTCTCCTTCCCCTACGTTAATTTGATTGGAATATTTAACTGTTGTATTTTTATCAGTGATTGTTTGCTCCAACTTGTATGATTTTATGACTTTATAATTTTACTAGTAAATGTGTTTGTGATGAAGTTATATAGTAGATAAAGATTTTGGAGCTGTCTTCACAGGTGTGTTGCAACAAATGTGGTGATAGGCAAGAAGCGTGTCAGTAGTATCGGTCATCTGTCTGTGGATCTTGCGAAGCAGTCCACAGCATCACCTCAGCTGCTGCCCACAGCAGACGTGGTGAATGCGAGTGAGGGTGACGACGTGGCACTCGTTTGTGCGGCTCGGGGGTTGCCGCAGCCTGTGGTTCGCTGGGTTGCTCCCGGTACGAGGGCCACACTTTCCGAGGCTCGTGGATTGGCCCTCCTCGTGCTTCACGATGTGAGTTCGGTGCACGTGGGAGAGTATGTCTGTGAAGATGCTGATAGCCAAGAGAGGCAGGTGAGTGAAAAAATTGTATTTGGCTATGTTTCGTTAAGAATTGTTTTTATTGTGCACTGTAGCATTATACTTGTTAAAAAATAGACAGATTCCTGTTAAATTGTATGTGTTTAAATAATAGTAAAAATACAGACTTATACTTATGTGTATCAGTGTTTCCTTAAAATGGTGCTGGAAAATTAATAAAAAATCAATAACATTCTGATGGAGAGTGTGGAAACATTGCAAACCAATTTCAAAAGTTTATATGTACAAAAATGTAAGCCTCCTTGTGACAATAATACGATTAAAAAATAAGTTTTATGTTTGTCGGTACTTAAAATTTGCTGCGGTGAAATTTCTGAGTGGCATAATTCACCGCTAATTCTAATAGTTTACTAAAATCCAGAAACAAAAATAATCCAATTTTATTTTATTTGTTAAACTGTAATAAGTGCACATTGAGTGCTTCTTATAGTTAGAGACTTACAAATAGCATATGCATAATTCTGAAGTAGCTTTAATCTCACTTCACATGTCAGTTGTACTCGTGCAAGGAAATAAATGAAAATAATATACTCGATGAACTTTCAGATAATTTTATTTTAATGCAAAATATTTGGTTTATAGAAACTTTCTGTTCGTTACAATATTTCTTCCAAATATTGGTTGGTTGGTGCAGATTAAAAAAAGTTCAGGTACTGACAATGGTATTAGGAAGTAACCCCTTCTTCCAAAAAATATGAGTGCACAACAAAATCATAATCAGGATGGCTGGCAAGCGGGTGTATAATGAGTCCCATTGTACCTTCCCATGTAAAAATATTTAATTGCTTTTAAATTATGCAATACCACATTGGATGTTGAAAGGTATGGCTGGAATAAGTTAATGTCATGCTACTTTATTAGGAATGCTGGATGAGTAAAGAAATCTGCTCCCATTGTTAAGAAAATAACATAGTCATCAGCATTCCATTCTGATTTCATCCTTCATTAGTCTCACTGGAAGAAAGTGGAATTCAAAATCTTTATTTTCAGGCAGAAGACCCTCTGTGGCTCATATCTTTAGCTTCTTCCATTGCTTGATGTTGTTTTCCCTCTTTACAATAGAAATAAATAAAGGGCAAGTTAGCATTACCTGATGGTATTTGAAATTATGGTACACATGGAAATTTTAAGATGTAGCAACTTTTTTATTTTTAAATATAGACAGTAAATAGCAGTTTACACTCATATTTTACTTTTACAGATATTAATCACTTGTGAAGTACAGACCCCGTTTTTCGGCATACTCGTGTACACACTGTTCGAAGTTTGTCATCAGTCTCTTCACCATGTTACAGGGTATAGCACAAATCTCTCACTCAATGGGATGCCTTAATTCATTTGCATTACTTGGCTTATTCGTCACACTTTCCTTTTGAGGTAGCCCCAAAAGAAAAAGTCATATGGTTTGAGATCAGGAGAGTCAACATCTTCTCTGTTGGATATCACTTTCCCTGGAAGCAACCTCCTTACATTGACCATACAAATTCAAAGAGTGATCTGTCACTCTATCTTGTCGAAACCACACATTTTGACAATTTATGCGACATTGGCGAATTTGAGGGAGGAGAAATTCGTGCAACATGGTCAAATAATGCTCTCCCATTTTCTTCAAAAAAGTAAGGTCCTACGACACCAAAATTCCCGAATGCAGCTCACTCTGTAACTCTTTCACAATGAATTGGTGCAGTTGATGGGGTTGTTTAGGGACCAGTAATGACAGTTTTGTTTATTAACACTGCTGTTCAGGTGAAAATGAGCCTTGTCTGAAGTTAAAATCACATTCTCAGGTTCTTCGTCCAACATCTCACTTAATATGTCAGCAAAAAGGCCCTTTTCACAAAATATTGAGGCTTCCTCCCTTCCTGGGGAATCACAATTTTGTAAGGATGAAAGTTTAGACCTGGTAAAATGTGACAGATGGAAGAATTTGATAACCCGAGAGACTGAGTGTGTCATCTTGCAGATCAGCTAGGGCTCTTTTGAATTGCATGACACACACATTCATTGTTTTCAGGTGAAGTGGCCATCTTCGCAATGCCTCTGTGTTGTTTAATTATTATTATTTTAAAATGCAGAACTGGTCTCACAAAAGTTCTGAATCGCTAGCAGAATGGTATTTGGGTGAGAATTACAACATTGCGTAAAAGTTGGATTGGAAACTGAACTTCCTCCGAGTATTTATCACAGATTCTGCAATTTTAAACAACGTCTCAGTGCTGCTTGTCCACCTATGCTCAGAACAGGTAACACTGTCTCTCTGTATTTGTAAAGCAGTGTCACAAATCCTGTTGTTTCAGAATTGTTGCAGACATGATCCCTGTTCAACAATTTTTGCTATGGTCGCTGTATTAAATTATTATGCCAACTTTTTTTATCTTTACTATTGGGATTCATTCCAATAAAAGATTCACCTTGTGGTGTGTGGTAAACACAGTCATTAGGTTATCATACACATTGATACTCAAAATTCATCAGATCAAAATATTAAACTTGTTCCCAGGTTTCTTTTTAAGTTTTAGATGATCATCATTTATTTATTAAATACTTTTATGTATACAATACTGGCTTCCACACACTGTGGATAATCTAGTAGACGCCTCAAGCTTTGAGGTTTGTTGTACTGTGGTACTCGTTCTTGAAATAACAGGTATGATTTTTAAGCACTTGCTCAGCTCTTAAAATCTCACCTTAGATGTTTTTTCCTAATTTATCTTTGCTTTCTCCTGTAAAAATCTGTCAAATATTTCATCTCACTTTATTATTAAGTAGATTTCCACTCAGAAGTTTCACCATAGCAAATTTAAAGTACCAACAGACATAAAACTTATTTTTTAATCACAATACAATTAATTAAAATGAAATAATGGGTCACTACTGGATATGTATTTACTGACACTAAAATATCAGAATTGGAATTTTGAGGGGATACTGACTACCTTCATGTAGGACTTGATAATGGACTGCTTTCAATTTCCACTCTGGCTTTCCAGATTTTGGTTTTTGTGGTTTCCACTCCAAACAAGTAGTGGTAGTGCCTTTATAAAATCCTAGCTGTAATGTCTTTGTGGGATTGCTTTAGTTCATCAGTTGAAAGACATCTCTGATCTATTCAGAATAGCTTCTTTACATCCAATGTAAGCATACGGTTCATGCCATTCGTGTAAAAGAGGTAGTTGACATTCAGTTTCCACTTATGTGGTGAAAAAAAGGTGTTACCATTGGGAACCACTCCTTTCAACACATTACTTACAAAACCAAAATCTTATATGTAGGAAATTAATTTTATTTCCTAATACTCTTCCTAATAGTTTTTGCACATGCTTCAGTAATTCTTTATCATGAGGAAATGTCAAGATCTATGAAAGCGAGCCAGAGATAAACTATTTTCAATATAGTTTGTTATTATTTATGATAAAGCATATTGTGAAATTCTACCAAACATATTACTAAGGTGATCATATCATACCACTTATACAAAGAGCTGAAGACTGATAAGAATTTTCTATGTTAAGGAGGTCTGAAGTGTTGCCCTGATACAAAATTTAAATAATTTAATTAATTAAATGACATAAAGAAATCTCATTTCAGACAGTGATGTTAGCAGTGTGGACAACTCCTCATGTGTACTTGAAACAACCAAAGCAGAGCATTCCAGCTGCTAAGACAGTTCGCTTCAGCTGTGAGGTTTCTGGTGAACCAAAGCCTGAACTGTTCTGGTTCAAAGATGGCCGGAGGTTGCACATCAATGGTATGGTTTCCTGATATTTTTAATTTTCTATGTTTAAACTGTGTAACTTAGATGTGATATCACATTCTGTACTTAATGGTGGTTATTTCACTTGAAAGTGTCATGTTACCACCTAACTCAATAATATTTTGTAGGTAAGAGCATAGCTTCTACTTGAATGCCTGTCACTACCATTCATTATTTGTCACTAGTTTTCAGCTGAAGTATATAGTTCACAGTTAAGTATTATTAGTGACATTATAGACTTCATCAGTATGGTGACGTTTATTTGATTCTTGACTGGCATGTTGATCTTATTAAGATTATGTTTGATGAGCAGAATCATTGATTGTTATGTCTGTTTTGAACTAAAGCTGAGTGTGACAATTTATTTTACCTCAAAAGTTGGTAATATTGGCAACCATTCTGATGAAAAAAATCATCTTTTGGGTTATTAATATTAAAATGACTCTAAATAGTTGAATTTATTTGTATTTAATTATTAATTTAATTGCAGTGGAGCTAACGCTCCAGTGGCAGTTCCCCTAGTGATCTAATTACCCATTTTATATTATTTTTAAAATTTTGTTTTATAGCTGCAGTGTTAAATTCTTTCCCCATTCACTTTTCCAATTTACAAATTTTAATTTTAAATTCCTTAAGAGTTTTTGGTAAATTATACTTCACTTGGTAATTTATTCCAATCCCTGACACCCTTACCAACAAAAGAAAATTTTCCCACTCCCTTATGCATGAAATTGAGTGCCAGCTTGTAGTCACGATGACCCTTCCATGCACCATTCCTAATTCTTTGACCAATATCCCTCCAAGCCCCATCACCAATTCCCAGCACTCGATTCACCTTCCTCCTTTACTGCAATGACTCCCAGTCCAGTTCCTTTATCCTATCAGTTACTGACTAGGGTCCTGCAATAATTTGCACAAACAAATCTAGCTGCTCTTCTTTGCACACCTTCCAACTCCTGTATTTGATAATGAAAATATGGATCCCAAACTACACCACCATATTCAACCAATGACCAACATTTTGTAACCCAATTCCTTAACTGAATGGGCTGGCACTGGTTTTCATCCTCTCCCTGCTTTCATATCTCATCTATAACATGAGAACGAAGGCTTTCACGGCGAATCGATGAAATATAGTCTTCACGGGTTTTCCGCCGTATATTGTTGAAGAGAGACAACAACGAACTTTCGGCAGCTGGCTCTGCCGCCATCTTCAGGTTAGATGTGTGCTGCAGAGAGTACCAGCGCTGCACTGACAGTGTCTGGCCTCCGCGCGCCCTAATAAGGCCTGGCCTCTCCCCTCCCCTCGCTCCGTCCCGCGTCTACCGTCTTGCGCTCGTCGCTGATTGGCTGGTGGGGCGTTAGTCCCAGCCAACCCCGGCGGGCCGTAAACACTTCCCGTCGGCGCCCGCCTACCTCTCTGTTTGCAGGGTGAATGTTTCAGAAGGGACAGAGCCGGCTTCCACGCATCACTGAGCCGTAAACCCGTGTCCCTGTTGACTGTGTTGTTGTTCAGCCATATTTCTATCGCTTCCTTGATGACTGACTCCCAATATAAGGAACACTTGGACAGCACCTTTACGTTGCCGAAGTCCATCTTGTGGCCGTTTTCAATAACATGCTGGGCGACCGCTGATATATCTATCTGGAACATGCGGATGTTGCGTTCATGTTCTGCCACCCGAGCCTTGATGGTCCGGATCGTCTGACCAATGTAATTCTTGCCGCACTGGCAAGGTATGCTATAAACCCCTGGAGTCGTCAAACTCAAGTCATCCTTCACAGGCTGGAGGTAGTCCCGAATCTTGGGAGGCGGACGAAATACGCTCTTGATTCCATACCGGGCCAAAATCCTGCCTATTTTTCCCGAGATGTTGCCTGAGTATGGAATAAAAGCCAGGGCTTCGGGCTGAACATCTGGGTCAACAGGGCGTTTGTGTGCCTTTCTTCTAATCGACCGCTCTATTGCACGTTCGGAATAACCATTCCTCCTGAATGTAGTGCGAAGGTGTTCGAGCTCAGACGGCAAGGATTCCGCGTCGGAAATTTTCCTGGCCCTGTGCACCAATGTCTGCAGCACTGTGGTCTTCTGTGCTGGGTGGTGGCAGCTCGTAGCATGTAAATAGCGGTCTGTGTGTGTGGGTTTGCGGTACACACTATGTTAAAGGCTACCATCTGGCCTCCATCGAATCAAGATGTCCAAGAAGGGCAGGCTGCCATCCTTCTCCAGCTCCATCGTGAACTGGATGTTTGGGTGGATTCCGTTCAGATGTTCTAGGAATTCGTAAAGACTGTGAATGCCATGTGGCCAGATAACGAAAGTGTCGTCAACATAGCGATAGAAGCAAGTCGGCTTAAGGCTGAAACTTTCGATTGCCTTATCTTCGAATTCTTCCATGAATAGATCGGCGACCACCAGCGACAATGGTGACCCCATTGCTACGCCTTCTATCTGTTCATAGAAACTCCCACCATAGGTGAAGTAGGTGGAAGTCAGGACCAGCTGGAATAGGTCCACGATGCGGGGTTCGAAGAGACGGCGCAACAGCTGTAGGGTGTCAGCAACAGGAACCTTGGTAAACAAGGAGACGACATCAAAACTAACCATGATGTCATTGTCAGAAAGCCGAAACTCTCGAAGGGTGTCCACGAACTGTGCCGAGTTCTTCACGTGGTGGGGGCATTTCCCCACAAACGGGTTGAGCATTCCCGTCAGGTACTTGGCCACAGTGTATGTTGGACTACCTATGGCGCTTACAATAGGCCGTAGAGGGACGTCTGCCTTGTGTATCTTGGGGAGGCCATAGAGTCTGGGTGGTCTCGAGGCATGAGAACGAAGGCTCTTGATGACGTCAGTTGTGAATCCGGCTTTTTTCAGAAGAGCCGTCGTCTTTCTCTCAATCCTCGTAGTCAGATCGTCGTTGAGAAGCTTATAGGTAGTGTCATCAAGAAGTTGCCTTATCTTGGCCTCATACATCTCAGTTGTAAGGAGGACAGTGGCATTTCCCTTGTCCGCTGGTAGAACGACAATTTCTTCATTGGGACGCAAGGCGCGGAGAGCTTGGCGTTCCGCTTTTGTAATGTTGGACTTGGGAAGTGTGGCTCTCTCCAGTACTGTACACGTCTCCCTCCGTATCTCTTCGGCTGCGTCTCCTGGTACCCTACGGGCGGCTTGTTCCACAGCACAGATGATGTCTTTCACAGGAACGAAAGCAGGTGTTGGGGCAAAGTTAAGCCCCTTAGATAGAACCTTCTCAGTCGCTTCGTCCAGGCTTATTCCTGTGAGATTGACTACTGTGCGTTTGGATTCTCGGTCCTCCGCTGGCCGCTGTGCTTGGGACAGGCGGTTGAATTTGGACGTCTGTCTGGCCGCTGTTCTGTCATGCTCCAGGTTCCCCTGTGCTGACGTGGCTGCATCCACCCAATCCCAAGAGGTCGGCGATAGCGTGGCTGCAAGTTGGAGATGGGCGCAAGACAGCAGCCGCGGGACGGAGCGAGGGGAGGGGAGAGGCCAGGCCTTATTAGGGCGCGCGGAGGCCAGACACTGTCAGTGCAGCGCTGGTGGGAGTTTCCATGAACAGATAGAAGGCGTAGCAATGGGGTCACCATTGTCGCCGGTGGTCGCCGATCTATTCATGGAAGAATTCGAAGATAAGGCAATCGAAAGTTTCAGCCTTAAGCCGACTTGCTTCTATCGCTATGTTGACGACAATTTCGTTATCTGGCCACATGGCATTCACAGTCTTTATGAATTCCTAGAACATCTGAACGGAATCCACCCAAACATCCAGTTCACGATGGAGCTGGAGAAGGATGGCAGCCTGCCCTTCTTGGACATCTTGATTCGATGGAGGCCAGATGGTAGCCTTTAACATAGTGTGTACCGCAAACCCACACACACAGACCGCTATTTACATGCTACGAGCTTCCACCACCCAGCACAGAAGACCACAGTGCTGCAGACGTTGGTGCACAGGGCCAGGAAAATTTCAGACGCGGAATCCTTGCCGTCTGAGCTCGAACATCTTTGCACTACATTCAGGAGGAATGGTTATTCCGAATGTGCAATAGAGCGGTCGATTAGAAGAAAGGCACACAAACGCCCTGTTGACCCAGATGTTCAGCCCGAAGCCCTGGCTTTTATTCCATACTCAGGCAACATCTCGGGAAAAATAGGCAGGATTTTGGCCCGGTATGGAATCAAGAGCGTATTTCGTCCGCCTCCCAAGATTTGGGACTACCTCCGGCCTGTGAAGGATGACTTGGGTTTGACGACTCCAGGGGTTTATAGCATACCTTGCCAGTGCGGCAAGAATTACATTGGTCAGACGATCCGGACCATCAAGGCTCGGGTGGCAGAACATGAACGCAACATCCGCATGTTCCAGATAGATAAATCAGCGGTCGCCCAGCATGTTATTGAAAATGGCCACAAGATGGACTTCAGCAACGTAAAGGTGCTGGCCAAGTGTTCCTTATATTGGGAGTCAGTCATCAAGGAAGCGATAGAAATACGGCTGTACAACAACACAGTCAACAGGGACACGGGTTTACGGCTCAGTGATGCGTGGAAGCCGGCTCTGTCCCTTCTGAAACATTCACCCTGCAAACAGAGAGGTAGGCGGGCGCCGACGGGAAGTGTTTACGGCCCGCCGGTGTTGGCTGGGACCGACGCCCCACCAGCCAATCAGCGACGAGCGCAAGACGGCAGCCGCGGGACGGAGCGAGGGGAGGGGAGAGGCCAGGCTTAATTAGGGCGCGCGGAGGCCAGTCACGGTCAGTGCAGCGCTGGTACTCCCTGCAGCACACTTCTAACCTGAAGATGGCGGCAGAGCCAGCCGCTGAAAGCTCGTTGTTGTCTCTCTTCAACAATATACGGCGGAAAACCCGCGAAGACTATATAACTATCTAGACTAAACAAAACACGCTGTCACAGTCACCCACACTTACAGCAACACTTACAAACTCTGTCAGGCTTGGGAAGGCAACACGAAGCCACCCCAGTTCATCTTCCCAGACATTGCCACGGAGGGTGAAACATCTCCCATACGCTCAACACAGGAAAGTGGCAGTAAGAAGAAAATTCTGGAAATGCCATACATACAAAGTAGTAAAATAAGAAAATAAAACATTCGTGTCAGAATTGTTTATTATGCATAAAAGATAAAAAATTATATAATAATGATGAATGACAGGTTTACTGGTGCGGTCTTACCAGTGTACCTGCATGCATTAAGGCACCACCACACTGCATCTGGAGGGTACAACAAGCCCTGCATGC
Source organism: Vandiemenella viatica (assembly GCA_031002005.1). Taxonomy (NCBI): domain Eukaryota; kingdom Metazoa; phylum Arthropoda; class Insecta; order Orthoptera; family Morabidae; genus Vandiemenella; species Vandiemenella viatica. Next base: position 388,155,126 of record CM061921.1, read on the forward strand.
CAACTGTCCTGAATGTAGTTTTAGGTGCTTTTCCACAATCGTCTAGGTGAATGCTCGGACAATTTTGAATCGTCAATTCTGTTGTATGGGGAAAATCACTGGCAGAAGCTGTAAAATGTAATATCTATACATGTCTTTTTTTAATATGCTCATCTGGGTTGACAACATAGAAGAGGTGGCAGGGAATACCTTTAAAGTATTGTGTTTATTGGGTATGGTAATGAGTAAATGTACCAGAGACATTGGGAAATGAGACTACAACATGTTCATCAGGTCATTATTCAGGTTTGGCAAGATGATAGGGGACCCACATGAGGTAGTCCAAAAGGAGGCAGCTACTATGGACTAAAGATAAAACTCCATAGCAATCAATAATGATAGAAAATATTTAATACTGTAGGTATATATTTTTTTTTCCTCCCATGTGATGTTTTACAGTTATATGATGGTAATGCTTAAAATTTGCATACTAGTATCTCCTACTGTAAACTTAGATATTGTATTTGAAGATTATAGTATTCTACCTACAGATAGAAGCACCTACAACACCCAAAACAACCAGATTGAATGGAATATGAAGTATAAGAAAACAAATTGTTTATTTTTTGATACACATTTAGTATCTATTTTGAAAGTACAGATGTGTCTTACCTAGCAGTTTAGTGCAGATAAACCAGTAAGACGCGATTTCAGGTCGAACGAAGCAACGTGGTACCGAACTGGTGATGACGACCACATTGTCGTCAGACTCGGGGCTGTACCAGTGTGTGGCTTCAAATGTGGCAGGTGAGGCGTGGGCAGTGGGACAGTTGTTGGTGAGCTCACCGAGTCGGCTGGAGCCTCCACGAGGTCTCTCCTGCCACCCAACACCTGCCGGTCCTGTCGAGGTGTCGTGGGATTCTCCACCGGGGCAAAACTTCACGGCTTTCACCGTCCACTACTTGCCCACTGGTAAGACAAAAGAATGGCTAAAGATGTATCTTTTGACACTTGATATTTGTGTAATGTTTTTCTGAGAAATATTAGGCGAAACATTGACTCGTATCATAGAAGTGCTGCAAATCATTAGAAAACTATAGTGCCAATGCCACCATAACACAATTTAACTCTTATCTCCTTTTTCTGCAATTCAATTTACATGCATTTTAATAGAAGATGTATGACTACAGTGGTTTTAGACATATTTTGCCCTTGCCAAATGATTATCAATATTGCTGCTGTTCATCATAGTATTCTGACAGCATTGTGGAGAGTACAGGACACAAAACTAGATCAAAATGAGGAATAAAGTTATGGTAATGGTATTTCTTGCAAGGAGTTCAAAACCACTGTACATATTTTGCCGTCTTCAGACTCACTGTAACACTATTACTGCTGGGAAACTGCCATGTAACGATATTCCTTCATGATTAAATCTACAAGTTTCCTTTAATACTTGCAGATCATGGTGTATTTAAATCAAGCAATTAGTGGCTGCATTCAGCAGACTTAGGCAACTTCAGTTTCCTAAAACAAAAACAAAAAACAAAAAAACAAAAAAATTACAGAAAGCTCTAAAATTATTGAAATAATCCAACTAAGTTTCTTGAACAGTCTGAAACTCTTATATTTATCTATCCATCCTTTTACACATAGGTGCACCGACCAATATTTCAATTGAAATAAATTTGTATAAACATTCCACCTCTACACAGCTATGGAAAATTGTTTGTTAGTCATTTTCTCAACTATATGGTTAAAAATGTTCTCTGTTAGTGCAAACACTTCTAAAAATTTCCCAATATTTATTCACAAAAAAATTTCAAGCCATGTCTCCCTGAATAGTTTCACTCAGCTTTAATAATTTAACCTCAATTCCTGTATCTGATGTTTCACACAGAATAATGCATCTTACTATCTACGGAATAACCAGTGCCACATTCTTTAGTGATAATAAACAATGTAAAACATTTATTTTCTGATATCACACAATCATTCAATTTTCACACAACTCCTCCACTTGAAACTATCTTTCTCGTAGTGAAACCAAACAAATTTAATACTGAAATAAATCTTGGCTGAATTGCCTCTAAATACTTCTGTAGTTATATAGGCCTACCACAACACATTAAAAGTCATCGTACTTTAAACACTGAAGTTAAACCCTGGTCTCCAAACAATATTCTGAGCCTTCACTAAATTTTCTGAAAGACTTATGACACAAACACTTGGCCTAACCTTCACTTATTCCCCATCAATCTTCATACTGATTCAGCTATCAAACAAAACTATATTTCATTCCCAGTAGAGATTGTCAGTCAACTACTTTTTAACTATAAGGAGCAGGCATACACTCCATCAGACTACTTGGCAATGAAAGGCGTCCATCTTGCCTACTGACTTCTATTTACACATTCTCTCAAGTTTCTGGATACTGTGCAACAGTTTACCTGTGATGTATGTAAACATTGCACCTCAAGTAAATCACCCAAAAATGACTCAAAACTCCTCAAGTACAGCTCTAAATAATCCCAAGTTACATTAAAACCCATATATTGTGCTGGTAGTAAAGTTTGTCCAGAATTGTTAAACAAAGGCTCCTCCTGTATGTTGATGCACCAAAAGATAAATGTATTTGATTCTGAGCTTATAAGTAGCTGATACGAAACAAGCTGTAGGGAAGCAGGATCTGGATGACATTACACCTCGGCCACAGTCACGCCAGGTGGGCCAGGAGTTGTACGTCAGTTCCTGGCTATGGATAGGATTCGAGGATGGGGCAGTAAAGGCGAGGCTGACCACATGCTACTTTATATTGCTTAGAGACCTTGCAGCAGCATCGGGGTCACACAGTGTTGCTCTGAATGCTCAGTGACCCACCAAATGCATTACCCTTACATAGAGGCACCAAATGTTGTGTCTTGCTCACTGGGATTGGACCTAGGTACAGTGGGGGTAGTGTCTTGTTCACAAATGAGTCACAGTTTGGCCTGAAGTGTAGCTTTCACCTTCTGTTAATCTGGCATGTCCCAGGGACACATCATAACCGCAGCTGGGCAGAAAACCATTAATCATTAATTAACAAAGTTAATAAAATTGTAAAAATTTAACTTTTAAGTTAACCTAAAAAAATTGTTAATGGTCTTCTTAACGTCCGGTAAAATGAACTACCGTTAACTTCAGTCCATTTCATTGCTATCTGACGTACTTGGTTTGTTTGAATTACGTTCTGTGCCACGCTCGATTGTTCGGCGAGTCGAACGGCGAACGAGTTAGTGCGATGATGTATATACGACAGTTATATTAGGTATGACATGGATCCGAGTAGGAAGTGTGAGTTTTGGAGTGTTTCTATTTTATGTCTGCAAACCGGGGCTCACTACTGGTTTCTAATTTGATCGGTGATTTATTTTGATATTTTTCTAATCTAACTTTTTTTAGTGAAATAAATTAAACGGACATTCTTTACATTACATCATCAAAACTGAACTCTTGAATCCGTTAGTGAAAGTAACAGCGCTTACAATAGCAATGAGAATATTAAAAATCCTTGCATGCATTTATGTAGCATTTAAATCAAGATCAGTTGATTTATGAATGCAAAATGTGTTTGCCTAAACTTTATAGAATCAAGGCTCACATGTCTAGCCTTAATAATCTTAAACAACATATGAAGAGGATGCATGTATCCAGATCAGTTTGTAGAGAAAGTAAAAGCAGGGCCAATTCGTGGGAAAATAGAAAAAATAATTCAAAACATTCAAGAGCTGTGGATTCTTCAAATTTAGATAGCAGCAGAATTGAATTGTTTTCATCTCCATCTGCTAACATCAATAAAACATTTGGCTACAGGCACCATCATATTCCAAGCTGGTGTGGACCGATGTATTGTAAACCTCTTCATTGCCAATATGATTCCACTACATGTTGAAGAATCCGATATGTTTGAGAAGCTGGTTAAAACGAAACCCGGTAAAAACCCAATTTCCAGAAGCATACAGAGTAGACGTATTGTAGCATATTTCAATAATTTTGTATTTAATATTCTAGTGAGGGCAAGCCAGCCTCAGTGTGCTACAGGTCTGAGGGATGTGGAATCCGAAACCGCATCTGCAGATATCTGAATCCCTCCTGCAAGGCCACAGATACAGGCAGTTTTAACTGTGAGAAACAAAGTGTGAAACGTTCTGGAAGCTACTAGAAAGATGCCTCCAACTGGCCAATTAAAACACTGCATCCACACCGCGTGATGCAACATGACCAATGGGAGACAGTCACCCCACCATGAAGCGACAGTACAGAGATTCGTTCTGTACTCGTCCTCTGCTCAGTTTCTTCTTGAAGACCGTGCCGTAAACTTGCCAAATTTTAGGAAGCCAATGATTTAGGCAGTGTCAGAAATTTCACAACCATCTCCACCCTTTGTATGCTCACGCGGCGAGGCTTGTAGCAAACCTCCTACTATTTTATTCAGCCATTAGGCTATAGTGAGGAAGCACATTTCACTTCTGTGCATATTAAGATGTACCATTCAACTATATCATTCCACTTGTCTTTCTGAAGAATCCAATAATAAATGCCTGTCCATAACATCTCTGAAGTTATTTGCAAAAATACCTCAAGTCAATCGTTAGAGTGAGTTTTAAATGCTTTCCAGCACGTACTTGCAGACACAAAGTTGACGGCGAGGATGCTGGACGAACTTACGTGCAATGCTGGGTAAGTCAAAAGTAGTACTTCGCTTGGCAATTACCACACGACAGTATTACTGATTCACATCACGGTACATAGCATCTTTGTCATCAGTTCCACTTTTGGGTGGTAAATTTGGAAAAATGTAATGCTTTGATGATTATCAAAGTTAATTTTTAAAGTAGCAGATTAACTGTTAACAAAGTTAACTTTTCAATTAACCATGCCCATATTGTGGAAAGGGGCCAAGATGGTGGGTGGTACCAGGATTCTCGTCTATATTACGTAGGTGTACTGTGACAGCTGTTGTTTATAAGGATGACTTGCAACAGTACCTATGGTGAATGTGGTCTCGGTTTCCAGCTGATTGGTGATAATGTTCATCCACGTAGGGCTGGCCTGGAGGACGATTTTCTCCAATTTGACATCGTACATCTACAGTGGCCATCTCACTCCTCAGTCTTAAATGTAGTTGAACATGTGTGGGATGGTCTAGGCTGAAAGACTGCAGACTTAACACTGCCACCATTGACCATTGTTGACCTCTATCAGGTGCTCACCAGTCCATGCTGCGCGGCTTGATCCCAAGTAGGAGAACTGTTGCACATCCTGTATTGCCATTTGGTGTCATCACACCCTGTATTAATGTTCTGTATGCCACTGACAGAGGGACATCACATGTGGTCAGTGCCATCTGGGTTTTCCTGTATACCATATATTTGTAGCACTGTGTCATGAGTTAAACTGTTGCCATGACCCATTTCAGTGCACACTTTACCACCATGACTTAAGTTTTTCCATGGATCTTGCAGATCACTTATTAATTTTAGAGTATATAACCTTTGAAAGTAGCCAAATTGCCAATAAAAACAGGTGCGTGTAATAATTTGTTTCGTGGGCTCGAAACCACCATGGGAAAAAACTATTTCATCAGGGTTAAATGCCTGAGACAGATAGTAACAATTGTCCTGAAACACCACACCTGGAAGTTTCTTGGTAACATCAGCTTATAACTCAATTTGGGATTATGAGACCTATGAAAAATTTAAAGGTTTCATCACTTGCAACAATACTCTAGGATCAAGCTCTACAGCACCCAATCATCAAACAAGCTTTTTGCTTTAGCCCAGATAATCAAGGTGTATATCAGAACAGCCTGTCAATTTTCATGTTCAATACATTGGGCTAACATCTTTTACTTTTTATCTGAGTTTGTAACTTTATCTATTTTATCAGCATTTCTGACACACATTACTACTTTTTTTTCCAAATTTAACTTGATTTCTAATCATAATCAAAGTTTATTCTAAAATTTATGTAGCTATGACTATGTCAGCAGTATGATCATTGTTTTAATACTTCATAATAACTTCTAATTTTTCCTCCAGTATTTCAGAATTTACCAACATATTTTCCCCATCAGCCATGGAAGTATTTTGATCAATTTACTTTTTCCCCATAATGTTTGCATTGAAGATGACTATTACTATTGAGTTTATTGATTATTTACTTTCTGTGAGATTGACATGCAGCTTGATGCTGTCTTCACAACAAAGTGAAATGACAATGCTCAGGGTGACAGTGAAATTGCTATGTTTTGAATTCATATTTTTTTAAATCACACTATAGTAAAAATGTGCAAAGTGGGAGTGATGTAAATGGTAAACCAGTAATTTACAATTGCTGTTTCACTGGAATAATACAATTCATTCTGGAAAAAAATTACTCAAAATCTGAGACATTATAGTCCAGTTGCTCTCTATCCTCGTGCAATAGAGTTCTGTCATACTAAACACAACTGTCCTGCCAATACTCCACACTCTGAACACAACACAGGTGGCTCTGATGTTGTGATTAGGGCACTCGCTCTCAGAATTTAGGGCTCCGTGTTCAAATCCCAGTGGGGCATGAATTTTTGTGATTTTGCTTTATCATATAAGCTACCAACTGAATTTTCTGTGTTTCAGATTCTATGTTAACCTGTAGGTCCAGTCATAACAAAGGCAAAAATAGGTGTATGTGGAAATTATTGCTGGAGCATACGCTTCATCACAATTGAATTAAATGGAGGATCTTGTTCATAAGGCAAACCCTCTTACTATGCACCATGTTAAAAATGAAATGATTCTATTTAGCTAAAGTTTCATGGATCATGAACAAATATCACCAAAGCTCCACAGTGTATTTCTTGAACAGGAACTGACTAGGAAGAAACACAGATAACTTTAGCAAAAAAAAAAAAAAAAACAACAGAGTTGTCTAGCAGTGATAAATTTTTAATGGTCTTTTCTCACACTACTACTTAACATATGCAGTATTGCTGTTGGGAAACTCTGTAGGTACTGAATAATCTTTACAATGTATATCATTAAGAGCACATTTAAAAAGCTAGGAATTTTAACTGTACCATCTCTTTACTGTTGAATATTTTTTTTAACTGCTTAACGTCTCTTAACAGCAAGGTCTTTAGAGACGGGAAACGATGGGGGGAAAGGAATGGGAAGGAATTCGGCCGTGGCCTTTTGAAGGAAGCATCCCGGCATTTGCCTGGAGTGATTTGGGAAACCACGGAAAACCCAAATCTGGATGCCCGGACAGGGATTCGAACCACCGTCCTCCCGAATGTGAGACCAGAACGCTAACCATTACACCACCATGCTCGGTACTGTTGAAACTGTCTAATCTGAACACAATACAATTACAACCATTAGAAATACATCAATGCAATATTAGGAGCTAATGTCCTAAGCTTTCATCCTGATGAAGGTTTAATCTGACAAAATTTTATTGTTTTGTGTATGTCTTTATCTCTTTGGCATGCTTACACATTTCCTTCCTCTGGTCTTATTTTCAACCAGCACCTTCCATTTCTATCAAATACATATTTATTTTTGTGTGATAGTGAAACTTACTAAAGTTTATTTCATTTTGTAAACTTGGATTACAACGGACCTCGAATCCACGACGTAAATAATTAGTTGCCGTGTTTACTTTGATTTGTACGTATTGCAGAGGGTGGAGAGGAGACACAGCAGGTGACAGTGAACAGGACAGTGTTGATCAGTGACCTCCAGCCATTCACCAACTACACATTCTACATCCGTGTTTACTTCCAGAGATCAGCCAGTGAGGAGTCGGAACGTGTCACGTGCCACACTGCCGAAGGAGGTAACAAAGCATTTCCATTCGTTCAAACCTGTACAATGTCTTTTTTTGTGTAACAGAAATTGTGAACAAATGATAACAGCTGCAGTATTTTTATTGCTGCTAAATTTTCCCACCACTCAATTTATTGTGAACTTATTCATTGGCATGGATGAAGAAATACATAAATGTAACTATAAACATTGTTGTATGATAGAGAGATGCACTCAGCTTATAATCTTTTAGAATGAGGATTTGTACAGTATCATCTTTTCTTGTTAAAACACGAATCTCAGACCTCGATAAAGGGAAATTAATGAAATTTGAAGTGTAAGGAAAATCTCTTATTGTCTACCTCGGACATATGTGTAATTGTGAAATTTTTTGAAGACCGTATCCAAAACATATGATGGGGAAGGTGGGGTATTTAATTACAGTTGGGAATGAAAATATGTAGTAATGAGCTACTTGATAAATTTGAGGAGAAACTGTGTTTTACAGCTGTCAGTTATACCGACTCAACCACTGTGGCAATCTTTAACAGTTTGTATGGCCCTCCTCTGCATCTTCCCAATCCCATTAATGATTACCTGGTAGTGAGATCTGTCATATCACTGCAACAATCTAGAGGGGTACTAACTGAGTTTTATATGTTTTTTGTTTTGTTTTTTGTATATTCATTGTTGCTGTTCTAAATTCAAACTATGAACAGTAAGTAATCTGTTGACCTTTGTTACCACTGATGCCATTATTTTAAAATAAGAACTGCCAGTAAAATCAATTAAAAACAAAATTTTAATGTTAATTTGAAAGAACTAGAAATCGAGTTAAATAAAGGAAATTGTCAGAGGGAATAATCTTATATCAATAGGCTATTATGACAGGTCTGAAACAAAATGATGCTCTGTTATAACTATTGTCTAAAAGGTGGTAAATGTAGCTAGAGATGTAAATTGAATATCATGTATTTTAACTTTGAATTTGGAGATCTCTTAGATGCTGTGAATGAGATAGAACTATGAAAATCACTCAGCATAGATGATTATGTCTCTGGGTGAGTAATACAATTTAAATGTTGGATTATCATGAAGTATCAAATGAAAGAGTCTAAAATTCTTGGTGTAATAAAACAGTAGTTGGTATGCGTAATTTATTGGAATTAAAATCTGAAGCTAAATATTTGTCATAATTGTAATACTAAATGTTACTTATGCTTCAAACGTGGCGTATAGTATTAAAATATCAGTAAACATTAGTGCCCTTTGAAATCAATAACGTGAAGAAATTCTGTGGGATACTGTTCGATAACCACAGAGGGGTACTGAAGAATCTAGACAATTAATGATTAGCATTTATCAGCTCTATTGGTTTTTGTGGAATTACAGAAAAACTGATATGGATCATCTGAATGCATGAGTGGGAAGTGTGCCTAGATGGAACGTAGTATAAAATAATTGTGAATACAACACAAATAGAAATGCAAAATAGCATAAATTGCAGGAAATTTAAGCTGTTTTGCTTCCTCTTAATATTATAAAAGTGGTTAGTTCTTAAGAAAAAATAAGAGTAAACATGAGGTGTATGGGCGTGGAAAGGGCAGGGCACTTGCCACACCTCAAGTAGTCGAGTGAAAAATATATGAAAATTCCCTCTTTAAATATTAAAAAATAAATTTTGTCAAGGAACCCACTTAGACTAGTGCTTAAATAAGTTAAATGAGTGTTTTTTTTTTCTAATAAGAAAATTTTCAACTATTATTTTTATTAAGTTTCTTTGTTTTTGCCCCACCCTGAAGCTAAACCTGCCTATGCCCTTGACAAGGTGTGTCTGCAAATTAAGAACAAACTCTCCACCAGCCTGTTCTGCCATTTCTGACCATCGATTTTGATTTCTGACAGTTCTTTCCACTTTGATAGCCTTAAAATCTCATTAAGTGAAGATAAGATTATAATCACTATTTTGGGACTGCATGGTGGATATTCAAAAGTTTGTTAACCAAACCATTCAAGGAATGCACATACAGAAATGTTAGCAATAATGGGATGGTTTCATCAGTGATGCTGGAAATACCATAATCTTCAGAGACAACAATCTCACTGCCAGAAAATACAACAATCCACTTCTGACACTATCAATTAAACTACCTACACATTAAAATTGTTTGGGTCATGATCAGAAGATGGATGCAGCATTTATCTGTGTGCCAGCAAATTTTAATGAGTGGTGAACATGTTATTTATATTTGAATGGCTGTTCCTCAAAATACAGTTTTAATTATTTTGGATGCAAAGTGCTGTATATATTCATTCTGCACATCTTAATTACAGTGAAATGCTATCTACATTTTTAGTTCTCTCTATTAAATCTATCCACTAAAAATTGTATAACATCTTCATACTTTTCTAGTTTTTAGGAGCAATAATTATTTTGCAGAATATGAGGGGACAAATTGTAGAGCAAGGAGTGTGATATCTCAGTGCCGAAAAAGCTTTGTAATGTAGAGAATGAATGCCATGAAAAGTTTGACTTTAAATTTTATTAGCCAAACCTGAAAGTAAGAATCATTTATTGCAGTGGGTGGGAGGGGAGGATATTATGTTGGCAACAGTAACAGTACAAAGGAACATGAAATGGGACTTACATATTAATACGTTGGTAGGTAGAGCTAATTCTAGGCTGCAGTTCCTAGGTCGAATTTTGAAAAATTGTAATGAACAAACAAAGGAGATAGCGTACAAATCTCTTGTGCGTCCACATTTGGACTATTGTTGTGCCATTTGGGATCCGTTTCGTAAGGGGCTGATTGAGAGTACAGAGAAAGTACAGAGAACAGCCGCTCGATTCGTGACCGCTTGCTACAGTCCTTATGAAAGCGTTACAGAACTGATTAGTAAACTAGGCTGGGAGTTTCTGGTAGATAGACGACACACGTTTCGTATAAACTTATTGGTAAACATGCGTACTCCCACTTTCACTTACGAGTGTAGTGAAATACTTCGTCCACCAACCTATTTGGGCCGGCATGACAGGAAAGATAAAATTAGAGAAATAAGGTGCCGCACTGATTCTTATATGAATTTCTTTTTTCCTCGTACCATTAGGGATTGGAATGCACAACAAAGAGATTAGGTTTGGTGCTGAGCACCCTCTGCCACCCACAGTTTTGTGATTTGCAGAGTATATATGTAGATGTAGATGTAGAACTCACACTCACTGATTTGGTGATTCACAGTTCAGTGGAATTGTTGGTGAATATTGAGAGCACAGTGCATTATTCCTTTAACTACATCAGACATATTACCCTCATTCCAGCAATGGTGTCTAGATCCTTTCTCTTTGCAAAAGTGTATCATTATGGACAATCTCAACAGAATTAGGGTGAAACTTCATTTAGTTGCATCATCTTATCCTCTGTGACTGCTTCTACTAGTTCTAACACCTCTTATTATTGGTGAAATTCTTTTTCACAATGGTTGTCAAAACGACGTAAGACCATCTCTTTGGGATGCTGGGATTTTAGGGATCGATATCTGTTTAGTTTTCAGGTTTATATAGATTTTTTTCTGTGATCTTCAAATATTAGCTCCACACCTTATCAACTATACATTATGCTCCATACTATTTCTATTTTTGCAAAAAATTTCATTATTTTCAGTTCAAGCCATGAATATATACTCTTCTTCCCATATAAGGATTTAGTCCTGCTGATCTGTTCTGGCTTCAGGGAGTATTTCCATATCTTCTTTGATCTAACTATAACTTCTAACTACTGAGCATGGTGGATCGGCGGTAATCCTCTGGTCTCACATTTGCGAGTTCGGCGGTTCTAATCCCCATCCGGGCATCCGAATTTGGGTTTTCCATGGTTTCCCAAAATCACTCCAGGCGAATGATAGGATGCTTCCTTTAAAAGGCCGAGTTCCTTCACTTTCCTTGCCTCTCCCCCTCTCCCATCCTTTCCTGGCTCTAATGATCTCAATGTCAAAAAGGCATAAAACCATAGGAAAAAAAATCTTCTACCTTTTGGTCTATATTAGGTTACTGCTGTCAGTAATTGTACTTCACCTATTCTGTGCAGATGGCTTCTCCATTCGTTCCTATATTTTGTCATTTATGCTGTATATTTTCAACTCCTCTCACATAATTTTATTTATTATTAGATCTATACTATTACATCCCATTTGCATCTTTTATCTCTTCTCTTCAATATCCATGACTCATATGCATAGAGAAGAATAGGATTTGCTATCACTTTATAAACTTTTACCTTTGTAGCTCTGTGCATCCTTTTTACTAGAGCTTAGGTTATTGTCCCACACATCATCTGAGACTTGTTCACATTATTATCAATATCTTTGTTTACTCCATTTGTGATGTCACAGCCAAGGTAGTTGCAGTGCAAAACTTTATAAACCACTTGACCACTTAGATGTCAATTGAACATATTTTTAATTTGTGATGGCTCTTTGTGATCCATTTTCTGTATCCCCTATAACCAGTAGGTCATCCACAGATGAAAGTACAGTAAGGAATCTACATTGTCCTAAGTTTACACTTCTTGTTGGATACTCATTCTGCCACACATCGATGGCATCACCCAGATATACGTTAGAATTTGTTAGGGAGAGACTAAAACCCTGTTTCATGCCTTGATTAATTGTTATTATGTGCAGTTCGTTTCATTTTTTTGAACTGTGCTTTTGTGTTAATCTATTACATAGTCAATTAAATGCCTATATCTTTTGGATATCTATTTCACTGAAGGACTCCACTATATGTCAGTATATTAGGTTGCCACCTAGGAACACATGGACACGATTCACGCTGACCTTAAGCTTATGTTTCTGCATAAGTGTGCTACAATCCACCATACAACCCTGAACCTGGAGGACTTATTTATTGTAATTAGTATTATGCACTTATTTCATGATACAGTCAAATACAAGTATGACATGCTGTGATCACATGTCACTGAAACCAAAACCAAAAATTTGAAAGTGTGTTCACATTTATCAGGTGAAGCTCATCTCCTAAAAGAAATTAATTGGCTTATCTCTAATGTAATCATGGAAATGCAATACGAGGAACATTACCAGTAATTTGTACATTGGGTCTCTCTTTTATCGTTGTTTGAAGACTATTTTTTTAACTGCATTTTTGATCCCGACAAGTAAGCCCCATGCATGAGTGATATATTTACTTATGAGGCATGTTTTTTAAGTAAGTACTGCTTTGAAATTAAAAAAAGACGTGCAAATACGAGGCATGTTTTTTAAGTAAGTACTGTTTTGTAATTAAAAAAAAGACATGCAAATATATCTCAATAATTTTATTTTTACATGAAAGCCTTTACCTTACTCTACTTTTCTACATATTTCCCTTCAATATTGAGGCACTTGTCATAATGTAGTACCAGTTTTTGAAAACCCTCCTCATAGAAGTCTGCCGCCTGACTTGTTAACCACTGCATCACAACTGTTTTGACTTCGTTATCGTCTTCAAGACGCTGACCGCCCAGGTGTTTCTTCAAGTGCAGGAACAGATGGTAGTCACTGGGCGCCAGATCAGGGCTGTATGGAGGATGATCTAGAGTTTCCCATCAAAAAGATGTGATGAGATCTTTGGTCTGATTAGCCACATGTGGATGGGCATTGTCATGCAGCAAAACGATGCCCTTGCTCAACTTGCCACGTCTTTTGTTCTGGATTGAATGGCGCAGATTGTTCAATGTCTCACAATAAGCTGCTGCATTGATTGTCTCATTACAAGGCAGAAATTCCACAAGCAATACTCCTTTTCTGTCCCAAAAAAACTGTGCACATGATTTTCCGGGCTGAAATCATTTGCTTGAACTTCACTTTTTTGGGTGAATCTGAATGCCGCCATTCCATGGTCTGTTGCTTTGATTCAGGTGTGACGTAGACCACCCATGTCTCATCGCCCATAACAATTAGGCTTAAGAAATCATCACCATCGTTGTGGTACCGCTCAAGGAAAGTCAATGCACTGCCTAAACGTTTGGTTTTGTGCACATCCGTTAACATTTTCGGTACCCAACGTGAGCACAATTTTCAGTAATTCAAGTGCTCGGTCACAATGCCATACAAAACACTACGAGAAACATTAGGAAAGTCATCACACAAGGAGGAAATCATAAAGCGTCTGTTTTCTCTCACCTTATTGTCCACTTTCTGCACCAAACTTTCATTAACGACCGAAGGACACCCACTCCATTGTTCATCGTGCACATTTGTGCGGCTATCTCTAAATGCTCTCACCCACTTTCTCACCATTCCATCACTCATAATGTTTTGTCTGTAAACTGCACAGATCTCACGATGAATATCAATCGGTTTTAGGTCTTTAGCACAAAGAAATCTTATAACAGCCCGTACTTCACAGTCGGCGGGACTCACGATTATTGGAGGCATCTTAAACACTCAGTGAACAACGTAAACAAGGAAGAATTAGACTGTAATGGCGTCAGTGCGTAGTCAAGAGAAGCAGGTACCCATTGCACATGCGCGGAACGCCGACCGTAGCGCTGCAGCCACGGTGTGACAAAACGGTACTTACTTAAAAAATACGCCTCATATTTTAGGACATACACTAGAGGGTACCCAGCATTGCCCAGTCTGTTTAGGATTGCTTTACACCTACAATATTTTTAGTCAAAAAATGAGATCCATGAGTAACAAATTTAATCAAAATCACCCCAACCATTTGAGGAATCCAACAAAAAGTTGAGTTGATTTACTCTGACAATGTTTTTAGTATCCCATTGAGAAATGTGCAAACCAAGTTTTATCCAAATTGCTCCAGCTGTTTCTGGAATGTGGTGAAATTCTGACTCATTCTCACACTATTTAGACAGGTTTCATCAAGATCACCCCAGCTACTGACTTTATATGTGTGTGTTGCAACTTCACTATGTGGAACTGGGTTTGGACAGATCTAAAATATTGACATAGGAAAAACAAAAATTTATAAATATAAACGAAATATGCTTTCATCAGATTTCTTCGTCGTGGAACCAATTCATCATCTAAAAATATATGAATGCTTTTAAGGAAAATAAATTGGTATTTTGGTGAATTTTTTGTAAAAATAAATTTGTAATTCTACAAATAGGAAATAGTGTCAAAAATATAATAAATAATAAAAGAAAACATATATCAGTAAATAAATAAATTGCAAACAGGAAAACAAAAACATATTTCCAAAAAGGTATCAAACCTGTGCCCTACACACGAATACAATACGTTAACATGCTTGACTATTTAGTCAATACTAATTGAGTGATTTCTACTGGTTTACAGCCGGCATTATACAATTATATAGATTTGACGCTCAGCTTATAATAGATAAAGCCCCACCAGTATGAACAACATCAGTGTGAGGTACTTTAGGTGTCGTAGTATTCGCAAGCCCACGCTGAAGATGTCTCCTTACAAATTTGCAAAAAGTAATTAAATATGCTCTAAAATGTTTTGAGTTTAAGAACGGATTTACGTTTCATACGTCGATTTACATATATAAAGATTAGTAAATTTGTCATACTTTGAAGTAAAATAATTTTGATGTGACTTTTACTTAATTGGACATTTCTTAGCAGATTGTTTTGCATCTAGCTACCCTGCCAACTTTCATGGTGCTAAATATCCATCCTAAAATGTACACTACCCTCCAGGATTTCTTTTGGCATGAAATGTGTCTGTTGCTTACTGTATAAAAATTACCTATGTTACACATTATCTAATAGCTTCCTCAGCTTTCTGAAAAACTGTATTACTCCCATACAAGCATATATACAATAATTGAGGAGTACAACTTTCACTGTTCATAGCAGAGCAAGTACATTGCACTTTGTATATACATGTCATATGCTGCACAGCCATGTAGTATTCCATACTTTTCCTGCTTTCACACATACGAAGCACAAATCAAAGATTTGTCACTTATACTGAAACCTTCTAAACGTTATATGAATGGTGGTTTTATTTGATTTTTCAGTGCCAATAGGAGCTCCTGAAGTACAAGCAGAAGTTGAGAGTGCAACGACAGTGAAACTGCGCTGGTCACCACCACCGGCACGCCTGGCCCGTGGCCGTATCTCGGCTTACAAGTTGCAGTGGGGACCGCGTGGGGCCCCGGCCTATCATGTTGAGGAATTTCCATCCACTGTCACAACACATGTGCTCACTGGTAGACTAACATGCCTAGTATTTATCTAGTAAATTTTATGATAGGTTCCATCTTTGTATTGATAAATGTTCACTTTACCTTGATACGAGGGCAGATGGGAAAGTAACGCACAATAATTTTTTTTTACAAAAAGTTTAATATGCACCACAACCAAATATATAACAAATTAACTTTTGTCTTCATCCTACTTTTCTACATAGTCACTAATTTTCTCAAAACATTTCTTCCATCATTATACCAGTCTCAACATGCCCTGCTTGTAGAAGTCCATTTGTTGAGAGTGTAGCCATCTGCGGACTGCTGATTTCACTTCTGCATCTGTTGCAAAATGTTGGCAGGCCACGAATTTCTTAGTGGGACCAAACGGGTGAAATTCAGACGGTGCCAGGTCTGGAGTGTATGGTGCACCTCCCACCCAAAAATGGCGAGTTTCTCATGAATGGGAGTTGCAACGTGGGGACGTGCCTTGTCGTGAAGAAGTTTGACACCGTTAGCATTGATGTTGCGGTGTTTGTCACAAAGGGCACGACGCAACTTAACCGAAGTTTTTTTTTGTAGGCTTCATCATTCACAGTGGTTCTGTGTTCAACAAAGTCCACCAATAACATGCCAAACACTGTCACAAGCACTTTTTTAGCTGATTGAGTCACTTTGAATATTTTTCTTACTGGGGAACCAGCACGTTTCCGCTCCATAGAGGCCTGCTTGGTTTCGGGCGTGTAGTGGTACACCCACGACTTGTCACCAGTGATGATTCCTTTCAGAAAGTTATGCCCTTCTGCAGCGTAATGCTTTAAGTGATCCAAGATTGTCATCATTCGCTGGCCCTTCTGGTTGTCTCTCAGCTTCTTAGGCACCCAGTGAACACTAACTTTATGGAATTTCAATGTGTCATGAACAATGTCATTCACTTCACCATAGGAAATGTTGAATGTCTGCGATAAGGTTCGCAGATGCACATGCCGGTCCTTCAAGATTGCTGCTTCAATGGCACGGACATTATGCGGAGTTGAAACTGTTACCGGCTGCCTGGTGTGTGGCGAATCAATAAGGTTCGCACGGCCCTCTTGGAAGAATGCACACCACCTGGAGATATCGCTACGGTCCAGATAGTCATCTCCATACACGCCATGCGTGTCCCTGTGAATTTCACTTGGTGAATGCCCTGTGGCCCACATATATCAAACTACACTACGCTGCTCTTCACACGTGGATGACAGTAACATGCACGCAGTGTTATTTTCATAGTTCACGCTTCTCTTGCTAGAGCTGTACATGAAAACAAAATACCCTCTATAGCGCAAACTTCAAACTATATCGTTGTGAAATTTCAACAATCCAGCTGCAATACCAGGGGAGAAATAAATTATTGTGCGTTACTTTCTGATCTGCCCTTGTATTTTAACAAAATTGGTCCCCTTTTTTGGGAATTTATCAAAGAAAACTTTGTTTTTATTTATTTGGTAATTTTGTAAAATAGCTAAGTAGAAATGAAATAAACAAGTAGCAACTACATTTTTAATAACATTATTATTTTAGCTTGAGCTATTATTTTTGTATTACTGTGTTAAAGGAAGCTTATCTGCTGTTTATACAGTACCAGGACAATGGAAGAAGGTGGGGTTTGACCAGTTTGAATACATAGTAGTATCTACAATATTCCAGAAAATTACCTTATCAAACATTCTAGAGTACATGTCCATGGCATTCTAGAAGATTCAACATTATCCCAGATTTGTTCAATATTATTCGGTACTTTTGAGAACTTACAATATCTAAATAGAACCTTTGATAATGTTTCTTTACTGTTTTACCAATTATTTTTGCAATATTCTTTCTTGTAGGGTTATTCTATATAATCTAAGGATACAGTGCACTATAAAGTGTGATGTGAAACAGTCGGAGGACACTGAGACACTGCTGCCAGTAGAATTGACAAAAATGTAATGTGGTCAGTTATTTTATATTTTGTTAAAAAAGATGCCATTTTCCATATCTTGCATCTTCATTTTGTACCATTTTGTCCTCGTGATGGGTCCATGTCCAAGTTTAGAGGCATGGGCATCAGCTTAGATTGTCTAGACAGAAGTTCGCCTCTGCGAATATGTTGTCTAGAAAATCTCTTTGAGATTGTTATGGCATTTGGAAAAGACAACAGAACAATATAGAAGAATTGACAATTTTATAGATGGAATGTTTTCTTTATTGTTGAATATGTTGCCAGATTATTGGAGAAGTTATAACTATTCACATATCTCATTTTTTTACACATTGTATTTATATTGTTCACTGATATATTTATCAATTACATTATAAAGCAAGTTAGAGCAGTGGCATTAGAAAGGAACTGACAATTTGCTGTACTGTTTCAAAAGCTAATCAGACCATGCATACTTCAGTTTCACAAAATTAGGTTCATAACATCTTTAACATAGATCCGTATACACATGATAACTGATTTTGTTTCTACTTACTGATTCTGAAGCTGTAAAGTTTATATACAGTTTAATGTGAGGAGAAATCTATTATGTACCAGATGTCCTGTACTGGGCTGAATCTTCAATTTTAACTATGCACACACATTCCTCTACATGTTACCACAGCCTTGCTACTAAATTTATATGGAATTTTACAGTTACCAAATTAAGAACACTTTCTGAATAGTGCACCATAAGCTGCTAAATGTTTGTATCTTCCACAACTCATCTGTTTTAAGGCAGAATTTTTTTTTTTAATCGTGGTACTGACAGGCTAGTGTTATAAACTATGTTTTGTATCAAAGGCATAGGATAGCTAGTAGGGAAATTGTTTACAGGCCTGGAGCCAGGTGCAACATATCAGGTGCGAGTGTTGGCATCAACAAGCCGTGGATACCCAACATTGCAACTGCCATGGATTACTGTTGAGATCCCCGGTGGCATCCTGGGCAGCAACTTAGATGGTGTCAATGTCACAGTCACTAGAGTGAACAACACCACATTGCAGGTAAAATTAGAGAATTACTTTTCTCAAGGGATGAGGAAGTGGTAATTGATGAGGGGAATGCAGATATTTTCAGTTTATTAGGTACTTTGACATTGCAAAGCTGTTTTTCATAATATAAGTATAAATGTTTGAAGTAACATGTAAGCAGCACCTTCCATGCTGTCTTATTTGAAGACAATCTAGCATGAAAAGACACATCTCACCCATAGCTTTTGTATGAATGATAAGAGTTGTTTGCAATGAACATATATATATATAAACACTCAACTTATCAACAGCCCACAACCCTCTAAAACCAACCATAGCCCCGTTTTGATCACCCAATACTTCATGGATTTGGAATCCATCAACCGAGTCCTGCGACAAGGTTATGACTTCCTTCGAGCCTGCCTTGAGATGAGAAACCTCCTTCCAAAAATCCTCCCTCACCCTCTTAGAACCTGCTTCAGCAGACCTCCAAACTTGGTCCATAAACACAGGACCCCCTAGCCTGTAGGATAGTCCCAAGGTTCATTTCCTTGCAACAGATCCCACTGCAAATTATGCAGTTTGCACCCGCCTTCCACCACCTTTACCAACCCCGTAATTGGGGAAAGCTTCCTTATCACAGGACTTGCCACGTGTGTATCGTCCCACCTTATATATCAACTCACCTGTAACCATTGCCCAGCCTCCTACATTGGTCTGACAACAAACCAACTGGCCATCAGAATGAATGGACACAGACAATGGGTTTTCACCCAGAACCTTGACCACTCTGTAGCTTATCATGCCACCACTACGGCACCAACAATCTTAACACATGTTTTGCAGTCTGTGCCATCAGAGTCCTCTCGGACAGAAGCAGCATCTCGGAACTCAGAAGGTGGGAACTAGCTTATCAGTACGAACTGGGCACCAGACAACCACCAGGAATAAATTTAAGGTAGCAACAATTTTCCTCTCACCCATCCCCCTCACCTCCTACCTTTTCCCACAGAACCATCGCTCACCACAACCTATCTTTTTGTAGTTTGTAACTTTGAATTTTGCTTGATTTTATATTTTCCAATTTTTTAATTTTACATATTTCTCAGTTTTTTGCACGTACATCCATTACTTAATAGGCAACTTAGGAAGATCAGCTGACATCTACTGCGCTTCTGCGACGGGTCCCTATGGACAGGTTTATTATCTATTTATTATTATTTTCTAGTTTATGCCTTTCTACCCCCACCCTCACCCTCACTTCTCGCCACTTGTCCCCCCCTCCCCCCCCCCCCCCCCCCCCCCACCATGAGTTACCGGCCTGGTGGGCTTACTCAGTTGGCTGCCAGCCTCGTGCATGCAGCCATTTCACTACTACTGAAGAAGGGCCATAGGCTCGAAAATTTTACTCTATATGTGTACATGTACTTTCCGTGTCTTGACGCTGCAGCAATCCTCTTCTATGGTAAGCAGTGGTTTTCCTCCTATCCAAATGGTCAATATTGGAGATATATATGTGTGTTTGTGTGAATATATTGATGATGTAATTTTTAAAGTGATATACATCTGTGCACAGGATATATTTGTGCTTAATGTGCACTTAAAATTGCAGTCTTTGGACTATATTTTTATTATTTTTTTCTTTACTTTTTTACTATCTATTTAATGTAATAGGTAGATATACACTGATGCTAATTTTTAATACTTATGAGAGTTTTCTGCAGAAATTTACTTGTGATTCCAAGCTTTTTTAAAATATTCATTATGGTTAATATCACTAAGCATCTTGCAGATTGCTGCTTCCAGGTTTGTGGGACATTTGTTTTGTTTGTACTTGATGAAGTAAATAGTAATTTCAGTTATTTCTTACATTTAAAAAAATATGATATAGTCCATAATTCAATAGACAGTGTCTCATATGTTCTTAGCTTGTAGTATTTGCACAGGACACATCAGACAGGTGGTAGGGAGAGGGTGATGAGGAGATGTAAGGAAATTTGGATATGCAATCTTGGTAAGACTGTTGCGTCATTATAATCGGGTAGTGTGGGACCCATATTATTAATGACAAATATAGCAATTGGAGAAGGTGCAAAGAAGAGCTGCTATATTTGTATGTGAAAATTACCATAGAACACATTGGTATGATAGAGGAGCTTGCTTGGGAGTTGTTTGAAGATAGGAGGTGAGAGTATATTGGGCATTCATTGCTAATGAAACCTTGATGTAAATTCAGAGAAGGGTTAGCAATATTATGAGGAAGTAAAAAGATTACCATGACCCTATTTAGTAGTTTATTTGATGCATAAAGGGGTGGAAAAATTTTCATTTATAAGTGAGGGAGTCAAAGACTGGAACAAATTATTGATGGCTATTCAAAAACTGAAAGAAATTCATGTGATGCAGAAGTAGGTTGGTAGGGAAACGGCTACGTGGACATATGCTTGATTGCAATTAATAAAAATAATGATACCTTATTATTTAGATACACACCTGGCAATTTTGTGAAACTGCTTTCATTTGTTGCTATCCCTTAAGACATCACATTATAGTTCTTGAACTTTTCATTCTGAATTACTACTGAACTAACCCTCATTACCATTTAAATGGAGGTAAATTACTTGGTACCATTGCATCTTATTCAACTTAATATCAAGTCTTTGAGTGATTAGGTAACGTTCGTTGTGTACACACGTGCCGAGCCTAATAGCCCGTTTTTCTACTTGTGAACAAGGCAGATGCCAAAATATTGTGTATTTGTTTGTCAGCATAAGTGTTCCCTCTCATCGCATCCGTCCACTTTGGTATGTGGTGGGTTAATTTCCCTTTGTTTTCTTATTAATATCAAGTCTTAAACACTTAACAGTTTGAATGTAAAATACGAGTG
Source organism: Vandiemenella viatica (assembly GCA_031002005.1). Lineage (NCBI taxonomy): Eukaryota > Metazoa > Arthropoda > Insecta > Orthoptera > Morabidae > Vandiemenella > Vandiemenella viatica. Next base: position 388,176,985 of record CM061921.1, read on the forward strand.
TAATTACTGTGCCTTTTTCATTAGAGTTGACACATGTACAGGTGATATGGTTGCTACCCAATACAACAGAAGGCAGTGCTGTGCAACTATGGTACAGGCCCCGTGGGGGAGCTGAGGTGGGCCCCCTGGAGTTTGCTGCCAATGAGACAAGGGCTTTGCTGACTGGACTTGGTAAGACCCAATTAGACTTGTTGTATTTAGATCAAGTTGTTATCTGAAAAATATTTTACCTTGTGGGTAAGGCAAAATGTAAAGTAGAGGAATAACATTTCATTAGAAAATGCCATTTGTAAATATTTCTTTGCTGGATAATCCTTTACAAAAGTGGCCTGGTAAATCAGTGGTTAAGGTGCTTGTTTTAAAAAGTCTGTGGTCTGGTCCTGGCAGGGTCAGGAATTTTTAAGTGTTTGATCATATGAGCTATTCCAGGATGTTCCGTGGTTTGGATTCCACATTAAGACTGTAGGTGCTAGAGGAAAGGAACTGGCCGTCCTACCTCTGACATGATGACTTACTATGCCTCTGTCAGGAGGATCCAACCAAGTTTTGGGGTGTAGACTAAGTCAAAGCCTTTGCATCACTAATAATATTTGTACCAAAAATACAACAAAACTGTCTTATTTATCATTATCTTTTTGAATGTTTCCACTTTTATGAGTCACTCTTTTAGAAGCTATACGTATTTTCAAAGCAAGGTTCCAACTAATACTGACTTGCTAGACCTGTCGTAGTTTTGCTGATGGAAAGTGGATGTATTATCATCTGTCTGTGTAATGTATAACTTTTGTTCTATGTGATAAGTGTATTTTTGTTTGTAAAATGTGTAGTTTATTAGTGTCCCAGCATTCGCCTAGCTTATAGATTCACAAAATGGGGGGAGGGGGGTCCATTCTCCCAGGGGGACCTGAAGAAATGTAAGGCAGATAGGTGGGGGTTGTCAGGGTGTAGTCGATAGTGGGGGTTGGATACCGGCTAATACACCTGAACCAGATGTCGTCCAAAAATATTTTAAGTCCAAAAGAAAGTTCTGTAACCGTGTTAAAATGTTTATGCTAACTGTTAACATTGACCACAGTCGCCACTTGTAGTTTTAAACCCACCACAAGAAGGGTACTAAAGTATAAATGAAAGTCACAAGTCGAAATCACGGAATTATATTTTCCAAAATTTTCACGTTAATAATGTCATTTTACAGTTAGCAAGGCCATCGGACATTCATCTTCACCAAAAATCACAAGTTGAGAATCAAGAGCACAGACCGCAATCCCCCAGGTAAAACAAAACAAAATTCGAAATTCACATGTTTGGAAATTGATAGTCCGAAATGACAAAGGTTTCAGCTTTCAAAAAATGGCCGCCACTAACGCGTCCTGTCCATAGACTCGTGTCCAGCCTGACCTACCATGACGTCACCACTTCCCGGCATCCACCTCGCTCACCATACCGCCACCGTTGAATTCACTACACGAGAAGTTACATGATGTCACTACGAGAGGTTCCAGCCAAGTGCCCCTTCCACATCTCCTAGCTGACTTATATAAGCTCGGGTCACGTGGTGCAGTTTTTCTCCGAAAAATTACCAAATATGGATGTGTGAAGTGACCTACCGTATTAGTCAAATGTTTTGTTACCTTTTTAAAATTGGCTTTAATTACTAACTTGAAATTAGGCTCAAAATATTATTCCCGATTTTAGTCTCTCGCAAAATATAAACTTTGTTTAAATCTGTTGAGTTATGGTAAAACTAGTAATTCTAACAATCAGTTGTAATCATCATTATTGTTTTATGGTATAACTCTGAAGTTATGTGGATTATAAAGCCGGAAGAATTATCAATGTGTAGCCTGAATTAAACTGCTTATTTTAGTGTTTATTTCATCTTTGTAGCTGTTACCTCTGAGACACAATAAATTATTTAGTTATTTACACGTGGGTTGTTACAGAGTGTTTTTAGAAAATTCATAACATCGGTTCTATGGCTTTAAATGACGTGAAATTAATATGTATGAAACTAGAAGAATGGATCGTTACGGCAAACTATTCTTTAACTCTGAATTTAAATAGGCTTTTGAATAATAAAATGTTGAAGTGGGATGTTCGATTTTACATGTTCAGTTCATGTTTAAAAATACTTAGTGTGTTGGAAACCATCAGATTTACATGAATTTACTTCTCTTTATGGCTGTTATATTTTATTAGTTACTTTTTACTGTGTGACTGTGTTTAAAATCAGTGCAGAAGCATTTTATGTGTGCAGTGTCTATAGCAAGTTACTTCAAAATTGGATTAACATACAACAGGTTAGTAAAATGTCTTCAAATGTGTCTAGAAAATTAACTATGTGTGTTTATCGGTATTTACATGCTCTTAGCGCTCTGGAAATGACTTATAAGTGTTAGAATTAATTCCGAAAAGTTGAACAAATTAGTTGGTTTACCGGCGCCTGTTTATTCACTGATATCTCGTATTTTACGGCTTGAAACAGCTTAATACCTATTAAAACTGAAAGATTAGTTTATTACCTTTACATTCGTCTACTCTTTAAATCCTGAAACTACTTAAAAGACCTCAAATTATTTATGTGAACTGTTTTAAGAAAATGAGTATTCAAAATCCTCCATAATTACTTCTTGTGATTATTAAACTCTTGAAAACTATCAGAAATCTGTTAACTAATCTACTACACTGTCTCAGGGATTATACTGTTCACTTTTAGGACTCTAAAATGGTCAAATTTCATTACAATGTGATATCTTCATACTGCTTTAGTCTACTATTCAAACATCCAGTCTATTTCTTTAAAATACCTGCTAAACTGTATTTAAATGTGAAGTTATGTTTATAATAGTTCTAGGCCTGTGTATTATTAGACTTTTATACTCTTTACTGGATGAAAATCACTTCAGAAATACCACAGTCTGTTATGTGCCAAAATTTAAGGTTAGATATTACTGTATTGAAATTATCTGTTTATCTTTAACATAAAGTTCATTAACCGTGATAAAAGGTTTATTTAGTGACTATATTTACTATTTATGGCCATTTCCTTCTTTCAAATCGGTTCAGAATAACTCGTTAAATCATGTCAGTATCTAGTTTACTTCTACATGAGATTACCTATTTCCTATTAAAATGTCATTGATTTAATGCAATTTATGTGTTATTTACATTGGTTATGGATTATTTATTCACTTTAGTGTATGGAAAGTGTTGTCAACTCGATTTTACGTGTGGTACCGGATACTAAAGTTAACCCCAAACTTGACCGGAATCTAACTAAATCTTGCAAATCTAACGAGGGATACCTTACAGGGTGCAAAATAGCTTCGCCACCATGTGGACAATATCCTAGCTCTATACCGCCACAAGTACTATGTCTTCTTCGCCACCTCTTAAATCCTTTATTCTAACATCACATGCTTGATATGAGTTACCTCTGAGATGCTACTGTTAGTTCTGAAAATTAGGTATTTACCTTATTAATAACGAAATTGTGGAAAAGGGGGCAATTTTTCTTTTGACAGAAGGGGTGTTGGGGTATAAAAAAACTCTGGAAAACCATATCCTAAATGGATGCAGAAAATTGCCTAAAAACCAAAATCAGGATTGTCAGTATGCAGGGGCTGTACCTCCCTAATCCAGTGTAGTGGGGTTTTAATGCACACAGACACGCTGGTGGGTAACAGAACTGTCTATTAAAAAAAAGCCATTACATTCTGCCAGTGATGGCTCATTTCCCTGTTCGTTTTTAAGTATCACTTAATCAGTAGTTGTGATTAATTATTATTATTATTATAATTTGCTGTCCAGGGCACCCTCTTGCCCTTGGGGTTGGAAACGGCCCCTAAAGGCGGATGAATCAGAAATGATCAACGGCATGGGGATGCAGAAGGCAACGGGAAACCACTGCATTAAAGACCCAAAGGGTATCCCGAGGACATGTAATCCTCTCAAATTACAAATATCATGATGGCTTCTTCCTGGGTAAAATATTCCGGAGGTAAAATAGTCCCCCAATCTGATCTCCGGGTGGGGACTGCTCAGGGAGGAGTCATCAGAATGGATAGAAACATTCTACGAGTCGGAGCGTGGAATGTTAGAAGTTTGAATAGGGCAGGTAGGTTAGAAAACTTAAAAAGGGAGATGGAACAACTTAAGTTAGATGTTGTTGGGATTAGTGAGATTAAATGGAAGGACGCACAGGATTTCTGGTCTGGGGAACACAGGATAATTAGCACACAAGCTGTCAATGGAGTCACTGGTGTAGGATTTGTAATGAACAAGAAAGTAGGGAAACGGGTTAGTTATTATGAACAATTTAGTGACAGGATTATTTTGATGAGATTAGAAACTAAGCCCGTCCCAACCACATTAGTACAAGTATATATGCCAACGTCACAGGAAGATGACGAAGAAATAGAAAAAATATACGCTGAAATTGAAGAATTAATCCAATATGTGAAAGGGGAGGAAAATCTAATAATCATGGGTGATTGGAATGCAATAGTGGGAGAAGGAAAAGAGGGGAATACTGTAGGAAGTTTTGGTCTAGGAGAAAGAAATGAGCGAGGAAGCAGGTTGCTAGAATTTTGTGAAAGATATAAGCTAGTAGTGGCGAACACACTGTTTAAGAACCATGCAAGAAGAATATACACCTGGAAACGTCCTGGGGATACAGGCAGATATCAGCTAGATTATATCATGGTCAAACAGAGATTCAGGAATCAAGTTCTAGACTGTAAAGCATACCCAGGAGCAGACATAGACTCGGACCATAATTTGATAGTAATGAAGTGCAGGCTGAAATTCAAGCGAATAAGGAAGCAGCATAAGCAGAACAGACTGGAAGTGAATAAACTGAAACAATCTAGCACAAGAGAAAAATTTGCAGAAATGGTAGACTTAGGTCTAAGAATTAACTGTGAAAGGAGCTCAACCGAGGACGAATGGAGTGCATTAAAGACCGAAATAATGAAAGCTGGCAAAGAAACCTTAGGCTTTAGGGAACAAGCTGCCCGAAAACCTTGGATCACAGAAGAAATTTTGCAGCTGATCGATCAGAGGAGATGGTACAAAAATGCTCAGGATGAAGCAGGAAAAGAGCAGTACAGGCAATTAAGAAATCAAATAAATAGGAAATGCAAAATAGCAAAAGAAAAATGGCTACAAGAAAAGTGTGAAGAAGTAGAAAATGGAAATGGTTGCTAGGTAAAAGTAGATGTTGCATATAGAAAGATCAAACAGAATTTTGGAGAAATGAAGAAAAGAGGTATGAACATTAAAGCTGCCGATGGGAAACCTCTTTTAAGCTCAGAAGATAGAGCTAACAGATGGAAGAATACATTGAGAAACTGTATGATTGGGGACGACTTGAACAATAGTGTATTGGAAAAGGAAGGCGATGTCGACATGGATGACTTAGGAGATCCTGTTTTGAGGACAGAATTTAATAAAGCTCTGAATGACTTGAAAGCAAATAAGGCAGTTGGAATTGATGAGATCCCTGCAGAACTTCTTAAATCTCTAGGAGAGGAAGGAATCGAAAGATTATTCAAGCTGCTATCAAAAAGTTATGAAACAGGAGAAATTCCAACTGATTTTAATAAAAATATCATCTTCACACTTCCAAAGAAAGCACAAGCTGACAAATGTGAGAATTATCGCACAATTAGTCTAACATCACATGCTTCAAAATTACTGACCAGAATAATATACAGAAGGATGGAAAGGGTAGTAGAAGAGATAGTAGGTGAAGATCAGTTTGGGTTTAGGAAAAATCGCGGTACAAGGGAAGCAATTCTGTCTTTAAGATTAATACTTGAAGGGCGGATCAAGAAAAACAAAGATACTTTTATGGCATTTGTTGATTTAGAAAAAGCTTTTGATAATGTTAGGTGGGACAAGATGTTCAAAATTTTAAAGAAGTCAGGTCTAAAGTATCGAGATAGAAGAATCCTCTATAAACTATATAAGAATCAAGTGGCTGTGATAAAAGTAGAGAATCACGAGAGACATGCATCAGTTAAAAAGGGTGTGAGACAAGGTTGTAGTCTATCCCCGTTAATATTCAACTTGTATGTAGAAGAAGCAATGAAGAAAGTCAAAGAAAAATTTCCATGTGGCCTAAGATTTCAGGGAGAAAAAATCAGTATGCTACGATTTGCTGACGACATTGTCTTATTAGCAGAGAGGGCTGAGGATATTGAGAAGTTATTGAATGGCATGAACAAAATACTGAAGGAAGATTTTGGACTGAATATAAATCAAAGTAAAACAAAAGTGATGAAATGTAGCAGAAATGACACCAATACTAGCAGATTAAATATAAAATTAGGATCGGATGCAATAGGAGAAGTGAGTGAGTTCTGTTACTTGGGAAGCAAAATTACAACCGATGGCCGAAGTAGGAATGATGTTAAAAGCAGAATAGCACTAGCAAAAAGAGCCTTCATGAAAAAGAGAAACCTTTTAGTTTCAAATATTGATCTAGGAATTAGAAAGAACTTCTTAAAACTCTATGTGTGGAGCACAGCACTTTACGGTAGCGAAACATGGACTTTAGGAATACCGGAAAGAAAGAAACTTGAAGCATTTGAAATGTGGTGCTACAGAAGAATGCTGAAAATTAGGTGGACAGACAAAGTAAGAAATGAACGAGTTTTAGAAATGATGGGTGAGAAAAGAAGTTTATGGAAGAAGCTTACAGGAAGAAGAGACAGGCTGGTAGGTCATATTTTGAGACATGCTGGATTGGTTAATTTGTTAGTGGAGGGAACAGTCGAAAGGTAAGAACTGTAGAGGTAGACAGAGATTAGAATATATGAAGCAGATAATTGAGGACGTGAGCTGTAAGGGGTATGTAGAAATGAAGAGGTTAGCACAGGATAGGAAGGGATGGAGGATTGCATCAAACCAGTCTAAAAGACTGACGACAGCAAAAAAAAAAAAAAAAAAAAAAGTTATTTATTCCAATTTGTTGAAAAAGTAAAGACAGTTTTTTTTTTATAAGTCCGTAAAATTTGCATAATTTCGTAAACTTTCCAATAAAAATTCCGTTTAAAGTTGTCGATTATGCGCATTTCTTTTCCTGTTTTCGGAATAAATATAGACAATTTTTTGTCTGTAAAATTTAGGAAAGATGTTATGTTTCCTTTCTGATCTCAGCAATTTAATTGGTGAGACCAACCAATTGGATCTGGGCATTGCATCAGAATATCTGCAACGTCTGACAATGGTTGAAGGCTAAGCTAAACAATACAAATGCGTTAATAATAACTAAAACAGTAATTAAATGATTCTATACATTAAAGGAGATTATTTGTAACTTTTTAGAAATAAATTGATAGGAGTTGAAAATTAAGTGAAATTTGAGTTTTGCTATTTGGTGAGCCGTCAAACTCTTAGCAAAGGTTTAAATAGAAGTTTGATAGGTTACGTTTTAGGATAATGCTGAATACGAGTACATCAAACTGCTGTTAGCGATCACTATTGCTGAAGGGAACTGTAACCCTTTAGCACAACTTATTGTCATGCATTAACCGTACTTTTATTGTATACCTCGATAACCTTCCAAACTAGACAAAAAAACTCGCTGTTAGTAATAACAGTTTTATTATTTACTAGCGTTAATTTTGATGTCGGACTTTTGAAATGCAACCTGTTAACTACGTAGACTTTCCCTGGCCTCGCACTTTCCAATTTTCCACTTACAATTCGCCAAATCATTGCTGAACAGTTTACTAAATAGTTATCTACCCATTTCTATTAATAGGCATAAGAGCCATTGTAGATATATATTGGTTTTACAAAATCGGATTCAGTCAAAAGACCAATGTAATTAGTATTTTAGACAGAACAAATACCTACTGCATGCAAGTAACAAAAATTGTCTACTGTGGTATGGATAAAAAACTCAATGGTGTATCTAGAAGTCTATTATATTCTCAAGGCAAATCCTTTTTAACTGCATCTTAAAATTCAGAAGCAATAAACAATACCAAGGGGTCTAACCTGGTGAAGTATGGCATAAGAATGAGCACGCGAGGATCAAACGTTGAAGTGGATTTAAGTATCATGTTAACCATTATTAACTCCATAATTTATTCTGACTCCGTACACAAGATAGAGATGCATCTGCTGTCAACCTTGCTGTGGGGCATTTCATTGTTGTCTGATTATAGAATAACGGTGCCCTTGCAGATGACTTACATTATTTACTTCATAGATGATGTTTCAATCTTCTATGTCAACCAAACTAAAACAAATCTCTCAATATAATAGCTAGATTGGCCACGTAATATTTGAACAAGTATTTCCATTTTCAAGCATGTTCATCTCTTTTGTGCAGTTCTAGAAAACCCTCGTCCGACTTCAGCACCACGTATTATTTAAATAATTTTGTTAACATAGCATTTGATGATAAATATGTAATTCTTTTGAAGAATCGATGACCTTAGAAACGGGAGATGTTTGTGGACAAGAAATGGTAAAGAATTCGGCTATGGTCTTCGCCTAGAGTGATTTCTGAAAACCGTTGAAAACCGAAATCGGGATGGCAGGACGGGGAGCATTGCCATTCAGCTCAAGTCAGAAGAAACTGATGATGAAGTCCTTCTTCCAGACACAGTTTTATTACATTGTCAACTTTGTCAGCACGGCCAACAAATACCATCAAGAAAACTAAGAATCAGATTGCATCATCACCAATTCTAATTGACGTTAAATGCTCGAAAAATGTAAAAAGATTTAAATAACCTAACTGCTGGATTGGCGATCAAATAAATCTGGATGTATAAATCAATGGAAATAGGACTGAGTTATTAAGAAGCGGTTTTATGGGAATGAAGCTGTCACTCTGCCTTCCCAAAGCTGATTTAAACCTGGGAGTAAAATTTCTTAAATACTATATGTGCATTATCGATCAGAATGCCTGAAATCAAGCGGGAGCATTGCCACTCAGCTCAAGTCAGAAGGAACTGATGATGGAGCCCTTCTTCCAGACACAGTTTTATTACACAGTCAACTTTGTCAGCACGGCCAACAAATACCATCAAGAAAACTAAGAATCAGATTGCATCATCACCAATTCTAATTGACGTTAAATGCTCGAAAAATGTAAAAAGATTTAAATAACCTAACTGCTGGATTGGCGATCAAATAAATCTGGATGCATAAATCAATGGCAATAGGACTGAGTTATTAAGAAGCGGTTTTATGGGAATGAAGCTGTCACTCTGCCTTCCCAAAGCTGATTTAAACCTGGGAGTAAAATTTCTTAAATACTATGTGTGCATTATCGATCAGAATGCCTGAAATCAAGCGGTATTTTATGGTCATGACCATCTGTTCCGTTCCACGTATTGCTCCTAAATCTTCTCCCTATATAGATTCAGGGCTCACCACTAATGTATGCCATACACATTCCTAGCAGCCGCTTAGTCCGCCTCTTGTTACGAATAATTCCCAACAAGCTGCTTCGGCATATCAGCAATTAATTGTTTTATACAGTAATTATCGAGAACAAACCAAGTTGTCCACATTAGCACCAATCAAAATCCTGTATTTGGTATTCATAATGTGGGTTCCATACTACCCCACCACATCTTCCCCTGCAATAGGTTCTGTCTTTTCTGTTACTGCATCGACACGGCTATACAGACTGAATTCTATAGATCACGTGCGTGTGGATGGTACTTTCCCCGCTCGTGGCTCAAGGACAGGGCGCAAGTGAGTGTCCATCCTTGGTGCATCCGACTTTCTCCGACCGTTATTTCGATGCTCTAGCAGCGTCACCAGCGCATCGTAACCACCACCCAGACACTTCCTCGTCGGACTTCACTTCCGGTGGCCATTAGCAGCGGTCACCGGTATGGTCGCGCAGCTCGACTCTTGACTTTGGTGAATCTTTACCAAGGAAAAGGAGAAAAATCGATCATCGTTAATGCTAGCGGACGATTCCAGTTTTCACCTGAAGCGATATTTCATACTATACGGAAAGGAAATCTGAAAGAAAGATCCGAAATCCAAAACCTGGCAATCTAGAATACATTTTCTTTCTTAAGAAATAGGGGTTTAATGCTAGGAGACAACGACGTTAAGAGTAGATGCAAACAACAAACGGGAAGGAGTTCAGCAAAATGTTTCCGTCATCCGGCTGTAGTGATTTTCTGGAAAAAGTGTTAATCCAAAATCTCGACGACCGGACCGTGGATAAAGCACGCGTCTAGCCAGATGGCAGGGTCGGACGTTATCTCTTAACAACAAGGCTTGCTTTAGGAATATACATCAGTTCATAAACATGGACTGACAAATTTCACGACTTTCGCGTTACGATTCTTAACACATTCTTACTAAGCTGTGTTGGTTGCGTGATAACGTGCACCATTTTCGTTCTTTCTTCTAGGTCTACGTGATTCTTTGTTCACCATTTTCTGTTAACTATCATTCTTAATTTCAATCTACTACAATGAGAGATAAAGAATGCGCTATTTAAGTTTACTCGTAAAGACTTCATTCTGTTACACATCAATCTCGATTCGGAAGTCATTCCATATATTTATAAACTGAGGTACACAGTATAGCAGATATAGTAAGTATCTCAAACAATTCGATAAAAAATCTTTTACTCAGGAGTTTGATATTTGTCTCCAATATCTACCATATCTGTATTTGAACAACAATATTAAAACTTAATGTAACATAATTTGTAAATTACGAGTAAACATTCAAAAGTTTTCATTTGCATTTACTTTGTCACATGTTAAAATTATTAATTTATAATGCATTGTATCCTAATGAATGGGATGTGTATCATATAGCGGAGTGATTTGCAACATGGTTTGGAGTCATAGTACACCGCGTTATATGATACCATGGTTTTTGGGACGAGGTTTGTAGAGTCACAACTTAATTGTGCGGGACTCGTCTCGCATTTGGCAGCATTTTACTTTTTGAACAAAAAGGTGTTTAAGAACTCCTTCTTCTACTCCTTAACGATGTACCGGTATCATGATTTCAGTTAGCACAAATCCTTGTTTATGAAAAATAAAATTTGAAAATATCTTCTAATGCTTACTATCAAACATAGCTGGAAAATCATTTTCACAACCAATCCAGAAAATCTGCCTATCCGGACTCTTTATTTTATCTCGCAAAGGTGGAACACAACTAAAATATTAATTAAATACGAAGTATTGCATTCTTTAGCTTTATGTCATCGTATTATAGTAATATTTTCTGTATGTTTTTCTCTAACATATATATTGTAAAGTACTAGTATTAATAATAATATCTATAGAAAGGAGACCTTTAAAAAAAACAGTGAGTAGAGTGAAATTCCTTTCCTTCCTCATCAAAATGTGAACGCCATTGTATAGATACAAAGGAATGGTATGTCTGACATGAGAAAAATATGAAACACCATATTAACAGTGTAGACATGCAGTGGTTATTCACTGAATGGAAAGATCTAGCCTTCACTTATGCACTGTACTATGTTTTCCAGTGAGCGCCCTGCACATGATAAGGAAGAAAACGTAAAACTAGACATCTGGTAATGATTCGTGAACTTATGTTTACAAATGAGTCATGTATCATGAAGAACTCAATCAGAAGAAAGTATCGCTACACAGAAATAAGCAGCAAGCAACCAGCTGGAGGGATGATACCGTCACAACATGAAAAGTAATAATGGGGTTAAAATCATGTAATATACCTAATAGAAGAGCTTGACAGACACTGAAGGGGTAAGGGGTGACTTTCTGACTTGTTAGCTAAAGCTGTAAGGGAGCCCCTTTCCAGTGATGATGGTGTCAGGAGTGTTTAAATTTGTTATTCTGGATATGAGGAGTTGAATCTGTGAATGTCTACTGTATACCTGTATTCTGCTCGACTGTACCAGCGAGAACTGAGGGTTTCCAAAGCACTTTCCCCTATGGACACAGCGCAATTGCACGCAAACAGAAGCAGACCGCTATGTTTTGCTTTCGGTTCTTGTCAAAGCAGTCAACAGTTCCGTCGGCCACTTTTCACGTTTCGTCGTGCTTTCTACTTTCTCATTCATTGTTATCATTCATGCAAGATCAAGGATATAGAACCAGAAGATTAACATCCATTTTGTCTCTCTTCTAATGCGTCATTAAGGTGAATGAACGTTATGGAAGGTATAAGAATGTTAGCAACAAAAAACTTAAATTCAATACCTTAGCAACCGCATGTAGTTTATCCGTGTTTTATCAATTTCTTAGGCACACGACTACAGCACAAAATTAATCCTGCGTCGTACCAGCCTAGAAACTCACGACAAGAAAAAGAAGAACGAGTCGAGCGTCGCGAATATTTTAAAAACTTCCCCTGATATGGATGTGGTCGGTAAGACTAATGCTTGACGTATATCCAGAATAGATAGTGGGCTACGCTACACGTGCCTTCAAATCCGCACCGCGTTGCCGCTCGTCAGCTAGTGTAACCGTTCAGTTTATTATAGGTGCTACCAGCCGTTAAGATGAAATGTACACAGAATTAGAAACACTTTCAATGGAATAAGTGTTCATATTTGGCAAGGTAACCGAATAACGAAAACTTTTGTTTGTTTCACTCCTAGCATACAAATATAATAGATGCAAGTGTTTTTAGTATTTGTTCCTTAAATACAGACGTGTTGATATTGAGGAATAATTTTAAACTCCTAGTTAATTAGATTTTTTTAGATAGATTTAGTGACAAATGTCTTCTAAAGTCTCATACAGTTTCTAGATAATGCTGGAGTGACATTCAAGCTACATTAAGAAAACAGCAGGAAACAGGCTGGTGCAAAGCTTACACTGTTCTCAGGTTATTCCTCCACCAAACCAGGAAGCCGTGGGTTCGACTCGCGGTGCGGCCATATACATTTCGGTTCCCATTACGAGATGGTTCATTTGAAAGGCCACGGTCGCATCCCTACAAGTAGCCATAGAGCTACGGCTCGATCTTGATGAGCAGTAAATTTCCCTCCTTCATCTCCTAAACGTTACTTTTTTTCTTTAAAAAAAAATACAGGTGAATCGAACAAAATACTTTGCCATAGAGTGTTGTGACGTTTGGTTGGATACAGATCCTACATCCGCCTTCATACCAACCCTCAGATTAAGGTATCGGAATGTTTTCGTAAACAAATATGGAGATTGTTACAAATTCTGACACAAAAATAAATATTCACTCAGACGGAATGAAATAACACACATTGGCACAAAGCTTACAAGGTTCATTGCCCTAGTACATACCGTCGTTAATGGTGCTAAGCCGATAGTATTTTAAAACTACAGCACAAACTCTACTACCGACCGTTGTGGGTGAGCGGTTAACGTTCTGGCCTCGTATTCGGGAGGATGCCAGTTCGAATCCCCGTCCGGGCATCCAGATTTGGGTTTTCCATGGTTTCCCCAAATCACTCCAGGCGAATGCCGGGATGTTTCCTTCAAAAAGGTCATGGCCCAATTCCTTCCCGTTTCTTGTCCCCAGTCCCATCCCGCCTCTAATGACCTTGATGTCAACGAGACATAAAGCCATAAGTAAAAAATAAACCTCTATTATTATTATTGGACAATTTTTGATTATTTGCTTGGAATTTGTTATTTGTTTATTTTCAAATAGCCTATGGCTAATATATATATATATATATATATAATTACAATTCATACGTCATATTAAACATAAAAGAGAAAAAAAAATACAAACAAGGTGTTAATTTCAATGAACTCCTTCACAAGAAAATATTACAATCTTTCCTCTAACCATTTACCCAGCTTTTCTCTAAAAGTTTCAACAGTTGTGGTCCTTTTTATTTCATCAGGTAATTTGTTAAATATTTTTAAATCTGTTTTCTGTGCAATAAAAAAGTGGTATCATATTAATACGCATTAGTGATCACTGATACATTAAAGTACAACATTTTACAATATTTTAAAAAATAATTACACACGGTCTGTACAACTACTTGTATCTGTCGCAAGAAACAAAACTTAACTAAATTACAAACGTCACTCACAGAAAAAAAAAATCATCTGTTTGACATCAGGAAAACTTATTACTGACGATAGTTAAACTGGGAAGATGGAAGAGAGAAATAATACAATAGAATGTAATACAGTTAGATCTTCATGCGGCTCTGACGTAGAAATATTTTGATATCCGAGGTCATCAACTCGAGATTCGTACCGTCTCAGAAAAACATGTTATCTGTATCTTCTAGATCGTCACATTGACCCTGAGAGAAATTTATCTGCTTTACTTTGTGCAGGCGTTTCTCGCAATGTCATGATCAATCCGTAACCGAACAATGGAATTGGCAAAGGTTCTTGACGAATTGTAACCGTCGTACGATGGTCGTAAACGAAGAATGCTTCTAGTTAATAAGACTCTAGGAACATCAGGTTCCACCCACTTCTGCGTTTCATTCTTGCCACGATTTGCTAGACATGAAGAGCAACATTTAGAGCACATAAGAATTTTACTTTTTTAACCCGATAATAGAGTTTGATCAATGTATCAATCCAGTCAATAGACTAGTAAGATTGT
>CM061921.1:388192540-388252676 GCA_031002005.1 Vandiemenella viatica
ACTTAGGCTTTAGGGAACAAGCTGCCCGAAAACCTTGGATCACAGAAGAAATTTTGCAGCTGATCGATCAGAGGAGATGGTACAAAAATGCTCAGGATGAAGCAGGAAAAGAGCAGTACAGGCAATTAAGAAATCAAATAAATAGGAAATGCAAAATAGCAAAGAAAAAATGGCTACAAGAAAAGTGTGAAGAAGTAGAAATGGAAATGGTTGCAGGAAAAGTAGATGTTGCATATAGAAAGATCAAACAGAATTTTGGAGAAATGAAGAAAAGAGGTATGAACATTAAAGCTGCCGATGGGAAACCTCTTTTAAGCTCAGAAGATAGAGCTACAGATGGAAGGAATACATTGAGAAACTGTATGATGGGGACGACTTGAACAATAGTGTATTGGAAAAGGAAGGCGATGTCGACATGGATGACTTAGGAGATCCTGTTTTGAGGACAGAATTTAATAAAGCTCTGAATGACTTGAAAGCAAATAAGGCAGTTGGAATTGATGAGATCCCTGCAGAACTTCTTAAATCTCTAGGAGAGAAAGGAATCGAAAGATTATTCAAGCTGCTATCAAAAAGTTATGAAACAGGAGAAATTCCAAATGATTTTAATAAAAATATCATCTTCACACTTCCAAAGAAAGCACAAGCTGACAAATGTGAGAATTATCGCACAATTAGTCCTAACATCACATGCTTCAAATTACTGACCAGAATAATATACAGAAGGATGGAAAGGGTAGTAGAAGAGATAGTAGGTGAAGATCAGTTTGGGTTTAGGAAAAATCGCGGTACAAGGGAAGCAATTCTGTCTTTAAGATTAATACTTGAGGGGCGGATCAAGAAAAACAAGATACTTTTATGGCATTTGTTGATTTAGAAAAAGCTTTTGATAATGTTAGGTGGGACAAGATGTTCAAAATTTTAAAGAAGTCAGGTCTAAAGTATCGAGATAGAAGAATCCTCTATAAACTATATAAGAATCAAGTGGCTGTGATAAAGTAGAGAATCACGAGAGACATGCATCAGTTAAAAAGGGTGTGAGACAAGGTTGTAGTCTATCCCCGTTAATATTCAACTTGTATGTAGAAGAAGCAATGAAGAAAGTCAAAGAAAAATTTCCATGTGGCCTAAGATTTCAGGGAGAAAAAATCAGTATGCTACGATTTGCTGACGACATTGTCTTATTAGCAGAGAGGGCTGAGGATATTGAGAAGTTATTGAATGGCATGAACAAAATACTGAAGGAAGATTTTGGACTGAATATAAATCAAAGTAAAACAAAAGTGATGAAATGTAGCAGAAATGACACCAATACTAGCAGATTAAATATAAAATTAGGATCGGATGCAATAGGAGAAGTGAGTGAGTTCTGTTACTTGGGAAGCAAAATTACAACCGATGGCCGAAGTAGGAATGATGTTAAAAGCAGAATAGCACTAGCAAAAAGAGCCTTCATGAAAAGAGAAACCTTTTAGTTTCAAATATTGATCTAGGAATTAGAAAGAACTTCTTAAAACTCTATGTGTGGAGCACAGC
Organism: Vandiemenella viatica; assembly: GCA_031002005.1. Classification (NCBI taxonomy): domain Eukaryota; kingdom Metazoa; phylum Arthropoda; class Insecta; order Orthoptera; family Morabidae; genus Vandiemenella; species Vandiemenella viatica. The sequence goes on from CM061921.1 coordinate 388,194,077, forward strand.
ACTTTACGGTAGCGAAACATGGACTTTAGGAATACCGGAAAGAAAGAAACTTGAAGCATTTGAAATGTGGTGCTACAGAAGAATGCTGAAAATTAGGTGGACAGACAAAGTAAGAAATGAACGAGTTTTAGAAATGATGGGTGAGAAAAGAAGTTTATGGAAGAAGCTTACAGGAAGAAGAGACAGGCTGGTAGGTCATATTTTGAGACATGCTGGATTGGTTAATTTGTTAGTGGAGGGAACAGTTGAAGGTAAGAACTGCAGAGGTAGACAGAGATTAGAATATATGAAGCAGATAATTGAGGACGTGGATTGTAAGGGGTATGTAGAAATGAAGAGGTTAGCACAGGATAGGAAGGGATGGAGGATTGCATCAAACCAGTCTAAAGACTGACGACAGCAAAAGAAAAAAAAAAAATTTGCTGTCGTCGGTCTTTTGACTGGTTTGATGCAATCCTCCATCCTTCCCTATCCCACCTAACATTATCAAAAGCTTTTTCTAAATAAACAAATGCCAAAAAAGTATCTTTGTTTTTCTTGATCTGCCCTTCAAGTATTAATCTTAAAGACAGAATTGCTTCCCTTATACCGCGATTTTTCCTAAACCCAAACTGATCTTCACCTACCATCTCTTCTACTACCCTTTCCATCCTTCTGCATATTATTCTGGTCAGTAATTTTGACACATGTGTTGTTAGACTAATGGTGCGATAATTCTCACATCTGCCGGCTTGTGCTATTTTTGGAAGTGTGAAGATGATATTTTTATTAAAATCAGTTGGAATTTCTCCTGTTTCATAAGTTTTTGATATCAGCTTGAATAATCTTTCGATTCCTTCCTCTCCTAGGGATTTAAGAAGTTCTGCAGGGATCTCATCAATTCCAACTGCCTTATTTACTTTCAAGTCATCCAGAGCTTAATTAAATTCTGTCCTCAAAACAGGATCTCCTAAGTCATCAATGTCGACATCGCCTTCCTTTTCCAATACACTATTGTTCAAGTCGTCCCCAACATACAGTTTCTCAATGTATTCTTTCCATCGGGTAGCTCTATCTTCTGACCTTAAAAGAGGTTTCCCATCGGCAGCTTTAATGTTCATACCTCTTTTCTTCATTTCTCCAAAATTCTGTTTGATCTTTCTATATGCAACATCTACTTTACCTACGACCATTTCCTTTTCTACTTCTTCACACTTTTCTTGTAGCCATTTTTCTTTTGCTAGTTTGCCTTTCCTATTTATTTGATTTCTTATTTGCCTGTACTGCTCTCTTCCTGCTTCATCCTCAGCATTTTTGTACCTTCTCCTCTGATCCGTCAGTTCCAAAATTTCTTCTTTGATCCAAGGTTTTCGGGCAGCTTGTTCCCTAAAGCCCAATGTTTCTTTACTTGCTTTCATTATTTGGGTCTTTTATGCATTCCATTCTACCTCGGTTGAGCTCCTTTCAGAGTTACTTCTTAGACCTAAGTCTATCATTTCTGCAAATTTTCCTCTCCTGCTAGATTGTTTCAGTTTATTCACTTCCAGTCTGTTCTGCTCATACTGCATCCTTATTCGCTTAAATTTCAGCCTGCACTTCATTATTACCAAATTATGGTCAGAGTCTATATCTGCTCCTGGTACGCTTTACAGTCTAGAACTTGATTCCTGAATATCTGTTTGACCATGATATAATCTAGCTGATATCTGCCTGTATCCCCTGGACATTTCCAGGTGTATATTCTTCTTGCATGGTCCTTAAACACTGTGTTTGCCACTACTAGCTTATATCTTTCACAAAATTCTAGCAACCTGCTTCCTCGCTCATTTCTTTCTCCTAGACCAAAACTTCCTACAGCATTCCCCTCTTTTCCTTCTCCCACCATTGCATTCCAATCACCCATGATTATTAGATTTTCCTCCCCCTTCACATATTGGATTAATTCTTCAATTTCAGCGTATATTTTTTCTATTTCTTTGTCATGTTCCTGTGACGTTGGCATATACACTTGCACTAATGTGGTTGGAATGGGCTTAGTTTCTAACTTCATCAAAATATTCCTCTCACTAAACTGTTCATAATAACTCACCCGTTTCCCTACTTTCTTGTTCATTATAAATCCTACACCAGTGACTCCATTGACAGCTTGTGTGCTAACTATCCTGTGCTCCCCAGACCAGAAACCCTGTGCATTCTTCCATTTAATCTCACTAATCCCAACAGTATCTAACTTAAGTTGTTCCATCTCCCTTTTTAAGTTTTCTAACCTACCTGCTCTATTCAGACTTCTAACATTCCATGTTCCAACTCGTAGAATGTTTCATTTGTCAAGAATTATACAATATGGTAAATAGTGTGGAACTGTGAGGCAGCATTTCATGATATTTGATGGAAGCTTAACCAAGATTAGTTGCAAAGTTATTTGGGTGGCAGAATGGGTGGCAGAATGGATGGCATAAAGTTCATTATTGCGACTCGTCATGAAAATACTAGTGATGAGATTGTTTTGGAGATTTGTTTGATGATTCTGATAAGCTTCAAATGCAAAAATCAAGCAAATAATGTGCCCTGATAAAAAGAGGATGATGTCCAATGAAATGATAAGGAAGATTTATACAAAAAAAAAATGCATATGTTTAAATTTAGACTCTATACATTAATCCATCCATTTATTAAATGATGGGTAATCAAGTTAGGCATCTTGAACAACAGCCATTGGTTGTGATCGAAGTTGTACTGTGAAAATGATCAGATCTCCTCCATTCAGTGTACTGAATATGTATTTTTTGCTTGTTAATGGTAAGCAATTATTCAGTGAATTTTCACATCCATGAATTTTACACTGATTTTTCTGAAAGAAGTACTTCTGTGTTGAAAATTTTAAATTTTATTTTTGCATTTTTACCTGCTCCATTGTTTTAGAAAATCATATTTTTTGACTTCGTGTATCTTAATTATTAACTTGGTTCATAATTCCTCAGTTAACTGGAGAGTTTTAAAGATAATTATTAAGTTAATTGTTTCTTATATTCATTAGATTTATTACAGATATAGTTTTTGTAATACCGTGTCTGTTGGGTCAATCGTTTAAAGTTTGGACCTGGCATTCGTGGGTTTTGATCCACCGTGTGGCTATCAAGATTTTGGTTTTCCGTGGTTTTATAAGCCATACCCAAATTTCTTCATGTTTCTTGCCCCAAATCCTTTCCTGCTTCTATCTACCACAACATAAAATGGTGTAAAGCCCTAATCAAAAAAATATGTTATAGGATGACAGATTGGAGTTATGGAGTGAAATGCCCTAGTGGACTAAGGAGATTAGGCTAGTAATTCTTCTAATCTTACCAAAAATTAAATAATGACTGCTCAGTATCCTTCACATTCTTCCCATACTAATCCAAACTCAGATTGCCTTTGTCCAGGAAATCTTCCCACATCTTCTACAATTGCACACGTGCTTTCCAGAATTGTTTAGTTCTGTTGTCTGATAATCTTTAACAGCTGGTTCAGAACCAACACAATGTCTTGACCGGAGAAAAACATTTTAGCTGTTTTATATATTTACAAATAGGCCAGAATTATTTGCACATAGTTCAATAACTGCAGGAAAAAGTGATCACAATGTATAATTGAAATTGCAACTAAACATAGAAATATTAAAGAATGGATCAATTACAGATTTGTAAAAAAAAAAAAAAAAAAAACTTTGTGGAAATCTCTCAGAGGTATTGTCAGTAATATACCAAATTGGACAATCATAGAAAGGGAGATCTACTGTGGTACACTTATAAAGTATCAAGTGTGTTGGTTGAGCGATAACGCTCTGGCCTTGCATTTAGGATAATACATGTTCAAATCCCCGTCCAGCCATACAATTTTGGGTTTTCCACGGTTTTCTGACTGAATTCATTCCTGTCTCTTGCCCCCCCCCCCCAGTCCTTCACTTTCTCTTATAACCCCAATGGCATCATGGCATCATGGCATCATGGCATAAAGCCAGAAGAAAGTAAAAAATGAAAAACACTTATGAAGCGAAAACATTGCTTAAAAAACATGGGAGGAACATACATTTCCAGGACAGGCTACAGTTGTGCTACAGACATGTTAATCGAGTTAAGAAAACAATCTAAAAATGAGATGCAATAGGGATTTAACAATTTCCATTACAACTCGCTATCTAACAGCCCTGAAATTTTGGTCATATGTAAGATAAGTCTATTGGAATGACAGAAGTATGGCAATACTAGTATATATCAGAAATGTGAGACTTTTGAAAGCCACGACAAAGCTGACATACCTAATACTGAATTCAAAAATTCATTCACTATAGGAAAATATTGATGTCATATGTATGTGTAGAGTTAGAGGTTGATTTGTTACAAATAAAGACTGCAGGGTGTGGAAAGCAGTAGGGGTACTCAACTATTTCAGACGAACTTATACAATAAATTGTTACAAGGAAAAAAATATCTTCCAACTGGAAAATTGCAGTAGTAACTCTCACTTTCAAGAAATCAAATCAAAAGTGACCCAAAGAAATACTGACTCATTTTTTTAAACAGCTGTCTGCAGTAGAGTTTTGGAGCATTTTAAATGGTTGAACATTGTGAAATTCTTACATGAAAACAGATTACTCTTTTTGAATCAACATAGCTTTTGGAAGCTCTTCTAAAGGGTCTAGTGTCTTTTGACTAACAATATATCTGATGATACCATATGTAGTGGGCTGATTGTGTTTGTCAATAATTCCCACTAACGAACTGAAGACTTGCAGTGTTCCCTTTTGCTCTTGACCTTACGGATCTTGTTCTCAACCTAATTTCTGACCCCTAAAGACTGTTCTGTTCTATCTTGCTGTTGCCCACTATGGATTCTTATGATCTGAATGTTTGATATGGATATGAATGGGTGATGTGTCTCTTGAAATAAAACAATTGTTACATTTAAGTCCCCTTTTATTTCAATATCAATGAATCTGCAGTTACTAGTTGTTTACATAGATATGCAAGGGATGTGACAACAATTAACACAAGATTTGCTAGGATACCCCCAAATGTCTAGAATGTACCTAATCATTGGCCTTAATGGGGTAAGTGAAGTATTTGTTGGCAGTGGAACCACACACTGATGCATCTCAAAAGCTAGTGAGTGAGGCTGAGGCAATATGAACAACATTGCACTTACCAGTTAGGTAGTCACATAACAGGAGCTATTCGCATTCCCAGTGCCTGCTTCTTACTTGCAAGGACAAAGTGGAAAATTTTAGCGGTGCAAATAGTTCACTTTCCCTGGCCATAATTTTTTGATATGTAGTGGAAGTTATTGACACAAGCTGGCAAGTTGATACAATTTTCACTATAATGATAATTTTCAGAAAGCTTTCAACACTGAGCCACTTAATTACTGAAGTTCCCAGCACAAGAAGTATCACAACAGTTTTTTTTTTTTTTTCAATGGATACAAGACTTTTTGCAGTATACTGTTGTAGACTGTGAAGCTTCAATCGCCATAGTTGTTTCATCGAGTGTCCTGCAAGGAAGTGTAATAGAACATCTTTTTCTAAGTTTTATAAACATGCTTGGGGAAAATATTAGTAGCAGTTTCAGATTGTTTGCTGATGATACAGTTGTCTATAGGGAATTAGGGGGTTCTGCTGATTGTTTAGAAATTCAATGTGATTTCAATCTAATTTCAGCATGTTACAATAAATTACTACTGAAACTAAATTGTACACAGTAGAAAGTAATGTCATAATGAACAAAAATATCCACTTTTCTGTGAGTATAAAGTAAATTATTCAATCCTTGCCTGCCCCATTGGCTCAGTTGGTGGTGGAAGAAGTTTCCATCACCAGCAGGGTAGGAGAAGTGGTAGTGCACAGTTCCTAAACCTAAAGGCATATGACACTGTTGATGACGTTAGGCTCGGTGGCACCTCGAATGTCTTTTGGAAGAGTAGGCCTGTGCCAGGTTTTACTCTCTCCCTTCTTTTATCTCTCATACACACACTATCACGGTGATCTATCACTGGTAAGGCAATGGAATCTTGTTAGACGTTCCCCCGGAGAGGTAAACTTCCCCAATGCTAATAACATACTCCTGGACACGGGCAATCCGTTCGTAGAAAGAAGAAGAGGAAGATTCGATCCTTGATGAGGTCGCTATCCTGAAGTATTTAGGTATAACAGTACAAAAACGATGGGAAGTGAAATCGGCACACGACTTTTGTCCTCGGCAAACTTAATTCTAGTTTGCTACTTACTGAAAGGCCAAATTTTGAAGAACTGTAATGCTTATACAAATAAGATATTGTATAAAACTACCATATTTAATTGTACAGAGTTCTGTTGTGCTATGTGGGTTCTGTTGATAATATGGAGAAAGTACACAGAAGAGAGTGAGATGTGACTGTCTGGCAGAGAGACAGTGTAGTTTCCATTTGAATTTATTGGCAAACGTGTGAACATCCACTTTCATTTATGACTGGGCGAAATAGTCTGCTGTCACAGGAGACAGGTGCCATTATGGATTAGAATATACCGAGCGGGGTGGTGTAACGGTTAGCGTTCTCGCCTCGCATTCGGGAGGACGGCGGTTCGAATCCCCGTCCGGGCATCCAGATTTGGGTTTTCCATGGTTTCCCCAAATCACTCCAGGCAAATGCCGGGATGCTTCCTTCAAAGGCCATGGCCGAATTCCTTCCCATTCCTTGCCCCCCATCCTTTCCCATCTCTAAAGACCTCGATGTTAAAAAGAGACGTAAAGCAGTTACAAAAAAAAAAAAAAAAAAAAAAAAAAAAAAGGATTAGAATACACAAAGGAGATATTGAGTTTGGTGTAATGCACCCCTGCCCCTGGTGACACAAATCCTAATTTTGTGTAATAAGCAAGATGTATTAATCTTTTTTCTTACAGTCTGCAAATTGAAAATCAGTAGTAAACAATAACATTCCTCTTTATTTAATTATGGTGGTTTGACTGGTAGTTGTTTTTGGAATTATGTTTTAAGGGACTAAAATAAACATATCTATGATAACAGTATTCCAGTTAAAGATATGAGGATCTCATCAAGTCATTAATGCCATTACTTTGTGGCTAAAAGAGAAATTTTGTTCAAGTTACCACATTCACTACTGGAATTATTACAGTATGGTAAGAAAAGGACAAAATCAATTTGTGGGACACTGTAGCACCACTGGTATGTTTAAATCAGAACGTTTGTTGTAAATGTGCTCTGTATTAATATAAACCTCCAAGGAAATGCATCCAGAAGGAGATGTTAAAATGGAATTAAATTTCACATAAATGAAAGGATTACCAGTTGAAAATAAATGATACAAATACTACACATTATTATTGTTTATTGAGTTGTATTTCTGCAAGTAGTGTTTCTCAGTATTGATTGTTATACAGTAAGCATAGTATATTCCCACAGCTTATAGTTTCCTCAGATAATCTGTACTATGCCACTTCCCAGATAGCTCCCACATATTCGAGTCTAGAAGTCAGTTGTTATGAGAACATCCAATCTCACCGTTCAAAATCTCAGTCAGAGATCAGGGAATGCAGAAGGTCATGAGGTAGCCTCTATCTCTTGAAGCAAGAGTTGAAACAAGATAAGGTTACAGAACCCAGTTAGCATTGAAGTATTCTACGAATTCACGGTATTGAATTTGACACTAGTGCAGTATGACAGTAGGTGTTATAGAAGTGATCTCAACAACTCTCTGTGGGACTTGGTGCCCTGCCATCACATCATTTTGTATCTTTGTGTATTGCAGTATAATCATTAAGGAAATTCTCTGAATGGTTGACCTGTCATCATCAGCTGTGTGTTGTCACTGTTGGGTATTTGTATTCTGTTGTATGACACTTTCTCTCTGTAGTAAGTCTTTTGAATTTATAGTACTCTTAATATTTACACTAAGGTCTTTCTTGAACCATCTACTGGCAACATGATGTTGTACTGAAAACTGCTGCACGGGGACCACATAGCTCAGGCAGTCGAGTGTTTGATTGTGACTTGGACGGTCAGGGTTCGATTGCCGACAAAGTTGAGAATTTTTCTTCGAAGCCGATTGTCCGGAACATCTCTGCAAGTACACTCGGCCTGCTGTCCGACGAGTACCGTGGAGGAAAAACTGTGAGAAGGTAAAGAATGTCCAGAGCGTGGCACTGACCCTGTCACATCCATTCCACCATTCCACTGCCAGCTCTACCTCCACAAATCCTACGAGAAGCAGCAGGAGCCGCAAGAACCCCGTGACATTTTTATTATTGCTACATATTGCAGGCTTAGTCTTGTAACTGAACCAGCTCTGCTCCCACTGTGTTTGAGCATTTCACCATGCAGCCTCAGCATATTTGAGTAAAATTCTGTCTTTGTTTATTCCCCCCCCCCCCCCCCCCCACATTCAATTTAGTAGTATTATTATTATTGGAGACATCAAGGAAGAATTTGTGAGCAGTACTGACAAAACTGAACTTTTGAATTTTCTAATGCAGCCAGAAAGGCATCACAATTAGATCACCCAATGGTGGCATCCAATATGCTGGATGATTTGAAAACTTAGTCTACCTCATCATCATCATCTAGGACAGCTTCCAGCCACTGGCCAGGTCTGCTGGGAACAAAAGCCTCGCCAGCGCTTCCTGTCTAACCACCATCTCTCTTCTTCCACTGACGCCCAATTTCCTCCTCTTTCCTCCACACATTTCTTAACACCTTTCATCCATCTGTCCCTCGGTCTTCCTCTAGGTCTCTTCCCTTTCAGCTCCATGTCCAGCATCTTCCTTGGTAGCCTCTCCTCTCCCATTCTCTTTACATGCCCGTACCACTGTAGCCTAGATTTTTCAATTCTTTGTTGTAGCGGTTCTTCCTTTATCATCTCCCTGATTCGCTCATTCCTTATTCTGTCTCTTCTTGTTACTCCCACTCTACTCCTCTGAAATTTCATTTCCACCGATTGTACCCTCCCTTTGTCTCTCTCCTTCATCACCCATGTTTCTGCTCCATATGTTAAAATTGGTACAAAATATGTTTTATATATTGCCTCCTTACTCTTTTGTGGGACATCCCTACTCCATACCAGGCTCCTAATACTTTTAAAAAATCCATCTGCACATCTTCCTCTTTCGTTTATTTCCATCCTGTTTCCTCCATTTTCTTCAATACAGCTTCCCAAATATTTAAAACATTCCACTCTATTTAGTTGCTCCCCTCTAAGTGATATGCCTATGTCCGTCCTGTTCTTCTTTCTTGTTGTTATCACCACTTCACTTTTTCTCGCAGAGAACTTCATACCATAATCAGCAACTACTCTCTCCCACACATCCAGCTGATCCTGCACCTCTCTTTCATCCTCTCCCCAAACTAATAGGTCGTCTGCAAATACCATTGCTTTCATTTTTCCTTCCCCAATGCTCTGCACCACCTTCTTCAATATTTCATCCATAGCTACAATAAATAAGAGGGGTGATAGGGCACTTCCTTGTTTTAGTCCATTTTTCAAATGGAACCATCCAGTCTTATCCGTTCCCACTTTGACACAGCTCTTACTACCCTCATACATATCCTTCACTCTTTGCACTATCTCCATTTTTACTGACTTTTTTCTCAGTCCTTCCCACACTTTGTTTCGGCTGAGGCTGTCATATGCCTTTTCAATGTCCAGAAAGGCCATCCCAAGATCTTTCCCATACTCGTAGTGCCGTTCTTGTAGCTGTCTTATTGCAAATATAAGATCGATAGTTGACCTTCCTGGTCTAAATCCATACTGTTCTTCCCTTAGCTGCCTTTCAACCGCTCTTCTTATTCGGCTTTCCAAAACTTTCTCATATATCTTGGCACAGTGGCACATCAGGGTAATACCACGGTAGTTTTGGCAGACAGTCTTGTCCCCTTTCTTAAATATGGGTATTATTACCCCTTTCCTCCAGTCCTCTGGAATTTTTCCCGCCTTCCACACAGCCCGCATCACCCTATAGAGCCACTGTGTGCCCATTACTCCAGCAGCTCGTATCATCTCCACGCTCACTTCATCCACTCCAGGTGCTTTACCTCCCTTCATTCTCTTTACCGCATCCTCCAATTCCTTCCATGTAATATCTTCCTCTTCCTCTTGATACTGGTCCTGTTCTTCCTCTGTACTCTCATTTTCATCACTGGGTCCTGAAGCATTCAACAGATCCTCAAAATACTCCCTCCAGACTTCCTTTATGTCGTATTTCCCGTCCACTAAGTTGCCATTCTTATCCTTTATACTACCTGCTTCCATTCTGCTCCTCCTCCTACTTTTTACCATGGAATACAACACCTTCTTACTGCCCTCACTATCCTCTTTTAGCATTTCTGTCCATTTTTCCATCCATTTCCTCTTTTCTTCCTGTATCACTGTTTTTGCTTCTTTCTTTTTGCAGCTGTACACTCTTTTGCTTTCCTCTGTTCTCCTTTGGAACCATTCCCTGAAGGCTTTATTCTTCTGTAGCACAGCATACTTTGCCCTTTCATTCCACCATGGAGTTTCCCTTTCTCTTCTTCTACCAGCTGTCCTACCACATACTGCTTCGGCTGTTTTTACCAAGGTGGTTTTAAAACGTTCCCATTCCTCCTCCGCTGACTGCAAGTCGTCCCTAGGTATTTTCTGCACAAGCTGCTCTTGGTACTCCCTCCTGCACTCCTCATCCTTCAGTTTCCACACTCTTATTCTTCTTTCCTGGTTTTCTGATGTTCTTGCTCCCTTTTTCTCTTTCAGACTGGCTATTAGAAGTCGATGGTCACTATCTAAGGCTTCTGATGGGATGACCTTTATATCCACAATACTCTGTCTCAACTCTGCTTCGATTAGGAAATAGTCAACAATCGACTTCCGAGACAAGTCTGTACTATACCATGTTATCTTATGACTTTCCCTCTTCTTGAACCACGAATTACCCACAATCAAACCATTCCGTTTGCAGAACTCCAACAGCTTTCTTCCTTCTGCGTTTCTGCTGCCCCATCCTTGTGTTCCAAGGACCTCTTCATACCCTTTCCTTGCAGTACCAACATGAGCATTAAGGTCCCCCATTATAATTTGGTTGCTCCTGCCAAGCTGCTGCTGCAGATCCTCTTCAAAACTTTCCTTTTCCTGCTCGGTGCAACCTACCTGAGGGGCGTAAACTTGTATTAGCTCCAAGTTCTTGTCCCTAACTTTCAATTCAACCTTTATGATTCTGTCATTTATTCCTACTACTTCCTCGCTTAATCCTTCCTTTATCACGAGTGCTACTCCATTTCTTTTTCCGTCCCTATTCCCAATCCAATACAGTTTATATCCCTTCCGTAATTCCTTCATGCCCTCCCCCCTCCATCTTGTCTCTGCTAGTCCCAGTATATTCAATCTCCGTCTTTCCATCAAATCTACGATCTCTTCAATCTTTCCCGTCAATGTTCTTATGTTTAAAGTTCCTATTCGTAATCCCTCTCGTTGTCCTTTTTCATTGCCAGGTCGTCTACTTTGGTAACTTTTTCCGAGGCTTGTTCCTTTATATTTGAAAGCAACCGACTCATACTTGTACTGTTGGCTTGCTAGGCCTAACACAGTCAAGGATTTTCTTTCAGGGTTTACTCCCTTAGCCTTTGAAGATCCCTCTTCGCCACAAGGCAGTGGTGTTTCCTTCCAATTTACCCCCGGAGAGGATGGGTGGCCCCTTCCGCCATTTTCGCCAATCTGAAGGTCTCCTTCTCTGCCGAAAACTGCCTAAGTTTTGTAAATCTGATCAGAACCGTGGAATGTTTGTGGTACACTTCTCGTGCACAAAGCAGGCTTTGCCAGAGTTGAATGTCAGGTGAAGGGTTTGTAGGTACTCCAACTGTGTGATTGGAACTCAAACAGGGCACATTTCCAGCATCAGTCAGACACTTGACTACTGTCATATCAGACGACTAATATCAAATGTTCACAAAATTAAATATTGTTATATACAGTTCTTGTTGTACAGTGCGAGTGTGTAATAACTACGAACTATAGGATGTAAGCTTATAGAAGAAATCTCCTTCGTCTGTAGCAACTTAATGGCTATCCTAAATGTAAATGTTTAGGCGCTTGCTCCTCATCATCCATTCTCGACGAGTGTACACTGAGGAGTTGGTATGTCAGTTCCTTCTTCATCCTGTCGGGAACCTATTCTCTGACGATTAAGACGAGCACTAAAATTGTACTTTTCTATTTCTCTGACCACTCTGCTGGTTGAGTAATTAAACGTGTTTATGTTAGGAAAAACTTGCACGTAGCAACAATAACGTAGGCTGTGTTACTTACGCAGTGGATGGGCCAGTGTACGAGGTGCGTGTGGCTGTGGAGGGACTGACAGGATCTGCAGTATTGGTGCCACACAGTGTGGTGGCTACACCAATTTCACCTCACTCACTGCGGGTCTCCTGGGCGATGTCAACCGGTGGTTCCTCTTACCGAATCACCGTCACACCTCTCGGAGACCACACCGCACAACCACTGTCTCTCGTCAGGTGTGTAATAATTTGGAAATGATATTTCACACAAATCTAAAGGTACAAGTGTTTAATCAAAGTTATAATCTAAATTTGGCAAATTGTATTGGTTCTTTTATTATTTTTTTGGTGTGGATGTATCGGTATGAATTTAAGTACAGTGAAGATCGATCTAAACTGACTTGCTGGTCCACACGAAAAAAGTATGTTGCTCAGACAATAAACCTGGACCATACATCTGTGATCCACGATTTTTTATTAGCATATACACAGTATCTTGCATTTGAAATGTTCATAAGTTTATACATTTGTTGGCTTTGTATTTACTATTTGCATAGTCGAATGTGTTTGTGCAGTTGTTCCTATGTCTGTGTCTATGTTAGTTTGGTGCTTTATTTGTTTCTTGTTGGACTAAGTTTTCTGATTCACTTTTGTAAGCAACTGGGGTAGACATTTCAAATTATTTGTAGTTTACCACATCTTTGTGGTGATTGTATAAACCCTGACCATAGCTGTGATCTGTTTATGTCCAGTGAGTTCTTTAATTTATTTAAGGCATTTACAAATTCATACATTTGAAAGTGGCATATTATTTTAATCAGAGTTGTAGCAAACATGAGAAATTTGGCTATTTGGCTATTTTGCTCTTTATCCATGATTTGTCTTATTTTTTTTATTTATTTTATTTTTTTATTTATCAATCTTGTTTCATGGATCCCTGCTGTGGAAGGACTTCTGGGATGTGAAACATGTCATGGTTAAAACACACACACAAGTCATAATCATAGTAAAACAAATATATGTTACAAAGACTAATAAAGAGAATAACAATAAACATTAATTTTTACAACTGAATTTTGCAAAAATCATATTGAATATAATTAATTAATTTGTTCAAATTCTTGAATGGAGTAGAAGGAGTTGCCAATAAGATATTCTCTCAGGTTTTCTTTAAATATATATTTATTACCTTCAAACTGTTTTATACTCTTGGGAAGTTAATTAAACAGATGTATACCAGAATAATTAACTCCTCTTTGTACTAATGACAGAGGTGTTTGTGTTTTGTGCACATTATTTCTGTTTCTTGTATTGAAATTGTGTACCTGTGAATTAGAAGTAAACAGGTTAAAATGACCTATGACAAAGCACATGAGAGAATATATTTACTGAGCAGTCATTGTCAGAATATTGAGTTTTTTAAAAAAGTTGCCTGCAAGAAGTTCTTGGTTTTACCCTACACAACATCCTAATGGCTCTTTTCTGTGCTATGAAAACTTTTTTACTTTGTGAGGAGTTTCCCCAAAAAATTAAGCCATATGACATCACTGAATGAAAATATGAGTAATACATCTGTTTCGTTAATTCAAGATCTGCTGTTAGAGAAAGTGTTCGTATTGCAAAGGTGGCACTACTTAACTTCTTCAGTAGTGAAGTGATACGTTCGTGCCAACAGTGTTTCTCTTCTATTATTAATACCAAGGAATTTTATACTCTTTGTTTCTAATATTGTGTTATTTTTATAGCTTACTTGTAAATCTGGATGTGCATTATTTTTTATTTTAAACCTAACATAATGCGTTTTTCAAAATTTGATTTTAATGAATTTGCCTTAAACCAATTTGCTACTTCACTAAGTACCTCATTTACATTAAATTCTAGATTGCTTTTCTCACAGTCAGGTTAGTGTCATCTGCAAATAAAACACTCTTAACTTTGTCAGATAAGTTTCCAGGAAGGTCATTGATGTACAACAAAAAGAGGAAGGGTCCCATGACAGAACCTTGTGGAATTCCATGTATTATTTTCTCCCAGTCTCATGAAGAATCTGTACTTATTTTAGAATAAAAAAATGGAAACTTTTTGCATTCGACCTTCCATGTATGATTTAAACCATTTACCTGCATTCCCATAAATACCATAGAATTCCATTTTCTTCGAAAGTAATTCATGATTTACACAGCCAAACCCTTTTGCAAGATCACAAAATATTCCTACAGGACTCATTTTATTTTTCAGTTCCTCAAATGGGTTATTTAAAAATGAATATATAGCCATTTCTATAGATGATCCTTTTTGGAACCCATATTGTGATTTAGTGACGATATTACTTTGTGTAACATGTCTACAGTACATGACTTTTTCAAAAATCTTTGAGAATGAAATGGGATGATAGTTATCTACACATGTTGCTTCTCCTTTTTTAAACAACAGTTTTACAACTGCAAATTTTAGTCTATTTGGAAACACACCTTGCATTAAGGATTCGTTACAAACGTGGGAAAGTACACGATTGATACATTCTGAAAATCTTTTCAGTAATTTGCTTTAAATATTGTCATAGCTGGAAGAATTTTTAGGTTTTAATTGTTTCATAAGTTTATTTATTTCTGAGGCTGTTACTGGTGGCAATTGTATTTCCACAAATCTTTTTGGGAAAGCAGTGTGAAGAAGCCTTAGGGCACTATGTGGGGATTGCTTTTCTATGCCTAATTTCTCTACAACTGAAGTAAAATATTTATTAAATATTTCACAAACTTCCCCTACTTCACTATGAACAGATCCATTTTGTTCTATTTTTATGTCTTTAGAGTGATTTACAGATTTTCCTGTTTCAGTTTTTATTATATTCCATATAGTTTTCATTTTATTGACCGAATTCTCTATTTTCTCTGATATATACCAGTTCTTGGCCTTTCTTGTTACGTTTCTTAGTATTTTTGAATAAAGTTTATAATGAGCTCTCAGTGTATAGTTATCTGATTTTCTTACTTTTAAGTACAAGTCCCTCTTTGTTTCACAAGATACTCTTATACCCTTTGTCATCCATCCATTATCCAGTTCATTGTTTGGAGTATTGACAACTTTCCTTTTTTTTAAAAAAAAACTTCCTTCGTAAAGTGTTAGAAATATATTGAGAATGGAATTAAATTTTTCAATAACACCCTGTGCATTGTACACTTCTGACCATTGTTCATTATTTAAGGAATCTGTGAAATGTTTTATATTGTTTTCATTAATATTTCTTCTATATACCCAACTTTTCTCTATCTGTTTAATAGTGTTTCTGGACTTGATACATAACAGCTGGACATCATGATCTGAGATACCATTTATTACTGGAAGTATGTTGTAATTACTGTACTGAGAAATATCCATAAAAAAATTATTAATTTCAGTCCTGCTATTATTTTGTATTCTAGTAGGGAAATTTACAAGTGCCGTTAATTTAAAGGACAACATCAAGGCTTCCGTATCTAGTCTCTCATTGCTGTGATTGAGAATGCCAACATTAAAATCTCCACATAAAACTATTTGTTTGTTATCTTTGAAACATAGTAGCAAAGACTCTAATTGAGATAAAAACAGTCTAAAATTTCCTGAGGGGGCCCTGTAAATTGCTATTACTGTGAGCTCTTTCTTACCATATTCCAGTTTAGTAACACAGCATTCAAAGTGTTGTTCTGTACCAAGGCTGCTCAACCCCAGGAAAGATTTTAAATAGCCCGCATGAGCAAGTTTGAAAATTCCCATCTAGTTGAAAAATTGTTCCGAAGACCGAATGATGCGCGCGCGGTCATGCAATTGGCTCTCCTGCTCTAAAGGTCAAAAACTAGCAGCGTTCATTCCCTTTGTGCTTCAAGAACCAGTTTTTAATTAATTTAGTCAAAGAAAATATTGACTGTTCCCCATACTTAAAGATTTGAAAGAGAACCTCAATATCGTGACCCACAATTGTTCTAAGTAAGAATTTGAAAGTAGGTGCTTATTACAGATGTTTCAAATCAGATTCCAGGATTTTGAAAGTAAAGAAGAAAATATATATATTTTTGTGAATCCTTTCATAATCTGTTTGACTGAAATAATCAGTTATCCTGCCAATATTCAGTTGGAACTCACTGAATTGCAAAATCACTCTGAAAACATTTTTACAGAAAGATTTCTTCAAATTTTCAAAATTCTTTAAAAGATTTTACAGATTTCTGGAAACTGGTACCATAAGAAGACTTTGCTGCAATAACTGACCTGGCCTTTCATTTCTTAAGAAGTTTTGGATCAACATATGTTTGTGAAAAAATTTTCACATCTTAACTATTCAAAAAATAAATACCACGCATCTCTAACTGACCAACATATTTCTGACTTGTTACTGTCAACATCTGATCCGATGCCTAAAATAGGAACATTATTAAAACAGAAACAATGTCTGAGATCACATTAAATATACCAATTATCTTTGGTTTTTTTTAAAAAAAAATTGATTTTTGTTACATAGAATTTTGTTTCTTCATTTGGCAGAAGATGATTTACTTACTGTATTATTTGAATAAATGATAGTTAAATTCGAGAATATTGGATTTTTGTTGTTGTTGTACAAGACTTTTAAACTCATTGTTTATTGAAAGAAACGCAAATGGGAACTATGGTCTGCCAGACATTTTTGGATCGTCCATTTGAGCAGCCTTGTTCTATACAATACTTACTTACACCTACACTGTTGCATTGAATATTATTTTTAACAAAAATGGCAACTCCCCCTTTCTCCATTTTACATATACAGAAATGAGAACTTTGTTTATAATTTGGGATTGACAGCTGAGATATTCCTGTGTCAGACAAATGATGTTCAGATTTGCACAAAACATCTACATTGAAATTTCTGGAATTTTGAATCTCTTCTAGACCTAAGGTAATGTCATCATTTTTACTAAATATTCCCCTTATATTTTGATGGAGAATAGTGATTCAATGAAATTAAATTCTTTACTTTATTAGTACATACTGGTATGTAAGATGGAATTTCTATTTTCAATACGTCTTGATCAGGAGAGACGTTAATTTCTTTTAGACATCTTAATACATTTATTTTATGTACCCTAAAAAAGGCTGCGACTTAACACCACTTATAACAGGAATACCTATTTCACTTACCTGGCATCCCCTGATCTCGTCAGCAATGAGAAGCGAAAGCTTCCTTTTATCTCTGAGATTCAAATGGAGTCCATGGCGAGAGTTTTGTTCTTTCATTTATGTTAAAGAGTTTTGATGTATGAACTGACATGTGTTTAAGAAAACCACAGTTATATGGTGAGCATGGTGGGTGAGTGGAAACCTTGTGATTTTTTTTTTTTTGAAAATGTTCCCACAAAGTACTGGTCAAAGGCAGTGCAATAGTGGTCTGGTAGCTCAGTGGTTAAGGTGTCTGTATATTTAAAGGTCCTCAGTTCGAATCCTGGTCAGAGCCGGGATTTTCAAAGGCCCTTAACCTGATCTTCACCTCTGGAATGGCTGGCTGTGTAATGTTAAGTACACTAGAACACTTTCATGGTTCAGATTCTACATTAAGCTGTAGCTCCCCTTGACAAGGGACACATTGTGTGGCTAATCAAACCCAGTCATCAGGTGGCCAATCAATTATTCAGGATCTCCCAGCCAGCAATGCCATATGGTGATTTTATTTTATTTGAAAGGTAGTGCAAGAATCTGGAGTGATGATCGTTAGTAATTTTATTTCATCGAGGTCACAGTTTCCCTATGCAAATCCTCTTACAAACAACCACTTTGGTTGTCTCCCAAATTGGAATTAAATTCTTATCCAGGAGATATATTTAAGTTCTAGGACCCTCATAATCCATAAAAAAAAAAAAAAAAAAAAAAATAGAATTAATGAGACTTGCAAGAAGCAGAGGCTGTTCTGAAGTGAAATCTTTTACTATTTAAATTAAATTTACAAACTTGTGTACTTGAGTCCATGCAGAGAAAACAAGGCTGTTCCAAATATCTGACTGAATGATGGAGATAAAAGTCACTGTTTGGAACTGGAGTCAATCTTTCAGTTCACAGACTGTGATTCAATTTGTTCAGCGGTTTGCATCAAGTAAGATTTGACCACAGATTCACGTCACATTACAAACTACTGTGAAACCTTACAAATATAATTTTAGGGGACCCAGACTACACTGGCATAAAACATATATACAGATGATCCCCATTGTGGTGAAGAATTATTTTCAAAGTACTCCCAAAATCTGCCACAAATCCTCATTTCCTATTGCGTCCTCCCAGATCTTGTACGAAGGAACACAGTCCCTCATACCACATCACTCATCCTGCACCATAACCAGCGTTCGTCACCCAGTTTTCTCCTGGATTGGAGTGCATTAATCATATATTGAGGAAACCACCTCATGCATTCATTCTCCAAAATATGACTCCTTCTCCCCAAAATCTTTCTCACATACTTTAGCAGACTATCCAAACTTAAGTAAATATTAGTCCAGAAATACTTATCTTTCTGATTTCCTGAAACCACCACCTGGACTCTTCTCTTCCAAAGGACTTGTACGTATCCCATTATTTGACATGTGACAACACAGCCCACCTACCTCACAGAGATTTGGTCATCTCCGTCCTCCTACCTTCATATTTGATAAGTGGTGTGGTACATTTGCTTTGCCTATCCTTGTTCACATTCTGTGTAAAGAGTGAGATATAATCACAGTTCATATACCCACTCTTAGAAGTCTTAAACAACTGATATTGTGTCGTATGTTCAGGTCTGGCATTCTAGAGACGTGGAGATAAATCGTGAAATCGTGATGGAACCTGGATTAGTCATACGTTGTTGTTAGTTTCTTCAATTACCAGAAAGCATTTGGCTTACTTCCTCAGAATAGCTTCTTGGAAATGTTCTGAGTGATGACGGTAGTGCAACAGATCTGTGATTTTGCATGTGGAGAGTCAGCTTTGTATCGATTGGAATTCCTCGTTATCGGGTTGTTACTCTGACCGTCCAAAAAGGGAGTGTAATTTAATCACTCAGTTTTGTAGTGTTATAAATTATATGGGAGACAATATTAATATTAGTTTAATGTTATCCACTGACAATATTTTTATCTATAGAAAATTTAAATATAACACTCAAAACTTCACAAGACCTTAACGGTATTTTAACATGGATAATCATTACAGTTAATTTTCCAATCTCTGGCAACGTCTGTCAGGAACACGGTACTCTCTGGTGTCTCCTCATCTTCCACCACATTCCAGTTTGCTCCTCTGCCTTGCAGACTTTAATCTGCCTATCCTATGTTCTTCTTCAAGGCCTCTTCCCTTCCAATTTCAAATTATACAGTCTCTTTCCCCTTCATCAATCATCATCATCGTGTGTCCGTACCAGTGGAATCTTTATCTTTCAATATTATCTTGTGTGGGTCACTCTTTAACTGCCTTCCTCATACGGTCATTCCAAAACGTCCATTGTTATTGCACCAAGCCTTTTCCTCTGAAATTACATCTCTTTGGCCTGAATTCTACTAATATCTCTTTCTTTCATCACCCATATGTTAGTATTGGCACAAAGTAAGCCCAGTAAGTAGTAATATTTTTGCATTTCTTTGTCACCTCCAAGCTGCAAATCAGATTTTTGAACCTCTTGCATCTTTCATTTCCTTTCTGTTTCATCCATTCTCTTCTGTTGCACTTCCCAAATTCTTAAACTGTTCTACAAGTTTGTTTTTCACCTCCACATATTACATTTCAATTAGTCCTATCTTTATTTGCCACTGTAATTACTACCTTTCTCTTTTTTGTGTAAGGAATTGCTTTATATAAGATTTTGCTCATTCCTGCCATGTATCCAAATGTTCTTGCATTTCTGACTTGCCATTTCCCCAAATCATAGCTTTAATTTTTTCTCTCTGATCTTCATAGCTACCTTATTTATTACGTAATCCATAACAACAATTAATAGAAGTGGGGAGTAAACACTTACCTGCCTAACCTGAAGCCTGATATTATTTCACACAACTCTCTAAACTCTCATATATGCTTTTAACTCTTGTTAACTTTTTTCATTTTTAATGCTTTCCAAACAGATTCGATCACATTCCTTCATTATGTTAAAAATACCATTACCATACCTGTAGTGACACTCTTGTAGCTGCCTTAAGTCACTGTTTACCTCCCTGGTCTGAAGCCGTATTGCTCCTTTCATAGCCCACTTTCCATCATTTCTCTTATCTTTCTATCCAAAATTTTCACAGAATGGCACAATAGGGTGATTCCTCTGCGATTCTAACTTTTTCTTCATTTTTTAATATTTGCACAATAGTACCCTTCTTCCAGTCATTTGGAACTGTTTTCTCTTTCCACACTAATCTAAGCACACAGTATAACCACTGTTTTCCCAACTTAACTGCCTGTCCCACTTTAATAGGTCTTCAAAATATTGCTCAGCTCACCCATATACTCGGCTGTATTTCCATTATCATCTGTCATTCTTTCGCTCATTTCAACATTTTCTCTTAAATAACAAGTGTATGTAGAACTTTCCTACCTCCTTCACTGTCCTCCTTGTTTTTCTCTCCATTTTCCAACCACTTCTTCTTTTATTCTTTGCCTCATTTTTTTATGTCGTAACTTTTCCTGGCTTCTTCAGTTTTAGCCCTAATCCATTCTCTAAAAGCTTTGTTTTTATTTAGTTATGCTTATATACGTGCAAAATTTCTGCTATGGTGTTTCCTTCTGTCTTTTTTTGTTTGTTTGTTTGCTCTGCCGCTTCTACCAGCTTTCATTAGAACTCCACCAATCCTTCCTAATCAGTGTTTGAGCATTTCCTACTTCAGCTTCCACACCTTGACTCCTCTTTTCTTAGACTGACCACTCATAGTTGATGGTATCTCTCTTTGGCACCCATCAGCATTTTACTCGTTTGTCTATCATGTAATCAATCATAGATGCTCTTATCCAGTCTGCACCATACTAAGTGATCTTGTAGGTTTATTTCTTCTCGTACCAGGAATTCACAATGATTAAGCTGTTTCTTTCATGGGATTCCAGTAATTTCTTTCCCTCACTATTTTGACTTCTGCAACCCTCTGGCCCCATCAGTTCTTCAGATTCTTCAATATCACTCCCCACATGGGTGTTGAGATCCCCCATTATTATTATCTGATTACCTGTGTTTAACTGGTTCTTCAGGTACACCTAAATTCCTTCTTTTGCTTCTTCATACATCCTGCTTATGGTATCTTTTCTTTCTCCCCAGGGTTCCTGTAGGGCCTTCACAGCTATCCTAGTGGCCCAGGGAAGCAATAGTTCCCAGCTGTACTTTGCCCCTACTGCCTATCTCCGACTACACAAGTTGTCAGTATCTCACCGTGTGTAGGAAAGACTGACCTTTGGGATACTCTATCAAGGATCAAAGACTGCAATTTAACTTAAAAGTGAAGCATGGAGAATAGTATGCATGATGAACAATAAGGAGCCATATGAATATAAAGAAAGATGTACAGTATTTGAAATAGTTTATTTTGTGAAATATTTGAAGAAACAACATGATATGACATTTTAGTTTTTCCCGGCGTATTGTTGAAATAAATAACTCTATGGCCAACCAATCAAAGAGCAGCATTAAGCTTCCCTTGACAACAGGCTATTTATAGGAGCCAGGACTGGCTCGCAAGTCAGTCAGTGTCTTGTCCTTGTAAGTGAGAGTTAACCTGATGAAGGCAACGATGGCAGTTGCCGAAACATTGTTAAAAGATCTAAATAAATCAATTAACCGGCAGAAAACCCAAGAGTTATTTATTTCAACATGAAGTTAGGTTAACACACAGCCTCAAACTGATATTCATAGTTAAGGCTTTGGAGATCTACTATTTAAATGCTAAGCTGATAGTATTTCAGTACTTTTAAAGCATTCTAGTGGTATTTGGGATCTGGTTCACAAGGGATTAACTAATAGTATAGAATGGAACAGCTATCTGTATATTTTATAGCTGCAATCATTACTGGAATGTTATGGATCTGAAATAGGACTTGAGTTGCAGTAATTTGTTTGATAGTCAAATTAATAGACAATCCTTTATTAAATAATATGCCGATACAGATACGTTAAAACGTATCGTGTGAAAATTAGAAGCTTATCGCATTTTCTTCTTATTGTTTTAGTGTATGGAGCACCACATAATTGGAGAGTTTATCCGTTAAAATAACATAAAAGCAGGATTCATCTGAAACATAAAGCATTTGAGCTGCATTTAGGTTCAGTTGCATTATTATTTCCATCTTGCTATTCTCAACAGCAGTAATTTATTATTACATTGTTTATTGTCATCAATAGTCAAATAGTTTTAATTTGTATACAATATTTTAATCATTCATGCCATTTTATGCAATCACTACTATTTCTATTGTTTTTATTGTATTTTTCATACTTAAAGTTTTTCAAAATATGATTTATATGTATTTTGTCACTCAGTTATCATGTCGATCTACCACTTTCAACGATAATATACCTTCAGCATCACCGATTATCGACCTAGTATTTGTGAAGATAACACATTATTTGAAATGACACTTATTGAGGAGGTCAGATGTTATCACTTAGAAAGGCAGGGGGAGAGATGTGTTTCCACCACATGATGCTGCTCCTTCCAGAAAGCCAAGACAATGCAATGAATAAAGAAGTTTGCTTGAAATTTTCTAAGATTCCAACTGTCAGAACATTGACAGCTATATCAAAGAAGAGCTACAAATTACTTTAAAATAGTACAGATAATGAAAACTTTTAGTGTTGGAGTGTGTCATCTGTATAAAACATTCTGAGGCCTCCCACTGAGAGGGCATGTCAATCTGATATGACATTTTAAAGCTGCTCTTCTGCTTTGCCAACATCAGATTGACACACTCCCCTGGTAGGAGGCTCGAGAGCTTCTCATACAGAAGTTATCGACAGATTGGAATGGGACATTTTCAAATAGAGAGGAAGAAAATTACAAACTGGTTTGCTAATGTGCTTATTCGCATTTATGATGCAATTTATTAAATTTTGTGTGTTTCTTAAACCTACCACTCTCTCTCCACACCACTAGAGCGATAAATGGTTTGGGAATGTTATATCTTACATATATTTCCCTCGCCTGGCAGCAAAATCGTGCTCGTAGGGCAGCAGTTTATGTCGCGGTTCCGTGAGGATTGCAAATACCCACTGTTGTGACCAAATGTGGCATCACATTCTTTTTGGTCAATATTTGGATAATTGAAAGGCTGAATCACTAGCACCTAATCAGACCAGCATTCCTCTGTAGCACAGCCTCGCTCTCAATAACAAAAGCAACACAACGATGACGAGACATTCGAAATAACATTGATTTCGGAAGCCTACAACTTTCAGTCACCAAACCATCTCTCATGTAGTAATATGCATTAATGGTGATTTATTTAACTCATATTAAGGAAAGTTGATTGAAATCTAATTCTCTCTGTTCACTTTTTGATTTCTTGCGATTCTCTAAAATCACTTCATATAAATTCTGGACTGATTTCGTATTATAATCTACCTAACTGTTCATCCCATTTCCCATAACAATTCACTTATACACAGAGCGTGGTGGGTGAGCAGTTAGCACTCTGGCCTCGCATTCGGGAGGACGCCATTTCGAGTTTCCGTCCGGGCATCCAGATTTGGGTTTTCCACGGTTTCCCCGAATCACTCCAGGCGAATGCCGGGATGCTTCCTTTAAAAAGGCCGTGGCCAAACTCCTTGCTGTTCCTTGTCTCCAGTCCCATCCCGCCTTTAATGACCACGACATCAACGAGGCGTAAGCCGTAAGTAAAAAAAAAAATCTCTTATGCCCTGTTTGTTACAAACCTGACAGCTCTTAGTACTAAAGTCCAAGCTTATACAGCTAGTCAGTTATTATTGGTAACAAAGCACTTTGCAGGAGAATTTAGGTTTGGGGTCTTGTACAATGCTACTATGAAGTTGTATGTGAAAAAAGATTAAATCAAAATAAGAAGAGATATAAACTCGGCACTTACCATAGATAAAGGTGATAGGTCAGAGATGAAAATCACACAAAAAGATGCACTTATGTGTAACACACTATTTCAGTGGTGAACCTTAGTCTTGTGGGCTGCCGAGAGTGGTCCGATGTCGTCACGCTGATGCCCACCGTACGAATGAGGAACTGAGGGAACAAAGCAAGGGTGGCATGGGTGGTAGTAGAAAATACAGAAATTATAATTGATATGTGTAATATCTCGGGAAATGAGGCAGCACCATAAATGTAATATCAAATAAATATGATCAGAAAATTGGGAAGGTAATGTTTAACTAAAGATTGATAAATTATACTAATGTAAATAAATAATAATAAGTGCCAAGTATATTGGAAGGATCTTAATGGAGGATGAGGCCAGGGGGATGCCTGGTATCAAGGACATTTTGGTAAGCTAATACCATGTTGTTTAAGTACTGATATGGGTTACCACGGTATGGTGTAAAACGTTTGCCTGTGGCCATTCATTCTGATAGAAAGTTGGTTAGTAGTTAGGCAGGTATATCAATTGGTACAGTGGAAGCAGGTGAGTTGGTATATGAGTTGTGACATGTCTAGTGATGCAGTGTGTGCATACATGTGAACGTGGTGGTTCAGATGGGTGTATGTGGACCAATATGTTCTTGAGATTGGTTGATCTGCTAAAACTTGTGTGGGACAGTGGGAATTTTACAGGATTTTGTGGAGAAGGGGAGGAATGTAGGAAGAAATGCCCATGATGAAGGATTACTTTAATGGACTTGGGACTAGAAGATAACTGGGTGATAAGTAGAGGCTCCATAGTTTTTAGAGGTGCAGGATTGGAGTACTGGTGTTGGCCATCCTGATCTGGGTTTTCCATGTTTTCCCTAGATCGCTCCAGGCGAATGCTGGGATGGTTCCTCACAATAGCCCATGGGCGCCACCTGCCATATCCCATATATCCCTTCCAAACCATTACCTTTCCTGATAGGTGCAATGCACCCTCCGCCAAACACTTTTAGTGAATCGCAGAGTAATAGTAATAGTAATAGAAGACTTTGTTGTAGCATGAGAGACTTGTTTTTGTACAATATCAACAAGAAATGAGAGCTTGTGATAGGTTTTGAGAGTCATTTCCCCAGGATGGCCATGCTATAGGGAAGGAATGACAACTGTCGAAGTGAAGATATTGTTGTAAATTTTTAGACTTTATGTGAACAGAAGTATGTAGGCCATCTTTATGAAAGGAAATGTCGACATCAAGAAAGGTGATATTTGTGGGGGAAGGTAAAGTTGACGGAGTGACTATTAAGGGAATTGAGGAAGCCAAGTAGATGGTTTTCACTGTGGGTCCAGATCGTGAAATTATCATCTGTGTATCTGAACCACACAATAGGTTTGAGTGAGATTTTGTTAAGAAATTGTTGCTCCAGATGGCCCAGGAATAGGTTTGTATATGATGAAACCATATGGGTACCTATGGCAGTGCATTATATCTAGTGATAAAATTGAGAGTTGGAGCAGGAGGAGATATTGAAAGAATGAAATGAGGAAGGATTTGCTGGAGATGGTGAATGGGGGACACATTTCCATGGCGACCGAGTCCTGACAATGGGTTTCAGTAACAATGAAGTGGAAAATAAAGCCACTGTCTCATGTAATATGTCACTTCATGTGTGTATTCAGGAAATTTCATATCATCTTGTGTAACCCAATTTTGCAAGGGCCAGCAATATACATCTTTGAGAGCAGACCTTACAACAACTGTGCAACTGAGATTGTAGGGAACGTCTGCACGTGCTTTTGCAGACATTTTTTGTTGGGCTGTTTCACGAAGAACTGAAATGATAATGAAGTTTAGACAGGTTTACTCCAGAAAACTGTATTCTTTAGGATCCCATTTTAGGTATTTTGTCTTGGCAATTAAAAGTGTTTTGCCTGTCTTGTTCATTGATATTGCCTTTTTTTGTTCTTTATCCAGCCTTTAAATTCATCCTCAGGCAGCAGTATCAGTGATTATAAAGACACTGTTTTAGGTTTTTCACTATAATATTCAGTCACCTGCTCTTCTGTTTAGGCTATATGCATTTCATAGAACCACAATTAACCCTGAGAAATAGAGTTACCATTTGTCAAAATTATTCATTTATTAGGCCTCATTTTTTTTTTTTTTTTTTATCAGCAATATAGCTGACTGCTTTGACTCAGTGCTCAGGTTGCTGAACTCTCCTACTATTTTAAGATTTTTGTGTGTTAGGTTTTCAGATAGAGATTTCGCCTGCTTACTAATGTCTTATATAGTTTTATGGTAACCTTTTTTTGATCTAGTGTAGGTTATTGCTATGGTGTATATTTTCCACAATCCACAATTTTTCTTAGAATGGCGGATTTCATGCTTCCTGAAGAACCATACCATAGCTGCAAGATGCCTAGGTGTTATACTATGCTTCTTCCTACCTAGGGGCATAACTTCTTGATTTGACACTTTGCACACATATATTTTCTTAACCACATTTCTACTGTCATACTGACTATTCCCATTTTGTAAAAGAGCAAGAAAAAATAATATGGAAAGGTAAAGTGTCACCTGGAAAATTGTGTTTGTATATGTCTGTGTTTTCCTTTTTGTTTTCCCAGACAACCTCCCTTCCACTTTAGTAAGTGATTGGTTTACTTTTTCTATGATTTCCATCATTGCATGTTAATAATTTCCCCTTCTTTACCAGCCATAGTTGAAGTGGTTGTCTGCCCTTAATTTGAAATAGTTCATCATTATTATCTTTTGAATGTTGGTATCTTTGCGAGCCATATGGCACATACTCTTCCAGAGGCTGTGCTTATTTTGAAAGCGAGGTTTGCTAGGCCAATCATCATTTTGATGGAGAAACAGATCTGATGCCACCAGCCTGTGAAATGCACAGCTTGTGTTCTATGTAGTGAGCGTTTTTTTGTTAGTGAAATATGTAGTACGTGAGGCAGAGATTGAAGAGTGTCCCAGCAGAAAAATGTCTAAATCCACAATCAGGACAGCAGGTGTGCTGAGTCTGGTGGCACATGGCCATACTGATGGGCAACAAGCTTTGTGATATTGGCTATGTTAACAAGTAAATGCTGTATCATATTTTTTTTTCTTGATCTATACTGATAAATTTAAAAAGTTTGATGGAGTTGAATCCTTTTGGTTTTACCTCTAATTATTCTTAGGCTTTTACAACTTCACAGTGTATCATTTGAAGGATGTATTTACTCAAGGGGAATTCTATGAACCCTTTTTGTGTTATATTGCCCCATATCAACTAGCCAACTCTGTTTCATTTTAGAATTTCACTACTTGTTTTTCAATCTACCAAGTAAACAATCAGGTTCTTTGAAGTCTTCCTGTATAGTCAGCCAGACATTATTATTATATTTTTGTTATGTAGCTTTTTTCCTCTATAGTTACCAAGACGTTTAGTGTTATTAGTTACTTTTATGTTGACTCCATTTTAATTGTTTAATTTCTTGTGAATGTGTTATAACACTAATTACATTCTTGTTATCATCTCCCAAAACTCAAACAACAAATTTGCAACTTTTGATTTTTATTATATAATTTTACTTAATATATCTTAATCTTGAACCTTAAGGGAGGTGTCAAATTCTCCTCAGTCGATGATAATTTGAAGAGCAAATGTCTTATAACGAACTCATTGTAGGTAAGATAGGCAAGGGTGAAAAAAAGGAAGCAGTGGGAAGCATTTTCTAGAGTAAATGATCATAGAATGATATATGCATATGGATTGTTAGGAAATAAAGGTGCTATAAAGTGTGATAAACTAAACATTTTGATAGGAGGATAACCACCCTTTACCAAAGTTGAAGGCTTAAATGGCATCGTAACATAGAAAGACATGCAGACATATCAAGCGTTGTAACATTCGACTGGTGTCCCTTCGTCCGCATTAAAATGAGGTGCTACTAGCATCTAACTAGCTGCTTGTTGCCATCGTGCAGCACCACCTCATTTTATGCCGAATGTTACAACGCTTGATGTGTGTGCATGTCTTTCTACGTTACGATGCCATTTGTTATTTTCCTATTCAAATGTTTAACATATAATAAAATGGTCAAACTGCTTTTGAGTTAAGTAAAAATATTTTTTTAGCTGTATTGGCAAATTAATGGTGCCTATAGAAGATGGGATTGTGGAGACAGAAGTATGATAAAAATCAAAACCAGAGTAACATTTTGTATTGTGCATAATTATAACACAATAAAAATATGTGAACATAGCTTTTATGGCATTGTAAATTAATAGACTCTTCTTGGGTTTCCAGCCACGTATAAATGTCACAACTCGAAGGTGTCTCTCCCTGCTCTCGTTTATGTGGTACTACGCAAATTGTGGAAGACAAAAGCCGACCCAGCACGATGACCCCATCCACTCTTCTGTTCCTTACTGATGCAAAAGTGTTTCAACATTTTGACAGCAAGGTTCCAGGCCACACTAAGCTCGTATCCAGAATTGCTGTTCTGATTTTGACAGCTTCTGTTATAATGCTGTCCCAAAAATGTGTCTCCAGTTGGAACAGCTGATTCTTTAGTTAACAGGGACACTGGATTCCAGTTTAGTGTGGCCCGGAACCCAGCTATCAAAATGTCAAAACAGCTTTGCGTCGCTAAGTAGCAGAAGAACGTACGACGTCGTCGCACTGAGTCGACTTTTGTCTTCCTTCATTTCCGTGCTACCACGTAAACAAACAGTTGGTTGAAAATGAGGGCAGAGATAGGCACTTTCAAGACATCCCAGAGTTGACAGTTATACACGGCTGGAAGCCCAAGAATTTATTAGAATAAAAATAATTTTTTTCATCGTATGCATAAAACTCTTGCAGCTCAGAGCCAGAAGTGGTGGTAGACGGGTTACAACCAAATACACTGTACGAGGTGAAGGTGCGCAGCGAGAGTGCCGGTGACCCTCGGGGAGTGTACGGGCAAACACTGGAGGTGCGCACCCCGGAGGATGGTGAGTAAATGCCAGACTACCATATTATTCTAAATAATTTGATCGTGGTGAACCGTGTTTCCCCTAATCCAAGAAATTTAATGTTTAATGCAGTGAATTATCTTGACTTTTTGTAATATATCTTTGTTCTGTGGTCATAAGACAGCAGTTTTGCTGAGCGTGTTGATCATATGAAGAGATAAACAAGCACAAGTTCTCATCTTGACAGCAGTTTCCTACAGTCACATAGGAAAATTCAGTGATGATCCCCCATTTTTACCTGAAAAATAACAACCAAAATAACTTAAAAGGAGATTTGAAAAAGCTTACACAATTCATAGACAGGTTGCGAGACTTGCTACCCCATGATTTGATCAGATAATATGTAGGATATTGTCAAAGCATAAAGCATTCCTCTGTCATGCCACGCCACAAAACATGAAAGTTGTACCCTTACTTTTATTCAGTTTTGCTCTTTCTGATTTCAATTTTTGTTTAAAAAATGAGTTACCCAAATACATTTGTCTAGGTGTTTGGTTGAGAGAGATTCACGTTATGTCTACTTAGCTTATAATGTATACTTCAAGTATGTGTTTGTCTGTTGCTTTTGATCATTGTGATCATAATGTTATGTCGAACTTATAAGCAGCAACAATTTAACATCATTTACTATTTTGACACTGTTACACTCAGGGGCGGATCCAGGATTTTGGTTTGGGAGGGGCTTGAGCGGACTTTGGTTTCGGGAGGGGGGGGGGGAGGGAGGGCTTGGTTTGAGTGAATTTTGGTTTGGGTGGGGCTTGAGTCGGGCAAAGGGTAGTATTTATAGTCTACGCGTGCCTCAAATCCGTAGAGCTAAAAAAAAAAGTCTCCAAAACTACAATGTCACAGGTGGACCTTGATACTTTTGGGGGGGGGGGGGGCTTGAGCCCCCTAGCCCCTCCCCCTGTTACACTCCACCCGGAGATTTACGATGAAATATAATCTTTCAGTGTGATTCCACCGTGATATTCGTTCTTACACAATCTGCACTTTCGAACAGAGAAGTGCATACTGAACAGATTCAAAGTTATAGGATAGTGGGCCTGCAAAATGGCTTGCTCATTCCCTCAGCTTTACATGCATAAACTTTTTTCACCAGGATTTGTAGTAAGACTGAGTGTAACAGGAATCCTAAAAAAAATTACGAAACGTGAAACAAAGCATTAGTGAAGTGTACTTGACAGTACCTGACTGCATGAATTGATGTACTTTTTACATTGTCACTGCATACACCATGATGTCACCCGTGATGGTTTTAACCATTCATGAGTTTCTTTTCTCTCTCTCTCTCTTCCTCCATTTTTTTTTTTAGAAAAATTCATGAATACACATATAAATAAGATAGGAAAGGGTAAATAACACATCACTCTCCACATATGAAGGCAGATGAATACCAAAAAAACAAACACAATTCACAATATTGTAGTGAGTAATGTAGGAGGTGAGAAATATGGATGGGTGCATAGCCAGACAAGCCACATATTTTTCCCCCTGCCATTTTTCTCACTTCCTACATTATTTACCAAAATATTGTTTGGAAACAAAAGCACTAAAAAGTGGATACATTAAATATTTAGATAGGAGAAAAATCACCGCTTACCACACAGGAAAATTCCTATATGCATCAGCCTAATTTAGTTGAATGAAGACCATTGCACCTGGGTCAGTTGCTGAATGATTTAGCCCAAAATTATTTCTCTATATATTTCGTGTTTCTATACTTTTCCATCATGCACTGTAGCAAGTATTAGCTTTTCTTACTGTTTACTTGCTGTAGTGCCTGGGCACGTGCGTGATGTGCGATGGGAGCCAGTAAACCAGACTACGGTGCATGTCAGCTGGCACCCTCCAGTTGGTTTGGTACGGCGCTATATAGTGAGGTTAGTGGATGCCACAGGTGTGACGGCTCCCCACTCTGTCGCTGTACCGGCCACAAAGCTCTCTGCTGAGGTCAGTATATTCATCGTCTCTGATATCCTTCTTTTTTTTAAAAAAAAAAAAATTGTAAATTAATGTAATTTGGGTTCCCATTTACCTTACCAAAGTCAAACATCTCCAGTTTTCTTGAGATTGACAGCACGGATGAGTCTCTGTCGTTGAATGGTTTCTTAACAGTCCCATGTTCACTGTGGTGAACAGAATTATCTGCACCAACTTTTGTAACATAATTATGTGGTTTAATTAATCTTTCCTCTATGCATTTCAGTCCATAATAGAACAGGGAAGAAAGAATACAAATAACCATCAGTGATCCATGTCATTTCCCAATTTTATCAATGTCGTTGTAGCTGTTTTGACAAAAATAGTGGAAAGTAAGTACAATTTCTCACGAACTGCTATCCTTCTCACTAAAAAAATAACAGACATATTACTCAGATATTACGTGTGTTAGCTTATTGCTAACTGATCATTGACAGTAGAAATTACAGAAGTGTATATCTCTAATTTTAAAAATTGTGTGTTATGATTTTTAATCAGGTTTGAGGAAACAAATTGCAAAACCTTTCCCATGAGTAGGGCTATAAGAGAAATGCAATTTTCTCAACCTGGTACCTTAATTTTCAAAAATTGGATCACCCTGCCTGATGATGTTCCTTGTGCTGACTCTCTCATATTTTTCTTTCTACTGTTCAAAAATCGGTCTGTTAATGTATTAGAAAAGCAGCAACACAAGTTTTCCAGTGGAGTGTTCTTACTTGAAAGATTTCTAGACAGATAAAGATGTGCCTCGCAATTTAGTGTACTTTTTTTTATTAGGATGTGTCCCATAATGATGAATTTACATTTAATTCCCCATGGAAATATTTAACAGAAAGTTTTCATGCTTTTCATGGTAAGTTACCTATCAGTTTTGCATAAATACGTATCCGTTTAATTGTTTTATTAATGATTTACTTGGTGGCAATAAAAGTATGCACATAATATTTCAGGACCTCACAGATGATAGAGTGAACAGATCCATTACTAACAAGTGCCATGTCAAGAATGGTTACCACAGAAACCACACATAAATGTATTCATTTCAAAAATGTTTTTTTTATCAGATACTTTTTTTTTGCTTATGGCTTTATGCCTCATTCACATAGAGGTTTTTAGAGGTGGTAGAGGACTGAGGGTAAGGAATGGGAGTGAGTTTGGCCGTGGCCTTTTGAAGGAAACATCTCGTCATTCACCTGGAGTGATTTGGAGGAAACCGTGGATAACTCAAATCTAGATGGAGATGGCTGGATGGTGGATTTGAACCCATGTCCTCTCAGATGCGAGGCGAGAGCATTACTGCTCACTCGACAATCTCTGTAGATACTTGTTAGCAGCTAAGCCGGGCATCATTTTTCAATTACGAATGTTCCGCATTTTTGAAATCTTTCTTCTCACTGGTATAATTTCTTTTCATTCGTACAGTATGCACTATGTTGTTGAACACTCTTCTGCAAATTTCCCTCAGTTTAATTTTCTCTGACTGCATAAATCTTGGACAACCAGGCTTTTCACATTTTTTTTCATTTGGTATGCCATCTGTTACACACTATCAAAACCTGTCCTTTTCATACAGTAATTGTTATATAATGTTATTTATAATCTTGCTAAGTAGATGGGCAATTTATTCAATTAACATCAGGTATTATCCACACTTTTTAAATTGTCCAAGCTCAAGACTATTCTTATGCTTCCACACAATTATTGTCATTCTTTTTCATGCACCCATAGATAGTCACAAAACAAGGAACAAAGTAATTCCAAGAGCTGGATTCCAAAACACAATGGAATATGAAAAGAGGCCACAACATGTAGAAATCAAATTATTTGGTAAACTGCCAAAAAAAGGATGAGTGGTGAGAAATTCCAATACACTCTCTAAAAGCAATGTCAAAACTAGTGCAAAGTAATCATTATTATATGGTGGATGTTTACATTTAAGATAGTTTTTTTGAAAATGTGATATAAACTATAATGGACAGCATGTTACATAAATGATAATCTGTAGTAATTATACTGTTACATACAGTTTTTGACTTGTTTGTATCTTAGTCCAAGGAAAATGTGTTGCAGCAGTGCTGCAAACATAAGTATGTTGCAACGGTGTACTATGTACCTGCATTTATTTTAGAGTTAACTATAAAACTAGGCAGGGAAGTAATAAAGAGCTAAGAAGAAAGGCATGATAAAATAATGAACACTCTAAATAAAATTGTGCTTACATATGTGGGAATTACAAACCAGATTCGTGGTAACAACAATATATTCACTTTAACACATTTATTTTCCGTTCAGTTTCATATTGGGAAAATATAAATATCATTATACTAGGATAATCTGGGCAATAAGTATGGATGATTTTATAAATGCTCTTATTTCTCATTATTTTTCTTAGTGGGAGTGGGGGGGGGGAGAGAATATCTTTAGAAACCCCATAAAGAAAATTCGTAAGACCTCAAAACATTAGCTGAATGGTGAAGAAGTGAGGAAAGATGATTTAGAATTTTTGGTAGGCATACAAAAACATTAGTAAGCTATTGACAATTTTTCTTATTGGTAGCAAGTTAGATATTAATGATTTGAGAAGATATTTTGACTTCTAGAAAATTAAGAAAATACAATTAGTATTATTGTCATTATACTATGTGAATTCCAGTTCCTCTTATTAAATTGCTGTAGCAAGAAGATGTGTTCCAGTACATTTGACAAAGTTCTTTTTTATATATATAAAAGATGATGAAAGGCCCTTAACTGATACCGGGGCTATAATAATGGTTTAGTGCCTTAACTAACAGTTCACTTGAATTAAAAGTTCTGTAAAATTTTGTCGAAATAATTTTAAATTGACCATGTAGCCTTTCTGGATTCTCAACTGAAATGCTTAGAGGTCATCACTAAATTTGTTTAAACCACAAACTTATAAAAGGTTTCAAGTCTACTATGAAATCACAAAAGTCCACTTTACCCGAAAAACTTGAAGTTTATTTTGAAAAAGTCACAATTTCAAAATTAGCATTATACAGTTGAGTAGGTGATCAAACAAACGTTTCCAAAATATTGCAGATTGTGGAGAGAATAGAATACCGAACCAAACCCTTTTTTGTAAATTTATAAGTTCATGTTAACAGTTACCGCCACACCATCGCACCGAAATTTCATCATGGCTGACACTGAGTGAAAGTTTCCACCAACCGCCTCCCCGCTCCAGCACAAACTATCGCAGATTACCTTCACATAACACTCCCGGAGTAAAGGACCAAACGAAACCACAAGAAAGAAAAGACAGACTACATATTACGAAGTTACTACTTTGAACATCACTGAGAAAATCATGCGTGGAGTTGCGCGATTACTTTCCGACGTACGAGTGAGACAATGTGAACTTACTGCACGATCTTTTATAGGCTCCTCAGAGCCTATGACCTTGGCAAATCTTTCTTTAATTAATATCTCCAAAAGTACAAAATAGTTTAACTTGAAATTTTTACAGGGACTTTCTATTGTCATGTTCTATCTGTTTTAAGTTAATTTAACATTCCAAAGGGTTTCTATAATCTTAAAATTAAAGCCATCACATGACCAACTTGGCGGAATTTTTAGGCGCTTCAACAACAATCAGCAACAATCTATTTTCAAAAACTTAATTGCCAGACAAATGCTTAAACTTTTCACCGAAACCATTATATATTCGTAATCGTCTTAATTTGGGCTATCTACTGATATAAATTTCAAATTAATATTCCTTTTAATTAAAAGTTTCATTTTTTACTCTTAATTAAAACTGCTGATTAAACTTTACCAGATTATTTAACTTTACTACCAAAATTTCGGGAACAATGCTGACTATAGCTGGTGATAAAAGATCAGTTGTAGCTTTACGCAATCCAAAGATATTTCATGTCTTAGATTTTTACTTTCCCGATCGAGTGTTTCAAAACATGAACAAACGGGGATATCTCTTAAAATAAACGTTTCATGATATGATAAATACACTTTAAAATGATTTTTATGGTGAATCGTCACTGTAGGAAAGATTATAAGAAAATTCCTTCAAGTTTACAACTACTTTTCTCGAAATTTCTAAGTCCAGCATAAGTAACTTTACAATCGATCTATAGAATATTTTACTACTAGAGAAACTAGAATTTGCCAAAATTCTAAGGTGCTTCCAATGAGAAATGCTTGTTTTAGGAGCACAGAAATTGTGTAATGCTTAAATGCTTGCAAAATTATGCCCCCAAATATAAAAATGTTCTTAATCAAATACAAACAGCTCCTGCCACATCTGGTGCATTACCTATGCATTTTAGCAACTGATGATTGAGTGCACTGAAATTTTAGCAGAATTTATTGCAGCAGCTTGGAATTTCACATTCATATTTTCAGTGCTGGAAAAGTAAATATTCTGTTTGTAACAATCTTAACACTGACTTAAGAAAATAATTTGCTTTGTATGACACAAAATTGGAGAAACCTCATTGATGATTAGAGTATATTATTGTTTATATATTGTAGGTGTCAGGGTTAGTGGCAGACACACTGTACCATCTGACGGTGGCAGCTGAGAATGGGGCAGGAGTGAGTTCTCCTTCTGCAATGCAGCCAGTGGTAGTTCGTGCATCTCCAGTGCCAGTACCTACTGCACCTTCACCTGTGCCACCGTCTGATGATGGGCATCTAGGCAAGTATAGCTGCAGTGTCAATCAAAGAAATCTTCACGAGTGTACTACTTGAATGTGTTGTAAACGGATAATATTAGCAGTCGGTGGAAACACAAATGAATGACTGAAAGCTAATAAATTCCTTACACGGCTAGTTAACTGCAACTATGGTGTTCTATAATTACACAGTAAACCAACTGAAAGATTAAATATAGCACAAAAAATTAACAGCAAAGACAGAAGAGGTCTAATGAACTCAGCAGCTAGTCCACTTTAACATTCGCATGGTCTAACTTCACAAAAGACAAAATTAAATAAAAGCTTGATACAGAATTACAAAATAATAATAATAATAATGTATAAGAAAAGCACTTTTTGGGTAATCTTCGTCATACTTTTAACTATACAAAGCACAAAATTATAGATTAAATAGAAGCCAAATACAGCTGTACAAACAAATAACAAAATACGGCAAAATACAGAAGAA
This sequence comes from Vandiemenella viatica, assembly GCA_031002005.1. Classification (NCBI taxonomy): domain Eukaryota; kingdom Metazoa; phylum Arthropoda; class Insecta; order Orthoptera; family Morabidae; genus Vandiemenella; species Vandiemenella viatica. The sequence goes on from CM061921.1 coordinate 388,230,503, forward strand.
GATTGCTGTACCTGGTTTCTACTCTGCTGCAACTTGTAATACCTTCCGGTATTTTTGATTATTCTTATGAATTTTATTAATAAAATTCTTATTAATTTCTCAATTCTAGTTATCCTTATCACAGGGTGCTTACAGAAACTATGATTTTAGATCTTTCATAAATGCAATACAATAAAAGTTTGTCTGTTTGAAAACACTGAAAACAGACATTTATTTTACCTAATTATTAACATCACAACAAACTGACAAAATTAATGTATTTATTATAGATAAGGCTCCCACAAAAGATTACAATAAAAATCACAAAAACATTTCATTAGGGTGTTTGAAAAAGGACTTTACAGCTTTGAAAATTCATATAAATTTTATGAAACAAGGTACAGAGCTGGTTTTGGTGTTGTTTTAAAGGAAAGCACTTCAAGTTTTTTTTACCTTAAACTAAAGATGTTCTATGTGGCTTCCGTTGGTTACTCTGCAGACATCCCATCGGTAGTCGATTTCTTCCCAGACTCGCACTAGCATTTCAGGTGTAACTTGCTCAGCAGCAGCGTAAATTCTTGCTCTAAGTTCAGGTAGAGTGGCTGGCAAAGGAGGTGCGTACACTATATCTTTTATGAAACCCCAGAAGAAAAAATCTAGTGGTGTCAGGTCTGCGGAACGGGGGGGCCATGCAATTGGCGCATCACGGCCAATCCATTGACCTGGAAAGCGGTCATTGACAAAATCAGTCAGTCAGATAGTGTGGTGGTGCGCAATCTTGCATAAAGAAAACTTTTCGTTCTCGGTCATCCTCATCAATCTGTGGTATCAAAAATTGTTGCAACATATCAAGATACACTATCCCGTTGATGGTTCTCTCTTGGAAAAAAAAAGGGGCCATACATTTTCCTCTTGCTCAATGCACAAAAAATGTTCACTTTAGGGCTATCACGAACATGTTGCAATGTTTCATGTGGATTTTCACTGCCACAAATCTTACAGTTATGTGTGTTAACCTTGCCACTTAAGTGAAAAGTTGACTCATCAGAAAAGATTATGTTGTCCAAGAAATGTTCATCATCATCCACTCGATTTAACATATCCACACAGAAGTTCCTACATGCAATCTTATCATTGTCTTTAATTGCTTGTAAAAGCGAATATTGGTATGGTTTCAAATGCAAACGTTTTCTCAACACACGCCAAACCATCGTATGTGGGACTTGCAGCTCACGAGATGCACGCCGGGTCGATTTCGTAGGGCTGTTGACAAAACTTTTTCTCACTTGCTCAACGACCTCGTCAGATGTGCTTGGACAACCTGAGGATTTTTTATGTTTTACTGAGCACCCTGTTTCTACAAAACATCTATTCCACTCATAAATTGTAGGCCTACTAGGAGGATCTTTAGCGTACTTGGTACGAAAATTATGCTGAACTGTTGTCGCAGACTTCGATTCTTCAAACCAAAACACACAGGGTCCAGCACTTTATAAGATCTGTAGGATGCATAAAGTGCTGTTCCAGATCGCCATGTAAATATCATTACCCTAGCTGTAAGTACAATGTAAATATGTATATAATAATTTATAATTCCTCTGTCAAATGTAACTAATCTCATGTAAAAACAAATTCACAGCCACTGACAATGCCCCACACCATAAGGGCGAAACGCGTATGGAAATAAAGAAAACAGTAACATCAACAGTTGTTCGAGACGGAATTTTGATTTATAATCTAGCACCAGAACACTTTAGGCCAATTTCTCTCCTCAGCACAGTATATAAACTGCTTGAGAGGATGCTGCTGGCTTGGATTCACAGCGCCATTAATAAAGTCATCCTTCCAGAGCAGGCTGGGTTGAGGCCAAAGCTTAGATGTGCCAAGCAGGTTCTGACACTCGTGACCCACACTGAGACTGGATTCGAACAGAAACTTAAAACGAGAGCTGTGTTTGTTGACCTATCAGCAGCTATAACACTGTCTGGTGTAAGGATCTCCTTCTCAAATTCCTAAATGCTGTACCATGTAAAAATAGGTGAACTCTTGAACAACATGCTCAGTAATTGCAAAATCCAGGTCCACTGCGGGGCCCAAAAGGGTCGCTGGCGTGTTCTCAACAATGGATTGCCTCGGGGTTCGGTGCTGGCGCCTGTGCTTTTTAATTTATATATTGTGGACATACCTCAACTAAATTGCAGGAAATTTCAGTATGCTGATGATCTGGCTATTACTTTCCAGGTTAGAAACTCCAGATTTGTGAAGATAGGCACTCTGAGAGTCTTAACCAGCTTTACACATTCTAAACTAAAACCTGATCTGACAGAGTCTTGTTGCTTCCACCATTCAAACCAGCTTGCCTACGTCAGAATAAGTCCAACCTTCAGAACCCTTGGAAGAGTAGAACACAAAGACCACCCCAAATATCTTATCTGGGAGTTACCTTGGATCGAGCACTCACTTTTCGTCAGCATTTATCTAAAACTGCAGGGAAAGTAAAGACCCGTGTGTACCTTGTAAAGAAACTGGCTGGTAAGTCTTAGGGTGCATGTGCCCACATTCTTTGAGGAACAGTCAATGGCTTGGCATTCTCTGCAGCAGAATATTGTTGCTCTACATGGCTTGGTAGTACTCATACTGCCAAAGTTGGCACCCAGCTCAATGCTGCTATGAGAACAGTGAGTGGTGTCATTAGGCCTACCCCAGTATCCTGGCTGCCTGTACTTTCCAACATTCCTCCACCACGACTGAGGAGAAAATTGATATTGCTTAGAGTTGGAAGGAGTGGAGGAAAACAACATGATTCCTCTGCATAGTGACTATCTTCACCTGTCTCACACACAATTAAAATCAATGAGACCTGCCTACATGGAAGCAGCCAAGCTTAGAAATACATAACAACTTTAACTTGTATAAAGTGTGGAGAAAGGAGTGGGAAGCCAACAACCCAACCAATTTTGGGCTTGTAAAAGATCAAACAACCTGTGTTCCAGGGTTTGACTTGCCTAGGAGGCTTCGGTCTCAACTGAACAGATTTCGCACAGGTCACGGAGTGTGCAATGCAACCACACATAAGTGAGGTCTCTGTGAAGATGCACTAAGTGACTGTGGTGGTATCTAAACAGCTAACCACATTGTGATGGACTGTCCAACAAGAAGACTATCTCACACTGCAGCTGCCAGAAGATGGCTTCAATCCATAGACTTTTTTTTGCTTTCATCATTCTTTCGACTTGTTTGATGCAATCCTCCATCCTTTCCTATCTTGTGCTAACCTCTTCATCTCTACATACCCCTTACAACCCAAGTCCTCAATTATCTGCTTAATATATTTTAATCTCTATCTTCCTCTACAGTTGTTACCTTCCACTGTTCCCTCTACCAGCAAATTAACCAGTCCAGCATGTCTCAAAATATGACCTAATAGCCTGTCTCTTCTTTCTGTAAGCTTCTTCCACAAACTTCTTTCCTCACCCATCATTGCCAAAACTCGTTCATTTCGTACTTTGTCTGTCCAGTTAATTTTCAGCATTCTTCTATAGCTCCACATTTCAAATGCTTCAATTTTCTTTCATTCTGGTATTCCTAAAGTCCATGTTTCACTGCCATAAAGTGCTGTGTTCCACACATAGAGTTTTAAAAAGAACTTTCTAATTCCTAGATCGATGTTTGAAACTAAAAGATTTCTCTTTCTCTCAGGAACTTTTTGCTAGAGCTATTCTGCTTTTAACATCATTCCTGCTTCAGCCATTGGTTGTAATTTTGCTTCCCAAATAACAGAATTCACTTACTTCTCCAATTGCATTTGATACTATTTTTATATTTAATCTGCTAGTATTTGTATCATTTCTGCTACATTTCATCACTTTAGTCTTGCTTTGATTTATATTCAGACCAAAATCTTCCTTCAGTATTTCGTTCATGACATTCAGTAATTTCTCAATATCCTCGGCCCTTTCTGCTAACAGGACAATGTCGTCAGCAAATCGTAGCATACTGATTTTTTCTCCCTGAACACTTATGCCACATAGAAATTTTTCTTTTACTTTCTTTATTGCTTCCTCTACATACAAGTAGATTATTAACGGGGATAGACTACAACCTTGTCTCACACCATTTTTAACTGATGCTTGTCTCTCATGATTCTCTAATTTTATTACAGCCACTTGATTCTTATATAGTTTATAAAGTATTCTTCTATCTTGATACTTAAGGCCTGACTTCTTTAAAATTTTGAACATCTTGTCCCAGCTAACATTATCAATAGCTTTTTCTAAATCAACAGATGCCATAAAAGTATCCTTGTTTTTCTTGATCCGCCCTTCAAGGAATTAATCTTAAAGACAGAATTGCTTCCCTTGTACCTCGATTTTTCCTAAACCCAAATTGATCTTCACCTACTATGTCTTCTACTACCCTTTCGATTCTTCTGTATATTATTCTGGTCAGTAATTTTGAAGCATGTGATGTTAGATTAATGGTGTGATAATTCTCACATTTGTAAGCTTGTGCTTTCTTTGGAAGTGTGAAGATGATATTTTTATTAAAATCAGTTAGAATTTCTCCTGTTTCATAAATTTTTGATATCAGCTTGAATAATCTTTCAATTTCTTCTTCTCCTAGGGATTTAAGAAGTTTTCCAGGGATCTCATCAATTCCAACTGCCTTATTTGCTTTCAAGTCATTCAGAGCTTTATTAAATTCTGTCCTCAAAACAGAATCTCCTAAGTCATCAATGTTGATATCGCCTTCCTTTTCTATTACACTATTGTTCTAGTTGTCCCCATCATATGGCTTCTCAGTGTATTCCTTCCATCGGTTAGCTCTACCGTCTGAGCTTAAAAGAGGTTTCCTATTGGTGGCTTTAATGTTCAAACCTCTTTTCTTCAATTCTCCAAAATTCTGTTTGATCTTCCTATATGCAACATCTGCTTTACCTATGACCATTTCCTTTTCTACTTCTTCACACTTTTCTTCTAGCCATTTTTTTTTTTTTTTTTTTTTTTTTTTTTTTTTTTTTTTTTTTGCGTTTCCTGTTTATTTGATTTCTAAATTGCTTGCTTGCATTGCTCTCTTCCGGCTTCATCCTGAGCATTTTTGTACTTTCTCCTCTGATCCATCAGTTCCAAAATTTCTTCTGTGATCCAAGGTTTTCTGGTAGCTTGTTCGCTAAAGCCTTTTCTTTACCAGCTTTCGTTATTTCCATCTTTAATGCATTCCATTCGTCCTCGGTTGAACTCCTTTCAGAGTTATTTCTTAGACCTAAGTCTACCATTTCTTCAAATTTTTCTCTCATACTAGATTGTTTCAGTTTATTCACTTCCAGTCTGTTCTGCTTATGCTGCTTCTTTATTTGCTTAAATTTCAGCCTGCACTTCATTATTACCAAATTATGGTCAGAGTCTATATCTGCTCCTGGATACGCTTTACAGTCTAGAACTTGATTCCTGAATATCTGTTTGACCATGATATAATCTAGCTGATATCTGCCTGTATCCCCTGGACATTTCCAGGTGTATATTCTTCTTGCATGGTTCTTAAACAGTGTGTTTGCCACTACTAGCTTATGTCTTTCACAAAATTCTAACAACCTGCTTCCTCGCCCATTTCTTTCTCCTAGACCAAAACTTCCAATAGTATACCCCTCTTTTCCTTCTCCCATTATCGCATTCCAATCACTCATGATTATTAGATTTTCCTCTCCCTTCACATATTGGATTAATTCTTCAATTTCGGTATATATTTTTTCTATTTCTTCTTCATCTTTCTGCGACGTTGGCATATATACTTGTACTAACGTGGATGGAGCGGGCTTAGTTTCTAACTTCATCAAAATAATCCTGTCACGAAACTGTTCACAATAACTCAACCGTTTCCCTACTCTCTTATTCATTACAAATCCTACACCAGTGACTCCATTGACAGCTTGTGTGCTAATTATCCTGTGTTCCCCAGACCAGAAATCCTGTGCGTCCTCCTTCAATTTAATCCCAACAACATCTAACTTAAGGTATTCCATCTCCCTTTTTATATTTTCTAGCATACCTCTCCTATTCAGACTTGTAACATTCCATGCTCCGACTCGTAGAATGTTTGTATCCATTCTGATGACTCCTCCCTGAGCAGTCCCCACCCGGAGATCCCATTGGATGACTATTTTTCCTCCAGAATACTTTACCTAGGAAGAAGCCATAATGATATATGTAATTTGAGAGGATTACAAGTCCTCGGGACCGAGCGGGGGGTGTAACGGTTAGCGTTCTCGCCTCGCATTCGGGAGGACGGCGGTTCGAATCCCCGTCCGGGCATCCAGATTTGGGTTTTCCATGGTTTCCCCAAATCACTCCAGGCAAATGCCGGGATGCTTCCTTCAAAAGTCCATGGCCGAATTCCTTCCCATTCCTTGCCCCCATCCTTGCCCCCCATCCTTGCCCCTCATCCTTTCCCGTCTCTAAAGACCTCGATCTTAAAAAGAGACGTAAAGCAGTTAAAAAAAAAAAAGTCCTCGGGATACCCTTTGGGTCTTTATTGCAGTGGTTTCCCGTTGCCTTCTGCATCCCCATGCCATTGATCATTTCTGATTCATCCGCCTTTAGGGGCCATTTCCAACCCCAAGGGCAAGAGGGTGGCCTGGACAACTCCCTGCTCTTCCACCCTCCTTTTGGAAGCCGTTGGCAAGCAGTGGGTTACTCCTTATACTGGGAATCATTGAGTCGCCAGAGCATCATCCGTGCAAACAGGGTGCACCACGTGAAGGAGAGGTTGACATTTGGAGGGAAAGGGCTATTATAGTTTCTCCAAAACCCTTACACCCCTCCCTAGACATAGTCATCTGATTGATATGTATTTTGTTTGAATTAGCCATACGATAATAATGATAACAGAACTGCATGAACAACAGAACACAAGTTCAATAAAATCTGAAGACGGCACTACTAATAAATAATAAGATACAGAAGCACATAAGGACTACTTAGCTACAACTGTGGATGTTGCTATGATCATTTTCAGCAATTTTGGGGTGTGGAGGAAACCTTATGTGAAAGATACAAGCTGACATAAGCTAAAGAATCTTGGTTCATAATTAGTACCAAATATGTAGCTAATGTAAATTTTGATTGCTGTTTCTTTTATCTCTACTGAGTATGGTGGGTGAACAGTTAACGTTCTGGCCTCGCATTCGGGAGGATGCTGGTTCCATTCTCCGTCCGGGCATCCAGATTTGGGTTTTCCATGGTTTCCCCAATTCACTCCAGGCGAATGCCGAGATGCTTCCTTCATAAAGGCCATGGCCGAATTCCTTCCCGTTCCTTGTCCCCATTCCCATCCCGCCTCTGATGACCTTAGCCGTCATAAAGCAATTAAAAAAAGTCTTTTATTTCTGTCATTTGTGCCATTATTATTGGGGGGGGGGGGGATACTCTTAGATTTTTATAAACATTTACAGGCAGTGAATATCTATACTAATATTGTAAATGTGAATGTAACTTGTTGTATTTCTGAGAGATTCTGGTTATATTTACCGTGCTTTTATTCTTTTTAATTAATTCGTAAGTTAGCTGTGGTTAGCGCTATTTATTTTGTTTTTACTGAACATGTAGTTAGACTAACTAAATAAAATGTTAGTCATATACTCTGCACAGTTTAAATCAGTTTTAATGAACTCCAGGACACCACGTTAATCAGACTTCTTATATACAAGTTCTCCTTATGTGCCAACCAACCTAGGCAACCCACTCAGTAATTAACGTTGCTATTGAAACTTTTGCAAGAGTAAAACCAACTGGCCCTTGCCAAGGAACCTCAAAATTCAAAGATATATTATACATTAAAATATGTAAAGTCATTCTAGGATAATCTGTATGTTGTCCTACAGCCCCCCAAGTTCACCATACAATTTTAATCGCAAAGCAAGCCTAAATGGTAATGGTGAACTTTAGATTGGACATTCAACTTGTTTCTGTAAGTTCAATCTAATACCAAGAAAGCCATAATAATAATTACAGAAATGAGAACGTTTCTAATAAGGAGAGCTTGTATCTTACATTCATGATTTCTTAACAAACATTGAACAATATTTAAGAGAGAAAACATATACCTTGGTGAATTTTCTCAGTTGAGTTCCAATGGTCACCTATTGGTTAACATGGCATATTGTCTCTAACACATATTGATACACCCAGTTACTACACTTATCACTTAATAATAATTAAAAAACGGAATTACAATAAGTCTGTACATTACAGTTCAGTATAATCCATCCTACCAGTATGTTTAATGTCAAAATAATACAATGGCAACTATAATTTAACAAAAATAGTAAATGCCTACATGGTACAGTATATATGTTCACACCTGTTCCCTGCACCAATTTTAAACCTTTTCATTCACCTCAAGCTAATGCATCTGTTTCATGAGTTAAAGGTTCAATACAACACATTTGTCTTTTTTTAAAAAAATGCTTATAATAGGAATAAACTTCTCCCGTTATTTGAATTCAGCCGTTAGCTGTGTGTTTAAAAGGCTTTAGAGCTATGACATTGTACCTTCCTTTAATCTTACCCTCTCCTGGGTACGCAATTGTGTAGGAGTTACTGTTGTCCCTACCAATTATCTCATATGGCCCTTCATATAAGAATTTAAATTTCTTAATCTCATTCTCTAATGCTGATGATTTACAATGTGTCTGGACAAGTACTAAATCCCCCATTTTGTATGCTGTTGATTTGTGCATACATCATGGTATTCCTTTTGTCTTTGAGCATTTTTCTTCAACTCCTCCAAGGCTACTCTGATTTTGTCGGTATAGTCACAGTCGGTGTTTGGGAATCATACATACTCGTATACAGTGTGATGTGGTTTTTTCTTAAACATGAGCTCAAAAGGTGTTAGAGAAGTCACATTTAATTCATAGACCCATTTCTTATGGTTATTATAGCAGTAAGTTCTAAACCACTGCCCTAATTCGCTCATGGCCCTTTCAATGGTATTACCTTGCGGATGGTAGAATGAAGTTTTAATTAATTCAATACCCAAATTCCTAAAACATTCAGTCCATAGTTTGCTTAGAAACTGCAGTCCATTGTCGGTTAATAATTTTCTTGGTTTGCCCACACAAGGAATGTAGTCATTGATCAACTTTGAGCAAATGCTTTAGCAGTACCTTTCTTTAGAGAATATAGTCTTACGTATTTCAAAAAAATGCCCAGCAGGACAGATTTTGGTTACCCCCTCCCCCCCCCCCAGACATTGGTAGTGGACCAAAAATCTCTAAAGCAATTAACTCATTTGGTTTACTAGGCACTTCTCATTGTATTTATCCAGTGTGCTTGACATTATGAGCCTTAACCATTTGGCATAATTCACAATTGGTAATTACTTTCTGAATGTGTCTAGCTAAAGTGGTGTTGTAGGATGAAATAAGTCACATACTTTTCAGGTACCCATACTTTCCACTCGTCACTGTCTTCATGATTTCTCTTGAACAAAACTCCATCGACCATTAAGTAATACATTTTCAATTTGCTGTGGATGTCCTTCCCTTGTAGTTTGTCCATAACTTCTTTTATTAAACTGTCCTTTTCCTGCTCTTCCTTCATGAATTACAAGCAGTGTTTCACCTCCTTTTCCCATAAAACTCCTTTGATATATGTTTGTGTCTTTCACTCCTGACTGTGTTGATTCAATTTCATTGAGTCCAAGGGGTATTCTCGACAAGGCGCCGGCCACCTAGTTTTCTTTACCTGATATATAGCTGATTTCAAAATAAAATTCTTGTAACCAAAAGACCCATTCGGTCAATCTTCCATGGACTAGTTTACATTGCATCAGAAAGGTTAGGGCTTTGTGGTCCGTGTAGATTATGATTTTCCTTCCAAGTAGCAAATACCTTAATTTCTGAAACATCCAGACTATTGATAAGGCTTCTTTCTGTGTGACACAGTAATTGCACTTTGACTTGTTCAATACATGGCTCGCAAAGGCAAGATGTCTACGCTCTAAGTTTCCACCTTCTTCAACTTCTTGAAAAATTTCAGCTCCAAGTCTGTAATCAGAGCTATCTGTTGCAACACAGATAGGTAGGTTCCAATTTGGAGCACATAAGTTTACCTTCCGAAGCAGGGCGTTTTTTTACTTCTTGAAAGTTATGATCGCATTGTTCACTTCACTGCCAGTGAGCATTTTTCTTTTTTAATTTTTCGAAGTGTGGACTATTCAGTATTTGCCTAATGTACTTTCTATAATAATTGTAGAGACCTAGAGTAATTGTTCTTTGTTCTTCAGCGTTGGGAAATCCCTTATTGTCCGAAGGTTCTCAGCATTCGGTGTGATCCCAGTAGGGGTAACTGTGTGACCCAGGAATTCAATTTTACCGGAACACACACTTTTTTAGCCTTATTGTCATACCACCCTTTCTTAGAGAATTCAATAGTTTCCTCAAAGTTCTCCAATGTTCTGCAATAGTCTCACTCGCAATTAATATATCATCTATATAGACATATATTTTGTTTAGTCTAGTGCCCAGATGAAGTTTGCTACTGCATTGTTAAGACCAAAGGGTAACACTCAGAAATGATAGCTATGCCCTTGGTACAGGAAAGCTGTGTTTCCGCTATTGGTATCTGCCAATAAGATGCAGTTAGATCTAATGAAGTCAGAAATCTCTTACCCCAAGATTTTGCAGTATTTCATCCACCAGTGGGAGGTGGTTTCTCTCTGTCACTAGAAATCTATTTAATGTTCTTGCATCCAAAACAAGTGGAACAGACTGGTCAACTTTCCTAACAACTACCAGTGGGTTGTTAAATGGACTATTTGACCTTTCTGTAACATTCTCTCGATTTCTTCCTCCGCTTGTTTTCTGTTGGCAACCGGTATAACAAAAAAGGTGTCTTCCAATTAACTGTAAAATTACAATCATAACCTTTCACAAGACCTGGGGTATCAGAAAACCCATCACTGAATTCATGTAGTATGTCTTTGTCATTAATACAATCTTTCCCTATTGTGAAACTCTTCTCCTCTGCTTTTGCCTCTATATCTGGCTGTATGGCTCGTACTACAAACTTGACTAACTTCTCGTGAAATTTATGTTCTTTTGCTAGACCTGCTGCATTTCCCCAGGTTAGGGCGTGGATGGTTGTTTCCTGTTTTTCTTTCCAAAAATTTTCTATAGATATCTTAAATCTTCTACCCTGCATTGCTAATTCAAGAGAACCATGTTCAAAATCCATGATGGCCTTAAAACGTCTTAACCAGTCTACGCCAAGAATGCAATCAGTCGTAAGGTCAGGTACTACAAAAACACCAAAGTCAAAACCAACTCCTCCCACTTTTACTTGTAATAATATTTGTTTCCTTGTCCATTTAATTCTTCCACCCGTTGCAGTTACTACTGACATGTCACTAATTGGTAATGTTTCAATTTTGATCTCTGATACCTTCGCAAGGTTCTGAAACATTTCAAATACTCTCTGATATACAGGAAATTTCCGCACCTAGATCAAATAATACTTTCACCTGTTTTCCATAGACCAATGCAGTGATAACTGGTGCTTTGATAATCAGCACTTCACCTTGAAATTCTTCTTCAATTAAGTCTTCACAGGGATTTTAAAAAAAAAAAACACTTCGAACTTGTATTATACTATAGGAACGAAGTCTTTCTCGGTGTTGAGAATGGATGTAGTCTTCTCGGGAGACTAGCCGAGTAAACAAGGTGTTTCCACACGATATTTCGGTGATCTCAGGCTCCGTCGCCATCTTCTGGTGAGAAGACTACATCCATTGTATTATACTATTCTCATGGTTGGGTCTGTTTTCTATGTTTGCTTCCATCCAGACCATAACTTCGGCAACTTTCAATTTTTGCGACATTATTGTCCTCTTGTATATTAGTACAAGCTTCACCCAAACCTTCCTCCCCATCAGCTATTTTCTGTGGTCCATAATTCCTTACTGCCTTTCCCCTTCTACTCAACCCATGTACACTGCCTCTTAAACTTTTGTTGTGAAAACTCTCTTCCATTCCTTCCCTTATCACAGTCATTATGCTCTCATGGTTCTTGCTGGTGTTGCCTCACCTCTGAGAAATTATTTCTACTTGTGTATTCCTGAAAAAATTTCTCCCTACCACATTGAGTCTCATATCGATGTACAAATTCACATGCCTCTTCTATTGTTTTGATATTATGCGTTACTAAAGGGGTTTTCACTTTGATTGGCATTTGATGGGCTATATCTAATATCACTTCTTTCTCTGGTGGTGGGTTGTCTAAGTAGTGACCTTTAGAAGTATCATTTAGGAAAAAGTTCTTAAGGTATTCACGCCCAAGCTGAAACTTTCTACCATACCAAAAATTCTGTCTAATTTCATGTTGTCTTTCGCTACACAAAAAATTATTTTAAAAACTTGATTTGAATTCCTCATAAGTTTTACAAATTTGTACCTGTCGTTCTCCCCAAATGTGGGCACTACCCTTTAAATGTTGATAAACACAGTTCACCTTTTCATGGTCATCATAAGCATTGAATCTTCTAAAGCTTTCAAAACCTTTTATAAAACTGACCGGGTGTACCCCCCCTTGATCTGTGAAGTGTTCCACCTCAATCTTTTCAGGATTTGTTAGTGATATCTGAGTAGTTAGGCCAACTAAATTGTGAATGTGGGAGGTTCTTAACTTTCTACTTATTTCCTGAAGATTCATTTCGACCTTCTCCACTTTGTTACTCAATCCCACCAATTGGTCATCCATATTGTTATACCCTAATTTAACTTCCTCTTGAATCCCAATAAGGCTCTTATTCAAGACAGAGTTAAACTGTTCAGTATCTCTTATTCTACTAAAAATCACACACTCCATTCCATCGATCCTTGAATGCACAACTTTGAGTTGTTCTTGCACTTCATGACCTGACTGACACTTTTCCTTACATTCTCCCATCTCATTAAACACCTTGTCAAACTTTTCTTCATTCATTTGCAATTCTGAATCTAATTGGATAAATTTCTTATTACATACCTTTAGTCCCTCATTTAACATTGTATACTGTTTGTCAGCCCTCTCTACATAATTACTTAAATTTACTTGTACATCTGTTTCCAATCTAGTTATACAATCATCTTATTAGAGTTTTTTATTTCCTCACTGAATTGTAACTGTGTTGCTGTAAGTTGTGATCCAAATTGAAACAGTATGTTTTCCAATGGATCTACAGTGACCATTTAATGTCTGTTATTTCCAACCAAAACTTCTAAGTCTGGAACACTGATTTCTTGCGATATTACATTACTTTTCTCTGTTGGTGAAAAGTTTTTCATGCAGGTAGATTGTAATTCCGGGGCTGGTAACGAAAAATTGTCATCGGTTACATTTTGCTGACTCACAGAGTCTCTATCCACAAAGATTATGTCACTCTCCATATTGAAAATAATAAATTAATCTAGCAACTTGCTATATATTATTTTAAAATTATTTTAGAATTGCTTATGTTATGTTGATAGTTCAGTTTTGTAGTCAATCAACAACAAAAAAGAGAAATGATAATCAGAATGGAATAGTCCCTTAAACTCTAACCTAAGTTATTAGATTCACAAAAGGTTTCTGTCCACGTAAATTAGGTCTTCACTATACCAAAGGTTACATCAGTCAATATCTTTAGTGTATGAAATTTGGCACCAATAACTGCTTGCGTAAAAAAAAAAAAAAACAAAAAAAAAAAAACCAGTCTAGAAAAAGTCACTTAGCTGTTGTCATATTTTGTAGCCAGTAGATTCACGTTCACCTCACGCAGCTGTATGTTGCGTCTGCGACAAATGTTGTGTAATGGCTATTTCACGTTCCGCCGCTAGTCGTGCTGTGTGTTTCCAAAGAGTATCCTCTCTTCTTTTCTCGATCTTTGGTTTTCTGATAGTTAAACATTTCGTCAGTTTACGTAGCAAATTCCTTTTTTCTGCAGCACTTAAGACCACTGCGCGGTCACCATGTTGTATTTCCGAGAGACTCTGGTTATATTTACCGTGCTTTTATTCATCTTATTTGATTCGTGGTTTAGCTGCAGTTAGTGCTATTTATTTTATTTTTACTGAATGTGCAGTTAGACTAACTAAATAAAATGATAGTCATATACTCTGCACAGTTTAAATCAGTTTTAATGAACTTCAACACACCATGTTAATTACAAAATCAGACTTCTGATATACTGATTCTCCTTATATGCCAACCAACGTAGGCGACCCACTCGTTAACTAAGATTGCTATGAAAACTTTCCACGATTAAAACCAACTGGCCCTTGCCAAGGAACCTCAAAATTCAAAGATACATTAAAATATGTAATGTCATTCTAGAATAATCTGTCTGCTTTCCTACAAACTCTGTCACTCTGCCCGTTTGTCACTTTTTCTGGGCTAAATGACTAATCCAATCTTGATTAAATTTGGCAAGGAGATACTATTTACGATAGGGAAGGATACTTTTTTCTGCATAAATAATATATATTGCCATGGAATTTTGAAAACTATATCAACAGTGATAGATGCATGTAATATGTAAGTCTTTGTAATGCTATGGCATAGTGGTTAGGGCGCTCGCTTTTGGCTCTTCCGTTTGCTTATGGCTTTACACCACATCGATGACTAGGAACGGGAAGTAATTTTTTTATTTTATTTTTCTCACTGACTCACAAGTTGCAGTCATATCTATCCCCGGTAAAGAAATTATCAGATAGATACTGGGTCATTAGTAATGAGAAGTTGAACATACAGGTCTAAGGAATTTTGCAAATCGGTCCAGTAAATTGGAAAAACTGTTCTACCACTCTGCTGTGATTGTGAGTAGGAAACATTTTGTGAAATGGCTTCTTGTCCTTAGAACATCATACAAACCCATTTAAGTTATTTGAAGAAGTAGTATTTTCTGCATAACTGTCAGATCTCAAACTGTTAGTTTTATTTATTTGTTTCAATATTTTTTTCTTCAAACCAAACATTTCTACAGCCTGTTACTACAAGTATTTATCCTTCACCTACTGGATAACATGGAATAAACATTAGAATGGATTTTTAGAATGTTGACAAGATTTAAGTGTACAGTGTTTAGTTTATAAATAGTTTGTGTGCAATATTACAATTGGTCATGTCTATTAGTGTTATTAAATTTTTCCTCAGTATAAAAGCAAAGCTCGTGCCAGATATTGCTATGATACCACCACTATATCAGTAATAATATCGTCCAACTTTGCAGGTGTGGCTGTAGGTGTTGCAGTCGGGTTATCGTGCATTCTGCTGTGCTTTGCCGTGGCAATGCTGTGGAGACGACGGCGGCAGCAGCAGCTGGTCGCAGGTGGACAACGGCGGCAGTGGGAACTGGAGATGCTGGGTGGTAGTCCAAATATACCACCACCAGACGGACCCCGCCACCTTGACACTAAGGTAAGTGAAATACAACTGGTATAACTATATGAAAATATGCATGCCTGTAGTAATGATCTGCTTTTGTTTATTGCTTAATGTGTTAATGAGCAGAGAAAAAATGTCTCTTGTATTTGTTGCTGGGTTCTTGAGTCTGGCTGGATGACATCTTTTTTTATGTTTTAATTTCATTCCCTACTAATAATAAAAATCTGGGATGTTAAACTTGTCACATAGAGGTGATACATAATAATCATAGCACAAACAATTATGTGTTAGAAACACACGGTACAAATATTTGCTAGCTTTTAATGTAAAATTTACTACATAATTTTATAAAGACACCTTCTCAGTGTGTTTCCTTTGCAGATCCTTGAAGCATTTATGTATGTTGTTTCACTACCCCACCTACAGCTTCAAGGAGCTAAGCTTTCCCCTCATAACTGTAGTGGCACTGCAGGCTTAGAAAGAAGGTAGTAAGTACAGAGAGGGCACACAGCTGAGATCTTGGATATAGAATGTAGGCATTAATAAAGACACTGAGATGCAGGAGTAATCGTAGTGACTTATCTTCACTACTTCACAATTCAGTGTCAGAGACAATTCATTAGTAACCGTATAGCGCACTGTGAAAAACACACAATTTGTTAGAAGCATTACGACAGCATGCCTCGTACATATTTTTTGTTCGTATTACAGCAGCTCACATAAGTGAATGAGAACACTTCAAGAGAGCATGTACTAAGATACCATTCCTGGAACATAGTTTGAGACTTTCAGTGATGTACTACACCTTAAAGGACATTAATTGTTGCTAAAGGAACTGGAAAATTCTCCTCTTCTTCATGGTGAATAGAAGACATCAGTGGCTTAGGTGACTATGACAGGACAGAAATGACCTAAGAAAAAGAAAATGGTAACTGGAAAAAATTGGATGGCAAAGATGAATGCGGATGGCACAATCTGAGCAATGGGTGAACTATTTACTATTGTTTCCAGAAGAGAGAAGCTGGTTTATAAAGAGGTGACACAGCTGTTTTTTTTTTTTTACATTCCAGCAATTAACAGTTGGCCAGAGTAGTCAGTGAATCTGGGGATTTCCTTTTCTCCAGCTTGAGCTTGTTGTAAAATAACATAACAAGAGCTAATTAGAGGAACAAGAGTGATTTAAATAATAAACTATAATGTAAATCTTTGAAGTAACTCAAGTTATAAATAGCCTCCCAACAAACCAGTGGTTTAACAGTAACCACACAAGAAATCTAAAGTAACCACCTAAAAATGTAACAATACAAAAAAATAGACAAACTGTAGTACTATACTGTAGTCCTTAGAAAGTTCACATGTCTTCAAACCCTTTAATGATGACAATATTTCCAGCAAACTTAAAAATCTTGTAATGAGCATGCAGTTTACTCAATAACATTATGAAAACTGATTAGTAAACACCTTGCAATGAGTGGGAAAGCAGTTGGGGGAATTTGCAGGAATTTGCTCCTGACTGGACAATGGCCAATTAGGCAATGACATGGTTTTCCTGACAAGCATGAGGTTTTGCCGGGAACAATAACCTTAAAGTGATGATCCCAATATTGCAAAAGTGATGGTGAAATCTCACTCTCAACATTCCTGGGTTTACTCACATGATTTACTGTATGTATCAATGCAATGCATAAAAACAAACATCAATTTTAAATTATCCGTGATTTTATAACAGCTACTTAATGCAAAGTTTGAGGGACTGAGACATTTCTTTAAATTAATAACAATTTTGAATTATATATGTTCAAATTATCCAAGCTCCACTGTGTATTTAAGTAATTTATATTAGCTGTTTCTACTTCAATATCCATACAAATTTGATTATTAGTTTCTGAAAAGTTTAAGCTTGTAGGTAGATTTCCAAAAATATTGAAATCACCCATTTTTTTAAGTCTAAGGAAATATCAGAATTATTGTACAATTTTCATCAGTAATGAACATGCCTGCTTCTGGCATACTTCCCATTACACAGCAAGCTGTGGCAGAGGTGAAGGTGAAGGTAGGGTTAAGGGTCTATAAATATCACGCTGAGACAGATATTCAAACCACAGACCCATAGTTCACCAGTCGGACACCTGAATCATTGAGCCACCTTACCCGTAACAAATTTATTGTTAACATTAGCATCTTGGTGATGCGAACTCATAAGATAACCCATCCAAACATTGCCCAATGCGCCTAAAGATGTTTCCATTTCAAAAGCTAAAAATCTAACTTAGTCCACAACCCGAAGGTTGGTCAAAACTTCCCAAACGAAATGTATCAAGCTATTGTGTTGGAGGCAGGAAAGCCAATTCCTTTCCTCAGGGGCTTATAGTTTAACGTGGAATCAGAACCGTGTATCGTCCCAACATAGCTTACATAATCAAATACAACTCCAATTCTAGCTCACCCCGCGATTTGAACCCGCGACCAGACAGAGAAACTTTCAGAAGGAAGCTCCTTAACCGCTGAGCTACCAGACTGCCTCGTTTTGAAGTATATGTGTGCTAAGAACTACCAAAATTGGATAAAAGCTGTGGGTTTGTATGAACAACATTGACAAAAATTAAGGTGATGGCGGAAAGGAGGAGAACGTTTAGGTTTTTGTAAATCGAACATAAGCAGTATTGTTCTGTTTTTTTTTTTTTCAAAGTATACGTATGTAAACTTCCATCAAAATTGGATAAAAACTGTGCGCTTGTATGAAGAACATTGGCAAAAAAATAATTCCATGTGGACGTAATGACGTGTTGACAGGGGTTCTGTTGGCTGCGCTTTCTGCCCCTGTCTTAGCCGCCTTAACCTAACCCGGTAGTGCTATTAGGTACAATGGACTTACAGTTTAATGTGGAATTTGAACTACAGAAGTGTTCTGGCATACTTCAGATTAGACAACAATCTATGGAGGTGAAGGTCGGGTTAGTGGTCTATGAAAATACCCGCCAAGACAGAGATTCAAACTGGGGACCTTTTGTTCACCAGTCAGACAACTTAGCCACTGAGCCACGAGACGGTACAGATATACTTCTAACGTTATCATGTCGGTAATGAGAACTCATAAGATTTTACCCATTCAAAAATCACCTAATGCACCTAAAGATGATTTCACTTTGAAAAATAAAAATCTAACTTAGTCCAGAACCCGACAGTTCATCAAATCTTCCTGAAGGAGATTTTAATTTAATTTAATTTAATTGCAATGAACCACACACTCCGGTGGCAATTTCCCTACACACCCATCTTCCCCCTATTCTGCACCCACCTACATTTGCCCTCTACAAATTTTATCTTTAAATTCTTTCAAAGTTTATGGAAAATTATTCATCATTTCTCTTGGTAACTCATTCCAATCCCTGACACCCTTAACTAAAATAGAGAATCTTCCCACACCCTTGTGCCTGAAATCGAGTGCCAGCTTGTGGTCATGGTCATCTTTTCCCTTTCATACACTACTTTTCATACCTATTCCAATATCTTTCCATGCCTCATCACCAGTATATGCCCTGTACACTCCCATGACCCTCCTCATCCTCCTCCTGTCTTGCAATTAGGGTCTGACTGAATGTTCGGCTTCGGCCAAAAAAAGCACCTTCAGCCGCACATTCGGCTTTGGCCAAATTCAGCCGAATGTTTGGCCGATGCCGAAGTTTTACATCCATCCCCTGAAAATGAACCAACTTTTACGAATACCGACAACGTAGCGCGCCAACAGACGATAGCAAAGATAAAGAACCATTTGGAAAACATCATAAAAATCAGTGGGAAGTATATTTTGAAATCAGTGTTAAATTCCAGAGCTTGATTAATTAAAAAAAAAAATCAGAGATCTTGTATGCGCCCAAAGATTTTACAAAAGAAGTTTAACAGTCTACTTTACGCGATATCGTAGAAAAGTAGCGCCACCTTGGCCCGATAATCATCCGATTTCTTTGCGGATTAATGTATTACGTATGGACCCTGTCATTGTAAACATGTTTCCGTACAACCAAGTTGAAGGAGAAGGACTTCGCAGACTTAATTTTACTGATCCTCAAACTCGACCCTAGCGAGATAAATATTTTAGAAAGTCTTTAATGCCAGCTACGTACGAAAAAGTAAACAGTGAAGTTGCATTGATTTTAGAAAAAAGCTGAATGGATCAGTTTTACCATTAAGATATGAAGTGATCAAGCAAACACGTTTTTGAGTGTCACGGCACATGGCATTTCCAAAGGTTCCAAAATAAAAATAAAAAAAAAATTAAATTGGCTGTTAGTGTGTTGGAAGATCATACAAGGCAATATATTGCACAAAAAATCACTGAAACTGTTACCAAATACAATTCAAAAGAAAATATCCATAAGGGTATACATAATAATACTTCAAATATGAATGCAACCATCCGCTATAGAAACTTCGTTTTTATTGGTTGTGTTGCTCACACTCTACAGCTCATGATTAGCAAAGTAATTTTTAAAGATATTGCTATAATAGAAATAGTGCAAAAGTGTTGTAAAACGTAAGAAGAGTGAACAAGCCACTCGATGTTTTAATTAATAGAACAGAAAAATGCAGTAAATCTTTATATGTAAGAATGTGGTGGAATAGAAATTCCAACTGCAGAAGAATGGATACAAATGAACAATTTTATATCTGTGTTGAAGTGTCTTTAGGAAGCAACAACTAATATTTCTAGCGATTTATCAACAGTATCTTTAATTATATCAATCATTTACATCTTAAACACAAAGCTTGCTCAGAAGGATGAAGGCTGATCATATAATACTGCTCAAAAGCCGCTTGTGTGGGTCTGTTAACAGGAGATCTGCTTTCGCAAGAAAAACCTTACGGTTGTTGATTGCCGCTCTAATGGATCCACGGTTTAAAATTAAGTATTTGACTAGCGACGAAGACTAATATCTTGTCATTTCTACGTCAAAATTGTGCACTGATAATAACAAATAAAACGGGTCATTTGGAGCGGTTAAATCTTATTTTATTAGTGCCGATGTACCTTTTGTTTTGGTTATATTTAGTACATTTTTAATTAATCTGTATACGTGAAACTACTTTAAAAATATTGGTATTGATTCGGTTTTAACTGAAAATTTAATATGTGATAATAATTTAGACAGCAGAATATCGTATTTTAAAAGCTAGAATAATTTATGCTAGGTAAGAAGGTTGAAATTTATTTTTATTGTTGTTAAAATACCATGGTATTACTATACATAAGCTGCCATGTATTTGATTTAACAAAGCTAAAACTCCAAAACTTATTAATTTAATCCACGGGACAAATTATTCTGATTTGATTCGGGCTGTTACTGTTAAATTTTATAGTTTCTTTTTATTATTGCTAAATAAAAATAACTGCATTTATTTTTGCTAAATTGCATTGCTCAGAACCTGGTTTGGTACTATTTTATTGTTTTATTTTATTCTAATAAATAAATATTAAAAACATTGTTTATAATTATTGTAAAGGTGCAATTTATATTAAAAATACCACATATAAAACAAAATAACAGTTCATTTTTTGCATGTCATATATACTTCATGTTAGTGTTCTAAGATATATAATTATTTTTGAACCTTCGGCTTCGGCTTTGGCCGAAGTTTATCCCAAGAGCCGAACATTCGGCTTCGGCTTCGGCCAAAAAATGACCTTCGGTCGGACACTACTTGCAATGAATCCCATTCCAGCTCCTTTATCATATCCATCACTGATTGCATTCTGCAATAATTTCCAGAAACAAATCTAGCAGCCCTTTTTTGCACCCTCTCCAACTCCTGTATTTGATACGTAAAATGAGGGTCCCATACTACACTACCATATTCGAGCAATGGTCTGACCAAAGTTTTGTAACCCAATTCCTTTATTTCTCTCATACATCCCCTCATCACTCTCTCCAACATGTGCAGAATTTTGAAACCTTTTCCTACCACCTGTCCAATGTGTCCTGCCCAGTTAAGCTTGTTATCAAAAGTAATGCCAAGATATTTACATTTCAAGTCTTCAGCAAGCAATTCTTTCCCCACCTTATATTCATAATTAACCTTTTGTTTTTTATTTGTGTATCTAATAAGCTGACTCTTCTTTGCATTTATCTTCATTCCATGTTTACCAACCCAACTAGATATCCTGTCCAGATCACCCTGCAACTATTTACAATCCTCTATCGTTTTCATTCTTTTATACAACATTATGTAATCTGCAAACAATCTAATTTCAGATAGTAAACAATCAACACAATTATTCATTAGAATAGTGAATAGAAATAGTCCCAATGCACTACCCTGTGGCACACCCATGTTTACTTCCACTTCTTTTGATACTACATTTCCTACCCTATCTTTCTGTTTTTTAACTTTTAAAAATTCTTCTACCCAGCAAACCACGTTCTCATACACTCCAATGGTTTTTACCTTATTTACTACCATTTTATTGCTTACTCTGTCGAACGCCTTTGACAGATCTAGTGCTACACTAGCAATTTGGCCTCCCTTGTCCATTTCATCTGAAATATCTTGCATATATCCCACCAACTGAGCTTCGCATGAATATCCTTGCCTGAACCCATGTTGCCTGCTTGAAAACCACTTATGTTCCTCACATATATTTCTGATGTGGTTGCATATCAATCTTTCCATTAAATTACCTACCACTGATGTCAAACTGATTGGCCTGTAATTCTCAACTCTATTTCTCACCCCTCCCTTATGTACCGGTACTACTATTGCATTTTTCCAGTCCTGTGGTAAGCAGCAAGTATCCAGAC
>CM061921.1:388253676-388314679 GCA_031002005.1 Vandiemenella viatica
AGCTTGCAACAGCTAGAAGAGACCTCTAGGTTTGACATGCCAGCTTGCGACACCTAGAAGAGACCAATAGGTGGTGACATACAGCTTGCAACAGCTAGAAGAGACATCTAGGTGGTGATAGACAGCTTGTGACAGCTAGAAGAGAGCTGTAGGTGCTGACAGACAGCTTGCAACAGCTAGAAGAGACATCTAGGTGGTGATAGACAGCTTGTGACAGCTAGAAGAGACCTGTAGGTGGTGACAGACAGCTTGCAACAGCAACAAGAGACCTCTAGGTGGTGACAGGTAGCTTGTTACAGCTACAAGGGACCTCTAGGTGGTAACAGATAGCTTGTGAATGCTAGAAGAGACCTCTAGGTGGTAACAGCCAGCTTGCAACATCTAGAAGAGACCTGTACGTGGTGATAGACAGCTTGTGAATGCTAGATGAGAACTCTAGGTGGTGACAGCCAGCTTGCGACAGCTACAAGAGACCTCTAGGTGGTGACAGCCAGCTTGTGACAGCTACAAGGGACCTCTAGGTGGTGACAGACAGCTTGTGAATACTAGAAGAGACCTCTAGGTGGTGATAACCAGCTAGCAAATGCAAGACGAGACCTCGAGGTGGTGATAGCCATCTTCCAACATCTGGAAGAGACCTCTAGGTGGTGACATACAGCTTGTGACAGCTACAAGAGACCTCTAGGTTGTGGCTGCCAGCTTATGACTGCTAGAAGAGACCTCTAGGTGGTCACAGTCAGCTTGCAACAGCGACAAGAGACCTCTAGGTGGTGACAGCAAGCTTGTGATGGCTAGACTAGACCTCTAGGTGGTGAAAGGAAGCTTGTGATAGCTAGAAGAGAACTCTAGGTGGTGACAGACAGCTTGCAACAGCTAGAAGAGACATCTAGGTGGTGATAGACAGCTTGTGACAGCTAGAAGAGACCTGTAGGTGGTGACAGACAGCTTGCAACAGCTACAAGAGACCTCTAGGTGGTGACAGGTAGCTTGTGAATGCTAGAAGAGAACTCTAGGTGGTGACAGCCAGCTTGCGACAGCTACAAGAGACCTCTAGGTGGTGACAGCCAGCTTGTGACAGCTACAAGGGACCTCTAGGTGGTGACAGACAGCTTGTGAATACTAGAAGAGACCTCTAGGTGTTGACAGCCAGCTTGCGACAGCTAGAAGAGACCTCGAGGTGGTGATAGCCATCATGCAACAGCTAGAAGAGACCTCTAGGTGGTGACAGACAGTTTGTGACAGCTACAAGAGACCTCTAGGTTGTGACAGCCAGCTTATGACGGCTTGAAGAGATCTCTAGGTGGTCACAGACAGCTTGCAACAGCTACAAGAGACCTCTAGGTGGTTACGGAAAGCTTGTGACAGCTAGAGGAGACCTCTAAGTGGTGATAGCCAGCTTGCAACAGCTAGAAGAGACCACTAAGTTGTGACATCCAGCTTGTGACAGCTAGAAGAGACCTCTAGGTGGTGACAGACAGCTTGCAACAGCTAGAAGAGACATCTAGCTGTTGACAGACAGCTTGTGTCGGCTAGATGAGACTTCTAGGTGGTGACAGACAGCTTGTGATGGCTAGAAGAGAACTCTGCGTGGTGATAGCCAGCTTGAAAAAGCTAGATGAGACCTCTAGGTGGTGATAGCCAGCTTGCAAAAGCTAGAAGAGGTTTCTAGGTAGTGCTAGCCAGCTCCCGACAGCTAGAAGACACCTCTAGGTTGTGATAGATAGCTTGCAACACCTACAAGAGACCTCTAAGTGGATGACAGCGAGCTTGTGACAGCTAGAAGAGACCTCTAGGTGTTGACAGACAGCTTGCAACAGCTAGAGGAGACCTCTATGTGGTGATAGCCAGCTTGCAACAGCTAGATGAGACCTCTAGGTTGTGACAGCCAGCTTGTGACACCTGGAAGAGACCAGAAGGTGGTGACAGACAACTTGAAACAGCAAGAAGAGACCTCTACGTGGTGATAGCCAGCTTGCTACAGCTAGAAGAGACCGCTAGGTGTTGACAGACAGCTTGCAACAGCAAGAAGAAACCTATAGGTGTTGACAGCCAGCTTGCGACAGCTACAAGAGACCTCTAGGTGGTGACAGCCAGCTTGCTACAGCTAGAAGAGACCTCTAGGTGGTGACAGATAGCTTGTAACAGCTAGATGAGACCTCTAGGTGGTGATAGCCAGCTTGCGACAGCTAGAAGAAACCTCTAGGTGGTGACAGACAGCTTGCAACAGCTGCAAGAGACCTCTAGGTAGTGACAGCCAGCTTGTGACAGCTACAAAGGACCTCTAGGTGGTGACGGACAACTTGTGAATGCTAAAAGAGAGTTCTAGGTGGTGACAGCCAGCTTGCGACAGCTACAAGATACCTATAGGTGGTGACAGACAGCTTGTGACAGCTAAACTAGTCCTCTAGGTGACAGCCAGCTTGTGACAGCTAGAAGAGAATTCTAGGTTGTGACAGAT
Organism: Vandiemenella viatica; assembly: GCA_031002005.1. NCBI lineage: Eukaryota > Metazoa > Arthropoda > Insecta > Orthoptera > Morabidae > Vandiemenella > Vandiemenella viatica. Next base: position 388,256,135 of record CM061921.1, read on the forward strand.
AGCTTGCAACAGCTAGATGAGACCTCTAGGTGGTGACAGATAGATTGCAACACCTAGAAGAGACCTCTAGGTGGTAATAGACAGCTTGTGAATGCTAGAAGAGACCTCTAGGTGGTAACAGCCAGCTTCCAACATCTAGAAGAGACCTGTAGGTGGTGATGGACAGCTTGTGAATGCTAGAAGAGAATTCTAGGTGGTGACAGCCAGCTTGCGACAGCTACAAGAGACCTCTAGGGGGTGCAGCCAGCTTGTGACAGCTACAAGGGACCTCTAGGTGGTGACAGACAGCTTGTGAATGCTAGAAGAGACCTCTAGGTGGTGATAAACAGCTAGCAAATGCGAGAAGAGACATCGAGGTGGTGATAGCCATCTTGCAACAACTGGAAGAGACCTCTAGGTGGTCACAGACAGCTTGCAACAGCGACAAGAGACCTCTAGGTGGTGGCAGCGAGCTTGTGACGGCTAGACTAGACCTCTAGGTGGTGACAGGAAGCTTGTGATAGCTAGAAGAGAACGCTAGATGGTGACAGACAGCTTGCAACAGCTAGATCAGACGTCTAGGTGGTGATAGACAGCTTGCAACAGCTAGAAGAGAACTCTAGATGGTGACAGCCAGCTTGTGACAGCTACAAGATACCTCTAGGTGGTGACAGACAGCTTGTGACGGCTAGAAGAGACCTCTAGGTGGTAATAGCCAGCTTGCAAAAGCTAGAAGAGACCTCAAGGTGGTGATAGCCAGCTTGCGACAGCTAGAAGAGACATCTAGGTGGTGATAGACAGCTTGTGACAGCTAGAAGAGACCTGTAGGTGGTGACAGACAGCTTGCAACTGCTACAAGAGACCTCTAGGTGGTGACAGGTAGCTTGTTACAGCTACATGGGACCTCTAGGTGGTAACAGACAGCTTGTGAATGTTAGAAGAGACCTCTAGGTGGTAACAGCCAGCTTGCAACATCTAGAAGAGACCTGTAGGTGGTGATAGACAGCTTGTGAATGCTAGAAGAGACCTCTAGGTGGTCACAGACAGCTTGCAACAGCTACAAGAGACCTCTAGGTGGTGACAGATAGCTTGTGACAGCTAGAAGAGACCTCTAGGTGGTGACAGACAGCTTGCAAAAGCTAGAAGAGGCCTCTAGGTGGTGATAGCCAGCTTGCGACAGCTAGAAGAGTCCTCCAAGTGTTGACGGACAGCTTGCAACTACTAGAAGAGACCTCTAAGTGGTGATAGCCAGCTTGCAACAGCTAGAAGAGACCTCTAAGTTGTGACATCCAGCTTGTGACAGCTAGAAGAGACCTCTAGGTGGTGACAGACAGCTTGCAACAGCTAGAAGAGACCTCTAGCTGTTGACAGACAGCTTGTGACAGCTAGATGAGACTTCTAGGTGGTGACAGACAGCTTGTGATGGCTAGAAGAGAACTCTGCGTGGTGATAGCCAGGTTGAAAAAGCTAGAAGAGACCTCTAGGTGGTGATAGCCAGCTTGCAAAAGCTAGAAGATGCTTCTAGGTAGTGATAGCCAGCTCTCGACAGCTAGAAGAGACCTCTAGGTGGTGATAGACAGCTTGCAACACCTACAAGAGACCTCTAAGTGGTGACAGCGACCTTGTGACAGCTAGACTAGACCTCTAGGTGGTGACAGGAAGCTTGTGATAGCTAGAAGAGAACTCTAGGTGGTGACAGACAGCATGTGATGGCTAGAAGAGACCTCATGGTGGTGATAGCCAGCTTGCAAAAGCTAGAAGAGACCTCTAGGTGGTTATAGCCAGCATGCGACAGCTAGAAGAGACCTCTAGGTGTTGACAGACAGCTTGCAACAGCTAGGAGAGACCTCTAGGTGGTGATAGCCAGCTTGCAACAGATAGAAGAGACCTCTAGGTTGTGACAGCCAGCTTGTGACAGCTAGAAGAGACCAATATGTGGTGACAGACAGCTTGCAACAGCTAGAAGAGACTTCTAGGTGGTGACAGACAGCTTGTGATGGCTAGAAGAGACCTATAGGTGGTGATAGCCATCTTGCAACAGCTAGAAGAGACTTCTAGGTGGTGACAGACAGCTTGTGACAGCTAGAAGAGACCTGTAGGTGGTGACAGACTGCTTGCAAGAGCTACAAGAGACCTCTAGGTGGTGACAGCTAGCTTGTGACAGCTACGAGGGACCTCTAGGTGGTAACAGACAGCTTGTGAATGCTAGGAGAGACCTCTAGGTAGTGACAGCCAGCTTGCGACAGCTAGAAGAGACCTCTAGGTGGTGACAGATAGCTTGCAACAGCTAGATGAGACCTCTAGGTGGTGATATTCACGTTGCGACAGCTAGAAGAGACCTCTAGGGGGTGACAGACAGCTTGTGACAGCTAAACTACACCTCTAGGTGACAGCCAGCTTGTGACAGCTAAACTACACCTCTAGGTGACAGCCAGCTTGTGACAGCTAGAAGAGAACTCTAGGTTGTGTCAGATAGCTTGCAACATCTTGATGAGACCTCTGGGTGGTTATAGCCAGCTTGCAAAAGCTAGAAGAGACCTTTAGGTGGTGAAAGACAGCTTGCAACAGCTAGAAGAGACCTCTAGGTGGTGATAGCCAGCTTGTGACAGCTATAAGAGGACCTCTAGGTGGTGACAGACAGCTTGTGAATGCTAGAAGAGCCCTCTAGGTGGTGACAGCCAGCTTGCGACAGCTAGAAGAGACCTCTAGGTGGTGACAGACAGCTTGTGACAGCTAAACTAGACTTCTAGGTGACAACCAGCTTGTGACAGCTGGAAGAGAACTCTAGTTTGTGACAGATAGCTTGCAACAGCTTGATGAGACCTCTAGGTGGTGATAGCCAGCTTGCAAAAGCTAGAAGAGACCTTTAGGTGTTGACAGACAGCTTGTGACAGCTAGAAGAGACCTCTAGTAGTTGACAGACAGCTTGCAATAGCTAGAAAAGACTTTTGGCTGGTGACAGACAGCTTGTGACAACTAGAAGAGACCTCTAGGTGGTGACAGACAGCTTGTGACAGCTAGAAGAGACCTGTAGGTGGTGACAGACAGCTTGTAACAGCTAGATGAGACCTCTAGGTTCTGACAGACAGCTAGCTTGTGACAACTACAATCGACCTCTAGGTTGTAACCGACAGCTTTTGAATGCTATAAGAATCCTCTAGGTGGTGACAGCCAGCTTGCTACAGCTAGAAGAGACCTCTAGGTGGTGACAGATAGCTTGAAACAGCTTGATGAGACCTGTAGTTGGTGATAGCCAGCTTGCGACTGCTAGAAGAGACCTCTAGGTGGTGACAGACAGCTTGCAACAGCTACAAGAAACCTCTAGGTGGTGACAGACAGCTTGTGAATGCTAGAAGAGACCTCTAGGTGGTGACAGCCAGCTTTCAACAGCTAGAAGAGACCTCTAGGTGGTGACAAACAGCTTGTGACAGCTACACTAGTCCTCTAGGTGACAGCCAGCTTGTGACAGCTAGAAGAGAACTCTAGGTTGTGACAGATAGCTTGCAACAGCTAGAAGAGACCTCTAGGTGTTTACATACAGCTTGTGATGGCTAGAAGAGATCTCTAGGTGGTGATAGGCAGCTTCCAAAAGGCTAGAAGAGACCTTTAGGTGTTAACAGACAGCTTGCAACAGCTAGAAAATTCTTTTGGCTGGTGACAGACAGCTTGTGACAACTAGAAGAGACCTCTAGGTGTTGACAGCCAGCTTGTGACAGCTTGAAGAGACCGCTAGGGGGTGATAGCTATCTTGCAACAGCTAGAAGAGATCCCTAGGTGGTGACAGACAGCTTGTGAAAGCTAGAATTGACCTCTAGGTGGTGATAGCTATCTTGCAACAGCTAGAAGAGACCTCTAGGTGGTTATAACCAGCTTGGAAGACCTAGAAGAGACCTCTAGGTGGTAACAGACAGGTTGTGACAGCTAGAAAAGACCACTAGGTGGTGACAGACAGCTTGCAACAGCTACAAGAGACCTCTAGGTGGTGATAGCCAGCTTGCAACAGCTAGAAGTGCCCTCTAGGTGGTGAGAGATAGCTTGTAACAGCTAGACTAGACCTGTAGGTGGTGACAGCCAGCTTGTGACAGCTAGAAGAGAACTCTAGGTGGTGACAGACAGCTTTCAACAGCTAGATAAGATCTCTAGGTGGTGACAGACAGCTTGCAACAGCTAGAAGAGACCTCTGGGTGTTGACAGACATCTTGTGACAGCTAGAAGAGAACTGTAGGTGTTAACAGACAGGTTGTGACAGCTAGAAGAGACTTCTAGGTGTTGACAGACAGCTTGCAAAAGCTAGAAGAGAATTCTAGGTGGTGATAGCCAGCTTGTGACAGCTAGAAGAGACCTCTAGGTGGTGATAGCCATCTTTCAACAGCTAGAAGAGACCTCTAGGTAGTGACAGACAGCTTGCAACAGCTAGAAGAGACCTCTAGGTGGTGATAGCCAGCTTGCAAAAGCTAGAAGAGACCTCTAGGTGGTGACAGCCAGCTTGTGACAGCTAGAAGAAACCTCCAGGTGGTGACAGACAGCTTGCAACTTGCTAGAAGAGACCTGTAGGTGGTGACAGTCAGTTTGCAACAGCTAGAAGGGACCTTTATGTGATGACAGACAGCTTGTGACAGCTAGAAGAGACCTCTAGGTAGTGATAGCCAGCTTGCAACAGCTAGAAGAGACCTCTAGGTGGTGACAGACAGCTTGCAACAGCTAGATGATACTTCTAGGTGGTGTCAGACAGTTTGCGACAGCTAGGAGAGACCTCTTGGTGGTGACAGCAGCTTGCGACAGCTAGAAGACACTTCTAGGTGGTTACAGCCAGGATGCGACAGCTAGATGAGAACTGACACCTGATGAAAACAGCAGAGCTAGCTGTCGAAATTTCATTTTTGTACAACACCATCCGGCTGGACACCCGAGAGTATTATATTGCAATAAGCAATCCTACTGGCTCAAAAAAATGAGAAAATGGAATGTTTGCTAGTTCGTATACTGGTATTTCCATAGCCTTCACTCCTGACAAAATTGGTATTTGTGTATGAAACACTTCAGCAGTACCTGTGGTTATGCCGTAACTATATGGAATGTGTGGCAACTAAAAACATGTGCCATTAATATTACCAAACAATCCTTAAAAATCTTTCAGTTAGTAATGCAATGCTCATTTATTTTTCTGAACTGTGAATAGATTTACATTCCTTCTAATCTGTTTGCTAAGCTTCCACTACACATTTTGTATCTTACCTGTGTATGTTGTGCCTGCAGTACAAATTGCAGCCGGGAGAGTCGGATCAGCCACTGCTGCAGCATGCTGCTGCTGCTGCTGCTAGAGTCACGTGAGTATTATATCCTGACATGAGAGTTTGAATTCTTGCTCTGTAGGGTGCAGTTGTAAAATGTTTATAGATAATACTTTTAAAAAAAAGAGGCAACTGTTTGCAGTGTTAATGGGTTAGTTGATTTAATTACAAAATTCTTAAAACTACAACTTTGTAGAAGTGAAATCTCTCACAGCTAATACAGTATGCAATATTTATTTAATTAATTTAATTTAATTTAATTGCAATGGAGCACAGGCTATGGTGGCAATTTCCCTACACCCCCCTCTTCCCCCTATCCTGCAGCCACCTACATTTTATCTTTAAATTCTTTCAATGTTTTTGGTAAATTATTCATTTACTCTTTCCAATCACTGACACCCTTACCTAAAAAAGAGAATCTTCCCACACCATTGTGCCTGAAATCGAGTGCCAGCTTGTGGTCACGGTCATCTTTTCCCTTCCATGCATAACTTTTGATACCTACTCCAATATCTTTCCATGCCTCATCGCCAGTATATGCCCTGTACACTCCCATGACGCTCCTCATCCTCTTCCTGCCTTCAATGAATCCCATTTCAGCTCCTTTATCATATCCGTCACCAATTGCTTTCTGCGATAATTTCCAGAAACAAATCTAGCAGCCCTTTTTTGCACCCTCTCCAACTCCTGTATTTATTACATAAAATGAGGGTCCCATACTACACTACCATATTCGAGCAATGGTCTGACCAAACTTTTGTAACCCAACTCCCTCAATTCTCTCGTACATCCCCTCATCACTCTCTCCAACAAGTGCAGAATTTTTAATCCTTTTCCTACTACCTGTCCAATGTGTCCTGCCCAGTTAGGCTTATTATCAAAAGTAATGCCAAGATATTTACATTTCAAGTCTTCAGCAAGCAATTATCTTCCCACCTTATATTCATAATTAACCTTTTGTTTTTTATTTGTGTATCTAATAAGATGACACTTCTTTGCATTTATCTTCATCCCATGTTGATCAACCCAACTACATATCCTGTCCAGATCACCCTGCAACTGTTTACAATCATCTATCGTTTTGATTCTTTTATATAGCATTATGTCATCTGCAAAAATCTAATTTCAGATAGTAAACAATCAAAACAATTACTCATTAGAATAATGAATAGCAATTGTCCAACTACACTACCCTGTGACACTTCCATTTTTATTTCCACTTCTTTTGATACTACATTTCCTACCCTATCTTTCTGTTTTCTACCTTTTATAAATTCTTCTACCCAGAAAATCACTTTCTCATCCATTCCAATGGTTTTTATCTTATTTACTACCATTTTATGGCTTACTCTGTCGAACGCCTTAGACAGATCAAGTGCTACACTATCAATTTGACCTCCCTTGTCAATTTCATCTAAAATATCTTGCATATATCCCTCCAACTAAGATACGCATGGATATCCTTGCCTGAACCCATGTAGCCTGCTTGAAAACCACTTACGTTCCTCACATATATTTCTGATGTGGTTGCATATCAATCTTTCCATTAATATACCTACCACTGATGTCAAACTGATTGGCCTGTAATTCTCAACTCTATTTCTCTTCCCTCCTTTATGTACCGGTACTACTATTGCACTTTCCCAGTCCTGTAGTAAGCTGCAAGTATCCAGACTCAATTTAAATAATATTTCAAGATAAGGTACAGTGTCACATCCGGATATCTTTAAGATATCTGTATTATGATTCATGGGGCGTATTTTGAGAAGTTGTAATGCTCATATAAAGGAAATAGTGTACAAAACACTAGTGCATCCGCATTTGGAATACTGTTTTGGAATTTGGGATCCGTATCGCAAGGGATTGATTGACTTATTAGAGAAAGTACAGAGGAGAGCCACTCAATTCGTGACTGCTAGTTACAGTCCTTATGTAAGCGACACAGAGCTGATTCATGGGTTGTGCTGGGATTGTTTGGCGGACAGACGACGTCGTTTTCATTTGAATTTGCTGGAGAATATGCGAAAATCTGTAAGTTACGTGTGCAACGAAATACTTCTTCCGTCAACCTCTTTAGGCCGTAATGACAGGAGGGATAAAATTAGAGAAATAAGATGCTGTACTGATTCATTTATGTATTCCTTCTTTTGTCGTTCTGTACGGGATTGGAATGCACAGAATTAGGATTGGTGCTTAGCACCCTCTGCCACCCACAGTATTTGTGATTGGCGGAGTATAGATGTAGATGTAGATTAATATTACCTTCACCAGCCCCTTTATGTTTTTTCAGCTTTCTTATTTCCTTCATGATTTCCTCAGGATTAATTTTAAATTTTTTATTACCTTCTTTTCTAATTGTGTTGTTAAGCTCGTTCTCCAAATAAGACTCTCCTGTTTCTGATTCATTGTCCCTAATGCTTTCACTAAACCAGTTACTTAAAATCTCTTTTTTTTTTTTAAATCCTCAGTAACTTCTTCTCCATCCTTATCTATAAGTGTCTCTACACCCTCCCTTACCCTCAGTTTCCTGATATAGCCATAGAAATTTCTAGATGCGTCAGTCAATGGTCCTCCTGCACTGACAAACCCATCTTTAGCCATTTTCTTTGCTGTTATTAAGTCCTTGTTTAGTTGTTTAAATATTCCTTACTACCCTGCTGTCTCTTAACTCTGTTATGTTCTTTTCTTACCAACCTCTTTAACCTCCTCACTTCCCTATTATAGTACATAGGTTCTCTACTTCTCTTTATTTTCTGCCTTGGAATAAATTTCTCTTCCCCCTTTCTTATTATCTTCTTGAACTCTTCCCACCTTGACTCTACTGTACTTGAGCCTTCCTTCCATTTGCTGAATTGTTCTATAAGATATCTCTTCATATTTGAAACCTGTGCCCTTTAATAATTGTACCTATTTCCCCCTTCAATTTTGGCTGCTGGTTCACTGAATCCTCTAATATCCATCAGAATTGCATCATGATCACTTATTCCTTTAGTTACTTGACAGTCCACAAGGTTTTCATCGGGCTTAATTAGAAATATATCCAAAATATTTTGTCCCATAGTGTTTTGCTCAACCACTTGCGTAAATCCTCCTTCCCTTATTAAGATATTTGCAAATCTTTGTTCCCTTGTGTAATTTATCTTATTTCCTTCCCAGTTTACACCTGGTAAATTTAAATCCCCACCAATGATGATCATTCTATTCTCACCTTTTAAATCTGAGTATGAATTTAATTTCTCTGCAAGAGCCTCATCTTCTTCTGTCATTCTTCAACTGCGGTAAACAGCCAACACTCTGATTTTTTTCTTTTTTATTACCCCAGAAATCTACCCCAAGTAACTCATGGTCTTGATCTATGAACACCAGTGAATTGTGGTAGTTCTTGCCAACTAGTATGAAAACTCCCCCACCAATTGCTCATCTATCTCTACGGTACACTCTGCAACCATCAGGAAAAACCTGACTGTCTAGTACTTCTTTTTTAAACCAACTCTCCACCCCAATTATTACTTGTGGTTCGTGTATCTGTATTTAGTTTGTAAATTCGATTACCTTATTCATTATACATCTACAGTTTACCATTAATACCCTTACTACTGGCTTTACATTTTCAGAATTTATCTCCACCTTCCCAGTTTTACTCCAGTTAGTTATTGTTTCAGCCATTTCATCTATTTCTTTAATGTCTGTGACTTTTCCCATAGTGAATCTGCAATCAGTATCACTTTGATAATCTATTTTTGTCCCTTCACCAACAGCCCCTAACCTAAAAAAAGGCACAGTCCTGACCCCATCATCACTGGAAATGGGCTCCCTCACTGCTTTAGCTAACAACTCAGAAAGTATTCTCCCCCTTCTATTTAGGTGTAGGCCATGCCTAGTGAAACCCCACCTAACAATGGTGTTCACAGGCACAATCCCCAACACAGAACTAATGCCTTTCCCAAGTAGCTCTTCCGTTTCCACATTAACCCACCTCACAGCATAGTTCAATTGTGGCCGGTCATGGCGTCTTAGGACCTGCATGAGCTCCACCCTGGTATGTTGTGCCTCCTTCACCACCTTCCTCAGGTCACTCTCTATACTATAACTCGCGTTTCTATCAATACTATTCCCCGCACCTCCCACTATCACTACTCTATCATCCTTAGTGAAACTCCTACAAAGTGAACCTATATCCTCTATTACCTGACCTAATGTTGCACTAGGATTGAAAAAACTTGTGACCAGGTATCCTGGACCTAACTGATCCTGCAGAAGAGGGCCTACAACTCTCCCATGGCTACTACCTAGCAGCAGAACCCTTTTTTTCCTATTCTTGCCCTGCGCGCCCTTATTCCTGAAGGTCCTATATACAGTTGTCATATTTCTTATATTGTCAGTAAAGAAAGTATAATTTCTTTGTCAATTTTTGCAGTGTGCACAGTTTAATGTGAGGATTTGAAATGTAATATTTTAAGTTTATGTTAGAAACTATAGGAACATGAGAGTTTTACACCGTATTGATTCCTGAAGTAACTGGGGAAATATGTCATCATTGATATAAAATAATTCACAAAATTTTCAAGGTGGTTGCAGTTAGTAATTTGTATTCCAGTTCTTCTTAACAAACCTCCACAGAAATTTCTATTCAAAAGATTTCCATTTCCACTGCTTCTCTCTGCATAGTTATGCAAAATGCTGCTTGGTTTTTCCTTATTTTAAATTCAGTTAAATTCCATTGCAGCATTTTAATATCACTTTACAAGCATTATTCTTGCATTGTTTATTACATCTGTTTACGCATATGACTGAGAGGCCTTAAATGAAATGAAATCGACCAAAATAAAGCAAGCAGTATTGATAAATTGCAGAAACATAGTTTGGCCAACAATATCAACTTATGACTTACTGTGGGAGAGCAAGGCAGCAACATGCTGACACTGTCGATTGAACAGAAAATGCAAAATGGTGAAAGGTAGGTGATATAAGACGGCAAACAGAATTTTGTGGGGATCAAAAGAAAACACATTGACATAATGGCTGCTGACATAATGGCTAAGCTCAGAAGAAAGAGGTTGTAAAACTAGGTTGAAATGTCTAACACGGGTAACATGGGCTGTAGAGTACCGCATGAGAGAGATACATTGATGATTAGAGAGAATGTCGTTTCAGTGATTTAGTCTACTGGAAGGTTAAATCTCAAGCAAGGCAGTGGGAATAGTCAAGATTTCCTCAGTACTATGAAACTCTCTACAGGAAAAAGTAATTGAGAGAGTATCCAAACTTATATCAGAATTTCACAATATGAGAAATGCTGAAAGATTATCGTAATAGCATCATCTTCCCATTCACAAAGAAAACTCAAGCTATAAAATGTGGAAACCAATGTATGATCTTTATGGCACTGCATTCTTCAGGATCATGAAGTATTATAATGTATAGAAGGTTAGAAAGGGAAGGCCAAGTGTGGTGGCTGAGCAGTTAAGTTTAGGCCTGTCTTTCAGGAGGATGTGGGTTCAATCCCTCATCTGGCCTTCCAGATGTCAGTTTTCCACGATTTACCAAAATCATTCAGGTTGAATGGTTCCTTCAGTAGGCCAAGACTGAATTCCTTCCTAATCCTTGCTGCACATCCTATCTTGTGACTCCTATATATATATATATAAAAAAACCTCAACCTCAAGGTTTGACACATGCTGAGGAAGTGAATGGGTGATGACAATCTCTTGCTAGCATGCGACCACAGGGGCACTTGCTCACCCCTGTTGTATTAGTCCGTGGAAATGCAGTGGAGGTACCTGCCACCGGATCTTTCCTCCTTACTCTTGAGAAAAAAAAATCAAGTATTTCAAACAAAAAACGTGAATAAACCAAAACAAAAATCCTACATGTGGCACGGATAGGCTGCAGAATAATTCAACCATCTAAGTACCAAGAAGCAGGCACACACATCTGGAACTGAATATAATGGAAAGGCTTGTCCATTAGATAAATCTTTTGTTGTAATGCATAGGAAGAAAGGGACCTTTGAAAAGGGATCCCCTATCTATATTTCAAAGGGCCCAGAGGGTATTGTAGGTATATTGAAATCTGTGAAGAAACTGAGGAATGGCACACTGCTGCTGGAAATTTCTATCAGCAAGCAAGGTTCTCTACTCCGTAAGTGTAAGAACATCAGGGAGTTCGCAGTAACATGTGAACTCCATAAAACACTAAATAACAGTAAAGGCATCATCACCTGCCATGATTTAATAGATTTGTAGAAAGAGGAACTCCTTAAGGAACGGGGAACTGAAAAGATGGTTGAGGTTCGCTAGATAACACGGAGGGTAAATGGCAGTCTTGAAAAGACTGCCACCTTCGTGCTGACATTTGATGCGCCAACGCTTCCTAATTCAATTAAAGCATGGTATTTGAATTTCAATTAATGCCCATATGTATCAGATCTGATGCACTGTTATAAATGTCAGATGTTTGCTCATTCGACGGTGAACTGCAAAGGGAATGCCACCTGTGGGAAATATGGCAGGAGTGCCCATGAGCTGGGCACTGAGTGCACTCTACTGCAGGTGTGTGTTAACTGCTCCTGTTCACACCCTGCATGGAGCAGGGCATGTCAAGTTTATCTCAAAGAATGAAAGATTCAGGAGTGTAAAACTAAAGAAAGAATTTCATATGGTGAAAGCTTTGCGACTTTAGTGAAAACTCCATACAGGAAAGAAAGTGTTGCCACTCATACATCCACTGCAGACATGAGCACGAGCGCAATGTGTTCTTGTGAGTGTAAATGCAGTGAAAAAGCCATTAAGGTCAGAACACCCAAGACTGCGGACGTCGGGAGCAACACGCCGCAACCTCGACCACTCCGGCAGCAGTTAAGGCTTCACCAGCAGCATCATCAGATATATTGGTAGGGACCCCTGTACCCATAGCTGCAACTAAAGTGTAAACTGCAGCAGCAGCAGACATGTCACTTATAAAGGTACAGGTAAACGTTAGGGATCTGAAGATTAAATAAATGAACCCAACAAAATTTATAAGGTCACTCTCCTCATCCCCTCCCAGGCTACCCAGAGGTAGGGAGACGAAGAGGAAGAGGCCAACAAAAAAGAAAAAGGTGTGTGTCTTCAAGGTCCTTGGAAGTCAGCCGGAAATGTCAATAGGATCTTAGGACCCAGAAGATATAGAGATGCTGCTGGATGAGTCTACACCCATTTCTCAGCAGCCAGGAAGTGATGTTCCACCTAAACTGGGGCGGATTAATTTTAATAAACGGGATGGCTTCCATACTTCAGTGGAATTGAAATGGGTTTCAGGCTCACAAAGAAGAGGTACAACTCTTAGCACGGTCTAATCCTTTGTGTCTCTGCTTATAGGAGACACATTTTAGACCTTCACACCAGCTTGTGCTAAGAGGGTATGATATATACCAAAAGGTCAATACGGGGGGTGATCGAATGATGGGGGGAGTGGTCGTATGCTCCATATATCTACCGCCTGGTTCACCAGTTAATTACAATCAACTGGCTGATCTATTGCGACAAATTTCTTGACCATATCTCCTGCTGGGAAACTTTAATGCCCACAGTGCATTGTGGGGTTCAACCACCGATTGCCCTTGAGGTTGAGAAATTTGTAGATTATTGGAGCAAGAGACGTTGCTTCTGGTACGTCCTTTGCCATTGACCTTTCTTTGTGCTCTCCTTCAATAGAGGACTCTGTGCATGGGGAGGTGGATCATGAAATTCATGGAAGTGACCACTTCCCAATATGGCTGCATGTAAGTTCGAATGTGGAAGAACTATCCATCATAAATGGAATATCAGCAGAGGCGATTGGTAGCTCTACTACCATTCAGTCACTCTTCAACGGTGTGAGAAGGTAAAACACTTCACCAAATGTCATTCCACTATTCAGGGTTGCAGATGGGCCTTGCATCGGTTTAGGTTGCACCCAACACCTGACAACCTCGCAGCATTCTGAATTCCAAGAGTTAGGGTGCATCGTGTGATTAAGGAGAGCAAGAGAAGGTCAGGGTAGAACTTTGTGAGCACCTTCAGTTGATCCACATCATCATCTGAAGTATGGGAGTCAATCTGCTGCATATATCTGGAAGGTACTCTCTATCGCCAGTATCTGCATCAGCGGCATGTAGTCACCAACTAGAAAAGCATACGGCAGCTAATGGCAGAGACCTTCGCTGGAATCACTTCAACTGCCAGACTGGAATCTCTGTTTCAGCTATGAAGAACTGGTGCCGAAAGGCATATTTTAACCTTTACTTGCCATACAAACAGGTGTACAATAGCCCTTTTATATTTTGGGAGGTGGAGTCTGCCTTAAACAGCACCAAAGAGAGAATGCCAGTGTAGTGACCCTGCCAGCTTATTGATAAGAGCAGACAGGGTAAACTTCAACTTGAGCTGTGGATAAGGGCTGAGAGTAGAACTCGGCCTTGGTTCTGATGTGAATATTCTTCGTAGGTCCCTACAGCAACACCTAGCAGGTTATGTGGCTCAGTATCTTCAGACATTAATTTAGGAATTTATTAATTTACTGTAATCGGCAGTTGCATATTTACAAATTTATTTACATGAGTAATGATTGATGGCATACATGAATATCTACAATCTTTAATTGGCTTTATAACAAAATGGCTATGTGTTCACTGGATCATTGAACACAGGGTCAAGGACAAGGCGAGCAATTAACTTACGGGCGCCTTGCAGCCCAAACTAATTGAAATAGTGATAATATCTCTAGAAGACTACGCCTTCACGAATATGAACAAATGATTGACCCTCTGACTGTCCATAACCAGCTATCACAGTAGAGCCCACTTTAGTATGAGACGCCAGGCATCATCTTCTTCTCTCCAACTGCCTCGGCGGTGCCAGGCCTGCACCTCCCGATTCCCTCGGCGTCGATGTGGTACATTGAAAGACTTTCGTAGAGAGACAGACAGCAGACAGCTGCCCCCAGGATTTAAATCGAATATCCGCTACCTATTCCCACTGTGTGGAGAGGGCAATACTCTTTGCTAACCTGCTGTATGAAGTCACTTTACCAGCTTGCAATAATTACTGGCTCTTGGCAACTGGTGACTTACAACTTGCTGATTGGCATGCTACTTCTCAGGTAATAGCTCCTATTGCTTAACTATTTCATGCTCGCCCGCCCTAGATACTGTCTTGGAAAGTATGAAGTATTTAGGCAAGTGATTGACCTAGATCACTACACGTCCTCCCCTACACCACGTCCAAAGTCCACACAGGACGTGTTTTGTTAATGCAGTTTACTAAATTACTTAAAAACTAATTCAGGTTTTCCCTAAAACTAATTACAAATGCTTTTTCTTCATGTTACTGAGGTGTTGGTGTGTTAAATACAATTGAAATGGTTAAAGTGTGTTATTTTGTTTTGATTTGTACTAGATTGATTTGTTGTGGTGATGTCGGTCTTGCCGACTCTTGTTTGGCGTGACTCAGTGGATACAGGTGTCCCCAACAGCTGAGATTATGCATTTTGCTGCGCTAGGAGTTGACATGACTTCGCGACCGTCATGTCAGCCCTGCATTGTAAGGACAGCTCAGCGCCTTTACTTGTTTTCATTCACCACTCCAGTTATATGATGGGTCACTAGAACACTCATAAAATTTTGCATTAGTGGAACATCCTCGTAATTCTATTCATACAGTGATTCTTTACACTTCACACTGACACTTCTAAATAAACATATTTTCTATACAACAGTTTACATTTCCATTTCTATTGTTATTTAGTACCACCTTATTATCCTCTCACTTAATACTAATAGTGTTCATCGTGTACCTTTTTATTCACCATTATTGATGACCATTTAGTGACACAACTCCATAATAACTTTCATGAATGATTTTATTTCCACAGTGTATTTTTTGTTTCAACTAATTCTAAGTCATTAACATTAATTCTTTACTTTCTCAGAACCTCCGATTACTCAGTAATTATGAAGATACTGTATGCCATAATTCCTCACCTATATTTAGTAATGCTGTGAACTCTCATTTTTTAAATGCTTATGACTTTGCTATTAGAACATTACTTTTCTCCCACATGACTCGAGAGATTGTAATCATGAAATAGTATGTTGAAATGATCTTATTTCCTTGATGTCAGTGACTGCTATTATGTAAATGCACCATGACTGGTTAGCTGATTAGCTTAAGTTTCTTTTATTCTGTATCTATAGTTAATGGTTTATTTAATCTTCCCCAATATCACATCAAGGAACTAAGATCACATTCTCCCCCAACATCTTAATACCTTATATACAACAATTATACACATAAAGTCTTCATTTCTTTTAACACAACTCTTAACTATTTCTGCCAGACTCAAATTACTTCAATGATACACCAAATTAACTCTTAGGAATTAACTTATTCTCATCATTTTCTGTATGGATTTTCATATTCCTTTATTTTAATTCATAAAATTACGCCGTTTTTCTCTACTTTAATTAATTCCCATAAATTAAATTCCTCTTACCACCATCTCTGCTGCTTATTCTATACAAATGTGCAGTTATGCTGAATGATAATTATATTGGATATATATGTACAGTTAATTACATTCGTGTTTCTTACACTATGATTTTCTTTTCAATTCTTCTTCTTCTTAGATACCAATAATTATAAGGGATATCTTATTTGATTCACCCTTTTAATGCTTGCAATTTCTCTCTTCCCCTATGACTGCTTAATTAATTTAGCTTTGTATTCCAAATACACATGCTGTTACGCACTTCCACTGCGCCGCCGTTACACTACCCTCTCGACTTCTGATGTCACACTTCATCAGCGACCCACTTACAGTTTAGCTCATGAGACTGCAACGTCCTCTGAAAGCTAACGAACTCTCCACAGTTTGATACTTCGCATATTACTCTCACATTTTCTTTTTGTGTAACCGTCCGCGGTTCACGTCTTATTAATTATGGAGTCCTCTGCCCCCTACTTTTATTTTACGCTCCATTTTTGTGACGACCTTCAATCGTCTTGCGTCAGTTAACTAGTAACTTCCACTATATTACTATTACCTCCAGATCCTACATAATTCCAATGACAGTGCTTTCATCATCTCTCCTTAATTTCCCACTACCCTCCAAATCATTCTACGTGTTATATCTTATATAACTTACTTCTGCCCCCTCTATAATATTGCTTCACCTAACCTACCTTTCATCTTTAACAACATTCCTCCATCAGCATAGGGACATTTAAGTCCACGGACTCCATGCTTATATTGGCGACACCTAGTCACCGATTTCACTTACCTTTTCCTATTTCTTCACAGGCACCCAGGACGTACACTTCCTGCGTTAAAGTGGATTCAAGTGTGTTTTCACACAATCGTCTTCAAATCTCGCCTCCCCAGGCGACTTCAATTTTCGCCAATTTTTGCCTCTCCTGGGCAACTTTATTTAAACCTTCCAAGTTTATTTTTAACAGCGCAAGCATCACCATTAATTTTGGAAGGTATTTATCCATCTTCCATATATTGTGGAGACCATTTTAAATCCCTCCTTATAATTATCTAATTACATTTTTTTTAACAGCTGATCATTTACTCGTAAACCCCCCACCTCCCCTAGGAGCATTACTTCTAGAACTTCTCATATACGAGTGCAGTCCAATAAGTACCTAGTCTACAAAGAAAAAATTAAAATTTAGGAAAAGTGGTGATTTATTTCTCAACATAGTCTCCTTTTAACTCGATATACTTGACTCAGCGATGCTCCAACATCTTTAACCCATCTGAAAAATATGTTTTCTGGAGGTCCGCAAAGTAGGCCTCCGTGGCAGCGATAATCTCCTCATTCGACTCAAATTTCTGCCCGGAGAGTGTCTTCTTCAAGTTTGAAAACAAAAAGAAGTCACATAGGGCCAAATCTGGAGAATATGGTGGATGGGGCAGCAGTTCGTAGCCCAATTTGACCAATTTGGCCATGACGACGGCGGAGGTGTGAGCCGGAGGTGTGAGCCGGTGCATTGTCCGGGTGGAAGAGCACTTTTTTCTTCACCAAATGGGGCCGTTTTTTTCTGCAATTTGGCATCAAATCGGCCCAATAATTTGGCATAGTAAAGCCCTGTGATCGTTTTGCCCTTATCCAGGTAGTCGGTGTAGATCACACCTTGTGAATCCCAGAAAACGGTGGCCATCACCTCTACGGCCAATGGGAGAGTCTTCGCCTTTTTCGGAGGACGTTCGCCTGGTAAAGTCCACTGTTTTTACTGTTCCTTGGTCTCTGGTGTGTACCAGTGGATCCATGTTTCATTGATGGTAACGTAACGACACAGCAACTCCTTCGGATTGCACTTAAACAGCATCAAACACTGCTGTAAAGTGGTCTCATGGTTGCGCTTGTTGTCTGGAGTAAGCAAACGCGGCACCCATCGCCCAAACTTTCATGCAAGATATGACCCACACGGTCTTTTGTGATGCCTACTTTCCCAGCAATCTCACACAGCTTCAATCGGTGGTCTGCCAATACGAGATCGTGAATTTTTGTCACATTATCCTCCATGGAAGGAGAAGAGTCACCGTACAAAGCATCCAAGCGCTCTTTCATGATTTTCCTTCCAAAAATAAGAATCGAATCACTGACTGATATTGATCTTTTCCATTTTTTTAAAAATCCACAGACACACCCACTTTCACACCCGATAAAAACAAAACTGTGAGTCTGATTTAGCTGGAATTTTAACAATAGCCGTCTAAGATAATGTAATAATGTAATAAATTTCTCTGGCGACAGTGGCACCATCAGGAAGAGAGGTTAAGTACTTATCGGACCTACCTCGTAATTACTCATTGGCCCTAGCTCTTTCGGTTATACATTATGAAAATAAGGTAGGATAGGGGGAGGGGAAACAGATACCCATCACATACCACAGATGAAGGCAGGCGGGCAAGACGAACCCGTAAAAACACAAAAAAATGAACACAAATGCACAACATTTTGGCATGAGCCTTAATCATGTGAGAGGCGAGACATTATTATTATTATTATTATTATTACTCCGCGATTCACTAAAAGTGTTGTGGCGGAGTAAAGCAGGGGGAAAGATGTGGTCACATCCCGACCCACCACATGAATGAAACAAGGTGGAACCCATGCGGTGGTGGTGGAATTGCTGGGGATGGTGGAATAAGGCTGACCAGCGATAAATGTGAAACAAAATAATCTTTGTCTAGCATAATTCAAAAAGTTATTGTTATAATGTTATTTAGGACAGTTATAAGTGAAAATAAATGGAGTTAGAAATATATATGTAACTGACTGTAAAGTAAAATTAAAGATAGCAAGTGACAGGTTTAACATTAGTGTCAAGGATATGTTGGTAGGCTAGTTCCCATCTGCGTAGTTCTGAAGGGGTGGTGGTATTTGGAAAAACTCTAATAGCTCTAACTGTTAAGCAGATGTTGAGGTTGTTCGAATCATGTGAGTTGGCATGAATTACCACTGGATAGTCTGGGTTGGAAGTATAAACTGTTTGCCTGCGGCCACTCATCCTGAGTGGTGAGACCAATGTAAGAGGCAGTGCAGTGGATGCAGGTGAGTTGATAAATGAGGTGAGTGGTGGCACACGTAGCATGTCCAATTATAGGGAAAGATTCGCCTGTGACAGGATTAGAGTAAGTAGTGGTGGCAGGGTGCATGTTGCAAGTTTTTACAGTGGGGTCTGTTACAAGGGAAAGATTCCTGTGGAGGTCTATGAGAGTTGGCAGGTAAATACTTGTGGACCAAGATGTTATTCAGATTGGGTGGTCTGCTGAAGCAAATGCAGGGAGCAGTGGTTAGGATTTTGGGGAGGAGTAGATGCATTTCAGGGAAGGACTGTAGGAAATCATGCCCACGGTGTAGCATCTGGTTGACAGATTTCAGGCCAGGAAAGAACTGGGTTACGAGTGTTGGTCCACGGTCAGTTTCAGGAGGTGCAGAACGAGGGTTGTGGGTGATGACACGGTAGATTTGTTTTTCCACGAGATCGTGGGGGTATCGGCGGGAAACAAGGGCTTGGGATAGTTTTTGGGAGTAACTGGAAATTGGTTCATTATCGGAACTGATGCGTTTGCCACGGATTGCAAGGCTGTATGGGAGGGAACGTTTGATGTGGAAGGGGTGACAACTGTCAAAGTGTAGGTATTCTTGTAAATTCATTGGTTTGATGTGTAAAGTGGTGTGGAGGACCCCCTGTCGTAGGGTGATATCTACGTCAAGGAAGGTGATACAGGTGTGGGAATATTACCAGGTGAAATGGATGGAGTGATTGTTATTGAGTGAGTTGAGGAGGACCACCTCCTAGACCTCCTCAACTCACTCAATAATGGTCACTCCACTTTATTTGTATTACATTGCAATTGAATCTCTGTACTTATTTACCTTAAAATTTCTTTCAGATTATGATCACGCGCTTCTTTCTCATGACTAACATGCTGAATTTCACTAGAATTTTACCTTTACCCAAGTTTTATTTACCCTCCTCCCTCCCCCTCCATTTGCTGTTAATATTATTATCAAAGAAACTCTTATGCTATTACACATAAGTAGATGAAGCCATTGTAACTACTAGTATGTGTTAATTTGAAATAATCATACTAACACCTGATTAAATAAGTTTCTTTTAATCATTAACATGAACTTGAAATATTATTTTATAAAGCTTGCTGTTCTTAACAGTTCTCCTTTAACTATCATAATCTTAATTAATAGGTACTCTTCAACTGCATTGCATTGCTGATAACATCTTTTACACTCTTACTCAACTGCTAGAATGGAATCACTAATCAAATAATAACTCCGTCTTGTCACATTAGTTCGAGCGTTAATTGTACTTGTAACTCATAGTATCGTGACATCATGAAAAATTTCATTCTAGTTAACATAACCCCTTTTTAAGCTATTAAGTCAGGATTATAGAATAAATACATTTTCTCTTTCAAAACTTCTAATACAATTTCATAACAGTGGTGAACCATTAGCCTATTGGTTAACGTAATTACAAGCTTTAAACAGTGTAAGGTATTCTATTTCTTACTGGACTCAATTTTGATGGAACTACCTTTTCACATTTATTTGTGCTCTTCAGACAGTTACAAACACTATACACTTTCAGTTCGAGATTTAATTAAACAAATTTTCCTTTATGATTGCAGGATTTTCACGATTTGCTTTTATTAAATTTTCTTGTAATCATATATTTATTACTTATAATTCTGGCAGTTAAAGGTAGAGTCTTGACATCGAATTCAACTTCTTTACATAACTAATTTAATGGAATTCGCTTTTATTAGTAGCGTTACACATATAAAAGTTAATACTGCTGCACTTTCCTTTGCGACTTAAATTCTGAGGGCATGAACACTTTCTCGATTTAAACAATAGGGCTTCTTCAAGGCATTGCTGTTTGAATCTTGCGTTATTGCATATTGCTTGCGACACTTACTTTGCGTCTTGTGGCCTGCTTAGGAATGCTGACCACTGTTCGCTCGGCAATTTCCTGCTGTTGCAGCGATGGCTCGTGTTGACGACACACCTGCTGACTGCTGTGTTGTGGCGACCTCCAACTCTGCTCGGCCGCTACCGTAATTGGACCATCTCCTCCTCCTCCAACGACGTCATATGTGGGATACTGGATAGTGGATCCGGATTAACTATTGCCGTTTACTTTTTTACAATAACCGTACCAAAGCCGTGTCATCTGTTTGACACAGGGCTGGCCAAAGGACAGAAATTCTGAACTCACATCACGAACCTACATAGGGCGAAATATTCAGTTACCTTATGAACCACTTGCACGTTCTTGTGCATGTGCACATCACAACATGACAGCCACAATTTTACCCCTTCTTGTAGTGACCCTGCCAGCTTATTGATAAGAGCAGACAGGGTAAACTTCCAATGAGAGTAAAACTCGGCCTTGGTTCTGATGTGAATATTGTTCGTAGGTCTCTACTGCAACACCTGACAAGTTTTATGGCTCAGTACCTTCAGACATTAATTTAGGAATGGAGGCTAAATTACTGTAAATGGCAGTTGCATATTTACACATTTATTTACTATTATTATTATTATTATTATTATTATTATTACTCCGCGATTCACTAAAAGTGTGTGGCGGAGGGTGCATTGCACCTATCGAAAGGGTTATGGTTTGGAAGGGTTATAAGGGATATGGCAGGAGGCGCCCATGGGCTATTGTGAGGAACCATCCCCGCATTCGCGTGGAGTGATCTGGGAAAACCATGGAAAACCCAGATCAGGATGGCTGGAGTGCTTTATCGAAAGCTACTCCTGTCGGATTTTAAGTTTACTCGCCCGGTAAATCCTTTCTATTCCATTCCCTAATCGCTCGTGGGAAAAATGAGTACAGAAATGAATCGGTTCTGGCCCTGATTCTCTTATCTTATTTTCACGGTCATTTCGAGATATGAATGTTGCTGGTAGCAATATTTGCTGACTGTCATTCCGAAATACATCTGTCGTGAATTTTTCAATTAGCTTCCGTCGAGAGCAACGCCTTCGGTGTTCCAGGTCTTCCCAACCTAACTCCTTCAACATCGCACTTACGCTTTCCCTCCAACTATATATACCTGTCACGAATCGGGCGGCTCTTCTTTGGACCTTCTCTAAAGCCTCCATTAACCCCTTTTGATGGGGACCCCATACAGAACAACAATACTCTAAGTGAGGACGTACTAGTGACTTGTATACAATCGATTTAACTTCCTGAGTGCATTGATTTAAATTACGACCTAGAAATCGGAGCATACGATTTGCTTTTCCCATTACATTCTCGATATGCTCATTCCACGACAAATTATTACGAATTGTTACCCCTAGGTATTTAGCGGAATCTACCGTTCTAAGGACAGTGCCATTAATCGTATATTCATAGTTAAATGGTGTCACCTTTTTACTTACACGCATGACTTGGCACTTTTTAGCGTTTAACTCCAACTGCCAATCTTTACACCACGCAATTATTTTCATAATATCGTCTTGTAACAAAGCGCAGTCGTCCTGGGTTTTGATTTCGCGATAAAATAGCATCATCGGCAAATAATCTTTTCATCCCCCCTATTATGTCGCATAGATCATTGATGTATATGAGAAACAACAGTGGCCCTAACACGCTTCCCTGGGGAACTCCAGACCCCACTTCAGTAAGTGATGAACGCTCACCGTCGAGAACTACACACTGTGTTCTGCCCTTCAGGAAGTCTGCAACCCAGTCGCATATTTGTCTAGATATGCCGTAACCGCGAAGTTTCCTAAGTAACCTAGTGTGAGGCACAGTGTCGAAAGCTTTTTTAAAGTCTAATAGAACCAAATCAACCTGGGATTGCTCATCTATAATTCGGCACAAGTCGTGAATTAGAAGTGCAAGTTGTGTTTCGCAGCATCGGCCTTTTCTGAATCCATGTTGATTTGGATTTAAAAGCTCACCTTCATCCAAGAACCGCATGACATTTGAATAGATGATATGTTCTAAAATCCTGCAAAATATTGAAGTTAACGAGATCGGCCTATAATTCTGAGGATCATTAACATTCCCATTTTTAAACACTGGAGTTACGATAGCGGTCTTCCATTCGGCTGGTATTTTTCCTTGATCCAGAGAGACGGTATACAATTTCATCAAATACGGTGCAATTTCCTTTGCGTATCTTGAGTAGAATCTTGTAGGAATACCGTCTGGTCCGGGAGCCTTATTGGTTTTTACATTCATAAGCAGTTTAGTTATTCCCTCGACATCAAGAGCGAGATCATTCATAATTTTGTCGGTACGATTGTTAAATATCGGTATCTCCTCTGAGTTTTCTATCGTGAAAGCCTTTTTAAATATATCATTCAAAATTTCTGCTTTCTCTACGCTTGTTTCTGATAATTCACCATTT
Source organism: Vandiemenella viatica (assembly GCA_031002005.1). Lineage (NCBI taxonomy): Eukaryota > Metazoa > Arthropoda > Insecta > Orthoptera > Morabidae > Vandiemenella > Vandiemenella viatica. Next base: position 388,279,333 of record CM061921.1, read on the forward strand.
TCTTTAATCAGCGACGGCATAACCTTACGAGAGCCTCTTATTACTTTGATATACGACCAGAACTTTTTTGGATTAGTAATGAGATCTTCGGATAAATTCCTGGCTTGGAATTCTTTAAACGCATCGCGCATTGCCTTACGCACTTCCGCACGCAACTGGACTAATTTAGCACGATTAGATGAGTCCCCCGATTTTCACCGCTTTTTCACCGCGGCATGTAAACGCCTTTGCCTCCTGAGCAAACGTTTCACTTCCCTATTGAACCAAGGGAAGTTATTACTGACCTTAATACACTTCTTAGGAACAAACTGGTTTAAACCGGTCCATATTAGTTCTTTTAAATTAAACCAAAGTTCCTCAACATTTGTATTTAGCGTGTACGTTTCAAAATTCTTCGCAAAGTGATCAACCATACCCGCATTCGTTTGCCTTATCGAAGCAAAACACGAGTTTCTCTTTGTCATGCTTCAGACTCAGACTAGAGTTTAACGTTACCACAACCGCCTTGTGATCACTTATACCGTCCTTCTATACAAACTTTATCTACAATATCAGGATTGCTAATTAGAAAAAGATCCAGAATGGACGAGGAATCTTTGTCGCACCGGTTGTGCTCTTCGACCATCTGTTCAAGAGATCTTTTCTGCAAATGATTCTAGGAACGTTTCGGTTATTAACCTATCTCTTCCACCCAACCTGAACGTGTATGTGTCCTAACCTAACCGACGGTAGGTTAAAGTCACCACCCACGATGAATATATGTCCTTGAAATTTTTTGTAAATGTTATTAAGCGACTCTCTGAAGTATTCGCGTTAGCCAAATCAGAATCCGGAGGTCGATAAATGACCCGAGTATGAACTTTAAATTTTTGCCAATTTTTACCTTGACCCATATTAACTCGCAAAAATTTTCCGTTTCAGTTACGACAGAGCAATTAACGGTTTTACTTACGGCCACGAACACACCCCCGCCCATTGAGACAGTTCTGTCCCTTCCGAAAAACATTGAAATGAGGGCCAAATACTTCGCTAGATTCAACTTCAGGCGTCAACCAGCTCTCGGTTCCTAGTATTATATCGACATCATTAGTCGCAACTGAGGCGTGAAAATCCGCTACTTTCCCTCTAATACTCCGACAATTTAGTACCATTATCCTTAGCTGCTTCGTACTGTTATTTGTGTCTGAAATAGCATTTTTCATACTCGCACTCTGACGGTAAACGGGTGAAGTAATTGGAGCTGTAATATTAAAATTATTCGCGCCATCACTACCGGGACCAGCTTCTATGTTATCAGCACATCCTCTTCGGTGAAATGAAGGATCCTCGGGCCTCACGCTGTTCCTAAAAAATAATTCATATCAAGGCGGTTTCAAATTTTAGCAGCCACCATGGACGCCATTCTAGGTGTGTAGTGGACGCCCGACCTGTCAAATGCGTCCCAGCTGGCAGCTATCATCAGACGAAGGTCGACGAAGCCCCAGTTGTTTTTGCGACACAGCTCCTGCAAATTACTATTTAAATTAAAGATCTTCCACCACACAGCCTCCCCACAATCGACACGCGGCACCACACTGCAAATTGAGAACTGTAATGAAACTGAATTTTCCCGGGCGGCTTCATACGCCTTTCGGCCCAACTTGTCCATGGATTTAACTATATCTGGAACAGAAACACGACATGAGTCATTAGTGCCGACGTGCGCAGCTACTCTTAACTGACGGCAGTTCGATTCCCTAATCGCTTTTGGAATGGCCTCCATGACACGTGGTACGTACGGTTGCTCCTGAAAGAGAAACGGAATGAACGTTAGTATGAGGATCTGCACCGTTCTTCGTGGCTAATTCCCGTAGCGGTTTCTCCAGCCGTCGCACGTTGGAGCTGCCAATGACCAGTAAACCTTTTCCTGGCAAGGCTCGGGGTCTGCGGGTAAATCTTCCCTGCTGCTCTTCTGGGTCATTCGCGCTTGAATCCACAACTTCCTGTAACACAGAAAACGCGTTACTTAGGGGGCAAGGTATCATTTTCCCTTCGGCTAATTGGGAATTTCGACACCTTTCTCCGATCCACACGATGCCAGACGTTTTCTGCAACTGGAACCTGAAAATCAAAACTTGCCGGTTCCACTACAGTTGGTTGCGGAATTTCTTCGACGCACTGCCGCTCCTCGTCTAGGATGCTCCATACCTGCGCTTGAAGAGACGCCATAGTATTAAGAATCTCCTCGAGAACCAGACGCCTACCAGAACACTTTGCACAAGCCATGTCACCTGAAACAGACAAAAACGGGACTACAAATGAATACTCAAAAATCAGCGACCGCTACTAACAGCTGCTAAGGCTCGTGGCTACTGCTGCTACAGGCTGCGGAGGCTCAACTGACTGGCACACTACCTAAACAGGAAATATTCAAATATAACGACAAAAAGTAGCACAATTTAAGTCACACACAAAAGTTGGCTACTGCTGCTACGGCTGCGGAGGCTCAACTGACTGGCACACTACCTAAACAGGAAATATTCAAAGATAACGACAAAAACTAGCACAATTTAAATCACACACAAAAGTTGGCTACTGCTGCTACGGCTGCGGAGGCTCAACTGACTGGCACACTACCTAAACAGGAAATACTCAAAGAAAACGACAAACTAGCACAATTTAAATCACACACAAAAGTTGGCTACTGCTGCTACGGCTGCGGAGGCTCAACTGACTGGCACACTACATAAACAGGAAATATTCAAAGAAAACGACAAACTAGCACAATTTAAATCACACACAAAAGTTGGCTACTGCTGCTACGGCTGCGGAGGCTCAACTGACTGGCACACTACCTAAACAGGAAATATTCAAAGATAACGACAAACTAGCACAATTTAAATCACACACAAAAGTTGGCTACTGCTGCTACGGCTGCGGAGGCTCATTTACATGAGAAATGACTGATGACATACATGAATATCTACAATGTTTAATTGGCTTTATAACAAAATTGCTAGGCGTTCACTGGATCATTGAACATGGGGCCAAGAACAAGGCGAACATTTAACTTACGGGCGCCTCACAGCCCAAACTATCTGGAATAGTGATAATATCTCTTCTAGACTATGCCCACATGAATATGACCAAATGATTGACCCTCTGACTGTCCACAACCAGCTATCGCAGTAGAGCCCACCTTAGTATGAGACGCCAGGCATCATCTTCTTCTCGGCAAACAACACCTCCCGGCACCCTCGGCGTCAATTTGGTATGTCGAAAGACTTTCGTAGAGAAACAGACAGACAGCTGCCCCCAGGGTTTAATTGGAATAACTCTTACCTATTCCCACTGTGTGGAGTGGGCAATACTCTTCGCTAACCTGCTGTATGAAGTCACTTTACCAGCTTGCAATAAATACTGGCGCTTGGCAACTGGTGACTTACAACTTGCTGATTGGCATGCTACTTCTCAGTTCATAGCTCCTATTGCTTAAATATTTCATGCTCGCCCGCCCTAGATACTGTCTTGGAAAGTGATCAACCTAGATCACTATACCAGGATCCAACCTCATCTGGTACCAGATGCTGAAGCATCTTAGCAAAGATGCTAAAGAGTACCTTCCAGACTGGCGGACACGTCCCCAACTTGTGAAAAGAAGCAATGCTAATTCCTATTTTAAATCCCGGGAAGGACAAAATGTTACCAGATAAGTTATCATAGTATTGCCTTAACAAGCTGAGCTGGGAAGACCCTAGAGCGGATGGTCAGTCACAGCTTTGTCTCGTGTCTCGAGTCCTGAAATCTGCTGAGTCGCTTTCAGTTTGGATATAGGAAGTTCCTTTCCACCTTGGACAATCTGGTCCTGCTGGAAGCAGCAATACGGGATGCCTGTATACGCAACTAACACCTTATTGGTGTGTCGCTTTGATATAAACAAGGCCTATGATACTGCCTGGTGGCACAGTATTTTAAAATAACTCCACGAATGGGGTTTTAGGGGAAATCTATACTGTTTTTTTACAGTCATTTTTATCTCAGCTTTGCTTCCAATTGGTAGTGAAATATCAAATCTTTTTATCCAGGAAATCAGTGTTCATCAAGGGTCAGTTTTAAGTGTGACCTATTTTGTCGCATCTCAGCTGTAATTAGGATTCCCATATGGTACTCCTTATATGTCAATAATTTTTTAATTTTTTCTACATCATCTAGCCTGAGAAGTGCTGAGCTGAACAGGCTGGATGAATGGTCAGTACACACTGGCTTTCGTTTCTCTGCTGAGAAAACCTGGTCTGTACTTTTTAGCCATATTAGAAGTATTTTAGCAGAACCTCATCGTACCTTGAGGAACACCATTTTAAGTTTTACTCAAACTGTTCGGTTTCTGGGTCTCATTTTAGACAGTAGGTTTACTTGGCTACCACATCTTAAAGATTTATTAAGTACCCTGTTATTTAGATTTATTATAAACCCTAAACATTTTAAAATGTCTTTGTGGCAGGTCATGGGGCGCAGAGCCTTTGTACGGTCGCATTTGGAGTACGGTTGCATAGCATACGGTTTGGCATGGGACAGTTTATCTCCAGATACTGGATAGTGTCCCTCGTGTAGGAATTTGGATCACCGTGGGTGCCTGCCACACCAGCCCGATACCCAGCATTTATGCCGAATCTGGCGAGTCGCCGCTTTCCGTCTGCCTGCATCTACTCGTGGTGTGACACTACATACATATTGCCGCAACTCCTGGCAGTCCCACGTACAGCGTAGTAACTAATCCAACTTACGAATGTCTTTACATGACAAAACCATTCAGCTACCATACAAAGGCTATTTTGTAATAGTGTGGTTGTGAGCTACCCCCATTTTATCACGAAGGTTGGAGTAAATCACCTCCCTGGCTTTTAAGGAGGCCCAGAACAATTTTAGACCTGTCACGGTACAACAAGCACCACTGACAATGTATTTATCATAGTTTTTAGTGATGTTTTAAACCAGCATCACGGTTTTACCCTGGTATATATGGCTGGTTCTAAGCAGGCTAATGGAGTAGGTTGCTCCGTAGTGTTCCCTCGAGCGACTTATAATTACAAACTGAACAGCATTTGCAGCGTATACACTGCAGAGTGCTACACTTTGCTAAAGACGCTCGTGCATATGAAAGGAAGTCACTGTATGAAGTTCATCATATGCTGTGATTCCCTCAGTTGCATCCAGGCATTGGAAAACATGTACCCAGCAGACCAACTAGTACAGGGTATACAGGACACCCTCAAATCCATCCAATCTTTGGGAAAGGATGTTTTATTCTGCTGGGTACCAGGCCACTCAGGGTTTGGAAGGTGTGCACACGCCGAAGTTTACCACATGATCGTATGGCTAGTTTCCTATCACACGAATGAAGTGCAAAACCGAAATATTGTATCATTCTCCACCTCTCCCCCTCACTCATCTCAGCCTTCGACTTTGGTGACTGATGTCATTTTCCCTCTTCTTTGTTATTTGTATTGCCTAAAAGCCATTTCCTTTTTACTTTAGTATGACTATATAAAGATAAAGAGGCATTTCTAAACTTTATTCTTATTAAATTAAGTATCCTAGCTTCTATTCTGTAATAATTAAGCTGCAATTGATCAACCTTGGACTGAGATTTTTCTTTCACTTTTGACTGCAACACATTGTCAGGGGAAGTGCTTGGATGCATGCCTGAGACTTAAGAATTTAAAGAAAAATGATCATAGAATGCAAATGAGTGATATGGGACAGGATCTCATTATAGTCACATATTTACAGTTATCGCCAAATAAGATAATATTATGATTTTTAATCAAAGATGAAATATTTGTAAACTTCCTATTGTTTGTATGTTTTCATAAAAAAGAACTTGGTTAATATCTTACTTCATTTGTGCCAAGATATTTTATAAATAAAACTTCATATTTGAAAGGCTGCCGTACTTGCAGTGATTTAAAACTAATCTGATGATAATTATTCAATCATTAGTGTGTTGTTAGTAGTTGGATATGTAATTTTTGGAATAGTAGCATTGATTTGTCTAATTAACATCTTATCTTTATATTCTGCTGGAATTGGTCAGTTACAAGTAGCCTTGCCTATAATTATAGCAGTTATATACTAGCAGTTACTTGTGCGGTTACTTTTTTCATTATGAATGGATCCTTATCCATTTCCCTCAGTTACTGTTATGTTATCGCATTTAAGGTCGTTGATCAGTGCAAACCTGATGTGCATTTAGGCTCTTATACAGAAAGATACACAACTTTTACTATGTAGAATGAAATACTGTTATTTCTTCATTATATCCACACTACTGACCGATGAATGAAACAGTACTGCAAATACCATTGTTTTCGTTGAACTATCTTCAGATCTAATATTTTGGTTCTGCTTAAAATTATTCTGCCAGGACAGTTAAAATAACCATGACTTGTCACAGATGATGGCAGGATTTGGGGGGGGGGGGGAATTCTCAAAGTATGCCGATACTAAGAACAAGAGGTTCCATGTCAAACCTAGAATTATCCTATCCTATTTTTTGCTAACAGGAAAGTAGTTGCCCGATTTTCTTAAAACATATTAGTATAAAAAGTAATATCTAATCTGAATTTATAATAAACTTTTCATATTGGACAAACTTTTATTGTACAAACGGCTAAAACAAACTGTTATCCACATGATAAAATGAACTTTTAGCCCTTTCTTATATATTACTATCACTGTTTTGTACTATCATAATAATAGTATATTAAAACATTCTGAAGGGGTTGATAATCTGCTTTCATTATCTGGATTAGCTTTGTCTGTAATTTAAGGTTTATATTAAATATTATGTATGGTAACTGCATTTCTAAAGAGCAAAATAATTTCAGCTAACTAATCTGTTGACAGTGGCATGGATGCATCGACACAGATGACACTGCTTTATTCAACAACGGCAGCTGAGTAACAAACTGTTTGGAATGGATGCGGGTATCAACTGGGACTTACTGTGTCCTGTAACTAGTATCTCCTCTTATAATAGGTCCTGTATTTAGTTAGTATTGCTATTTCAGTTTAAAACTTTTTAAGTGCAGTGCAAGATAATGAAACAAAAAAGACTTTTTATTATTAAGTAGCAGAACTGGCATTTTTGTTGAGTGGGTGATGAAGTAGCTGATGCATTGATATTAATATGTAATTTAAATCAAAAAAGTTATTTTATGAAAGTAAAAGTTAATTATAGTAGTTTTTTGTTGGAATAAATCCTCATTAATACAGATGAGCGGGTAATTTACGTTGGAAGTCTTCAGGCATTTTTTTTTAAAAACTGCTTTGAACATTCATGTACCAACTGTGGTTATTTCAACTCCTTTTTATTGTGCACTGCCAGTTTCCCTTCAGGTTATAGTGGAGTTTATGTGATGAGTAATTTGGTGATAGTAGTGATAAGAAATTATTTATCTCTCAGTTTCTGTAAGTTTAGTTCCAGAAAGCACATAATTTTTGAAGAGTAGTTTTAGAGCCATTACATTTTAATTTTTCATTTTCTCTTTGAGATAACACAATTTTGTTGCTGTATTATAGTAAGCAAACTACATTGGAACTGAAGACAGTGCAATGTTATTGCAGGTCATTATTCTACTGTGTTTATCTTCAATCTTTATATTACCCTTTGTTATGATTTTTAATTTCTTACTGCTCTGTTTACCTGGTGGCTGATTTTTGGTTTGCTAAAAATTCAACTTACATAGGGTTGTAAAAGAAATCATTTTTTTGAGCAACCGGTCACCTGCATTAGCATTGTAGAAGGCTTACAGATACCTTTTACTACTGGTTACTGAAGATGGAATCTTAGCATATCAGAAAAGGTTAAAAGTAATGTGTTTTTACTCTGTTGATGAGTTCCTGCCACAGCAAAATTAACACTCACGCCTTCATAAAACAGTGATTTTAATTCTAAATTTGTAAAACAATCAACACACATTCTTTAGTTACCAGTTTGACTATTTATTCTTATTAACAGTTTGCAACAGGTAATAAAATTTCATAAGTAGAATCTAATGGAAACCAAGTGTATTCTGACCACATGCCTTACTGTTGTGAAACTTCTCTAAATAGATTCTCACCAACTTGTTTCCATCGGAACATGTGAGTACTTTACTCCAGGTTTTATCTTTGTCAGTGGATTTCATACAGAATGGGGAAGGATATGTATGTATTTAGATTTTAACATTGTGGTATTATTATACTTTAAATAACATGATTCAAGCTGGAGAGAGAAAATATTTTGAACTTCAGTTTATTTTCTCCAACAATATGTTTGGAAAATACATTTCATATAGCAGTCTTATCAAGATTTTGTTCTTGAAAACAATTTTCCAAAGCTGAGTTGCTGATAAATCAATTCATGGATTGATAGAGTCAGTTATTGTATTTAAAATATTTTGAGGAATAGCTAAATAATTTTTCTTTAAAAAAGATAATTATATTTGCTAATTTTAAAATGGTTTTTAGGAAAATAGATGCCAATTCTGATAATAAAAAAAAGTATCAACGAAACATATTATCAGGAATCAGTGAGTGCTTCTTAATGTTCCTTTACAAACATATGACAAGTCAGCCACCAAATAAATTGTTCATTAAAGATGTAGTGCCTGCAGTACTTTATATATGAAAACAAATTTTTATTTTGTGTGAGTCATTTTCTAGCCTAAAAATAGTGTTGATTTGTAATCACCAGCAAAACAAGTTACATAACATATTTGGACAGCATGTGCAATGTTACACTCGGGCAGCTGCCTTCAAGAAGGGGGTCATTTAACATTGTAGTATGAATTCTAGGACTTAAATTTTTTTATTCAGATAAATTCTGATTGCATCTTGATTAGAAACTTATAAATACACAATCTTTCAAAATTATACAGGGCCTATAATAATATTGTGTACTCTTAGTTTGCAAAACAATTTAAAAGCAAATTAATTTTTTTGTTTAAATAAAAGTTTTTCTTTACTACAAGATTGAAGAGCATCAGGTTTTCCTGATTTGTCATTGTAAACCATTCTTTTGAAACTGAAAATTCTTCTGTCATCTGATTGAAAATTGTCTTGTTCAGCATGTCCAAAATTGTGTTATTCTGAAGCAACTATCACATTCCTTCTACAGGATCAGGGATATTTTGTTCTTAGTGATAATGTATAAAACATATACAAATACTTTTACAGTGAAAAGATTTTATTAATATTAGAAGTGACAAGTACCTGATTATATGCAACCAGTTTACCTCAGTTTGTGTGTTCCTTCATTTTAATTAGTCACATTAATCATGATGCAGTGTCTCAGACCCAGGGATAATGTTTTATGCTGTGTGTGTGTGTTCATTGATGCCATCTTGTCATTATCTGTGGTAAGTGAGGGGATTACTTTCCCTATCCTTCCATATTTTCATTGCCTACTAGCATTTTCATTCTCATTATTGTTGATAATAATATAATAAATGTTATTAATATATGTTTGGCACTCTAAATCAGAATATCTTATGAAGGAAAAACCAAAAAGTAAAGAAAACATGAAATTGGTTGATGACACTGTTATTAACTTCATGTGAATGCATAAAATATTAATAGAATACCACAGCAAATGGTTAAGTAGTAAATTGACTATACAATACTTCGGAGAATTGTGCATTTGTGTCAGCAACTTCTAAAACCCACTCAACAGACAATATTTTCAGTGACACTCAGTGTAACCCATGGGGGAAATTCTCATTTGTAACCTTTATTATTACTATTATTATTATTATTATTATTATTATATTATTATTGCTACAGTTATTTACTGCTGTAATTATTCTTATTGTTTATTGTTACTATAATTACCAGTCATAAGTTGTTTTTTATTATCTAAATGATGTTAATGAGATTTCCTAATGTTCTTTTTCATTTTTTAGTTATTAGGTAGTATAACTTTGCTAACCATGTTGAACTGTTGCTGGTACGGGATGCGTTGGTAATGTGAAAAGATTCGTGAAAAAAAAAAAATAGATTTCTTGTGTATATTAGTTTACAACAATATTGGTAAATACAAATCTGTTTTTCATACCTGGTAGCCTGGTAGCTTGGCATACAGCATTGTGTATTTTTTAATAGTTTCACTACTAATTTATTTTCTATTGCTGCAAGTTCAGTAATAACATAGGGACTTGGTTCAGTACAGTTTCATGTGACTTTGTTGGATGTGCTCAGTGCTGTTGCATTAGGGCTGGTCGAGTTCTCTCGTGGCCTTTCTTTCCCGAAAGGTAATTAAATATTGTGCGAGTACAGTTTTTTCTTCTTATATATGCACTTTTTGGCTAACTTTTGTTATGTGGTATTTCTGATTGTGATGACACTTATTTCATTATGTCAGGAGAACTGAGTTTGCAGTGCGTATATAAGTATTTTATTCAAGACCGATTGTAGTCTGTTTAAGTTTTTTCGTTATTTAAGCCTCCATCTCGCATATCGTATGTAAAGTTATTCCGAAATATTTAACGATCCGTTTGAAGAATTTTGATACCAGATACTGTTTATCTTCTTTGTTAAATTCCATAGTGTAGCCGTTTTCTTCACGGAGAGGATAGCGTGAACACCAATTACATTAATAGATGAAAACTTCCCTGCAGTAAAATACACAGACACCAGGAGTAAGATGAACAGTTGGTTGAATTTACTTCAGTGCTACAGTGATTACCAGTGACCAGGAAGAATCTCTGAAATGGCTCACAATTTTTCAGAATTTGAGATACAAAACTTGCCCGTTATAAAATGATAATTAATGTGAACTGTTCCAGATTGATGGCTATAAACAGTGTTACGTATATTGAGTGGCTCAGAATTTTAAAACATCAATATTAATAAATCACTTATTCTTTTACTGGTTCTTCAATTTAAATTTATTTTTGACTGTAAATAATTATTAAACAGCTACAGAAAAAAAATTTCCATCATTATTGGCACCAAAACAGCTGGTAATTGTGACAAATGTAGATTGGTGGATGGAGGGGAGCGGGGAGGTAGAGAAAATGTTAATCTTCAGGAATGTCTTCTTAGAAATGGGCCATACACTAAGCAGTGTTAAAAAACTGAGCACCAACTGTTCACTACACTTAATGTAGGTTCTGTATTTGAATATTTCAGTTCCCGTTTGTCATTATTCTCATCTGTATTATTGTGGAGATACAATGACTACATCATCCAAATTTTTGTCTGAGATGGGAGTTGTATACTGCTCTTTACTAGAAAACAAACTAGTATGAGATTTTTTCTTGCTTTTCTTTTATTTAATTTTCGTGCATCTTGGGCTTTATGTAACAATATATAAAGAGACCGCATAGTTCAAATTTCTGCTATGCATTATTGCACTTGGCATAACAATACAAATTTCCAAGTTGATCATATATAAAAATGATTATGCATGTTCTTATTACAAAACTTGTTTCAAAACAATATTATTTAGAAGGTTAATTAATAGTGGATAATACTAAATTGTGGAAAGCTTTACATCTAGGAGTACAAACTAGAGTTTCAAAAGCTTTTCAGTTAGTCTTGTGGTTGATGCCTCATGTAAGAAAATTCTTTACCATTTTCTTTCTTTCTTTGTGCTTAGATGATTGCATTGCTTAATTGTGTATGATTTGTTCATTCATATGATGGTGGCTGCATTACTAAAATTGAAAATGCTATGCTATGCTATGTGTCTGATAGCAGACATTATTTTTTAAAATAACATTTGTTGATTTTGAGCAGCAGCTAACCCACATATTTCCTTTTGCTGTATGCCAAGTTATGTGATTTGCAGTTCACAGCAAGCCACACATTATGTTACTAGAATGAAATTGTGTTTTCTCTTGAGTGTTGCAACTGAAACTGTAGAAATTGCCATTCATAATTCCCACACTCCCCTACTGCCCGTAGATGGTCTGGCAACTAGTGTTGTAACTTTCATTTCTCACATTACCAACATTCCGTTTCTAGTTGCTGTAGTAAATAATGTCTGGTGAAGTGGCGATACAGTCTACAGGCTGTAGCTAATGATTGCCTATGCACAATTTCTAATTATTTGTTATTTTCTTCTCTTCCCTTTCATGAAATCAATTTATTACATCTCATATGTTTGTTAGAAGTTAGAACATACAAGTTACAAACAATTTGAAACGAGCTCACAAATAGGTCCCTCTGCCTCCATGAAACAAGTGCCTTTTATTGGTTTCAAACTGCAGTTGTTGGTTTAAAACTGTGGTTGTTGTTTAAAACTGTGGTTACTTGAATCACCATATTTATTTCCGCATCTGATTTTGAAAATACTATACACAGGACTTATACATTTTGAGGCATTTTGTGCTCCATCTTAAGTAAGCTCTGCTGTGTTTTTTTTTTTTTTTTTAAGCTTGAAATCTGGTCTCTCCCATGAGCACTGTGCAGCTGCATATTTTGAACCATGTAAAAATGTAAAACTCTTATCTGCAGAATGTAAGATCTTTTTTGCTAATATATTGCAGCAGAAATTTGTTGGTGCCGCTAATCTTTTACTGGTGACGATTATTAATCTGTAATATCAACAAAATATCACAAAAGTCAAAATGAGGGAGAGGGTTCCATAAGAAATTGCAAGAGTGTTTTATTGTCAGTAATGTGGTGGTTCAATAAAATTTTAACAACAAGCTTTAAGTATAAGCTTTGCTATACCTCATTGCCTATTGCTTACCTTGAAAACTGTGTCTAAAAGATATAAAGGTTAAAACTGGCATTGTTACCCAGTTTAATTGGGGCTAAAGTGACAGTGTTGATCAAATTGTCTACCAATAATGTGAGCAACAAACCCATTTCTATTTCATGATTTAAGAGAGTATTTTTTTTATTTCTAACTTGATGTTCTGCTTTTCTTTATGTACATTGTGAAGGTGTCGCCACTTCACTGCCGGGGATATCTCTTGTCATGTCGTTACACTTGTCAATGGACTTTCTGAATCGAATCCATGTGGACTGAGATAATATTTGCAGTTTATAAACAAAAACCTCAAATAGCATGGATTTTCAATTGCCTATGCCAACAAGCATTATTAATAGTCCTGCAAAAACCTTGAAATTACATGTGCCAGGGATACAAGTACTTATATCAGATAGATTTTTAATTTATTTTGCTAGCTGAAGTATTTGTGACATAAAATTTTAAAACAAATGTGTCCAACATGCCACTTCACGCATGTATATAATGTGCACTGCTTTCTGTTTTACTTGATGCCTTACTTTTTATGGCAGCAATTAATTTATATAATTTGTGTCATTGTAAAAAAAAAAAATCATTCAGATTTTTTGTTGAAAATATCTAAATAAGATTGCACAAGCAAGTTAATGTTGCAGACTTGATACAGCTCATTTTCTTCATTGTTGAAATACAAATTGAATAATTACTACAATGTTTTACTGCTTCTGGCAGCTACAAATGTCAGTTTACAATGTTTTAATATGAATTTCATTTATGCCGACAAACATAATCTCTTATTTGTGTAGTGTAAATATTAACAAATTGTTGAAAATGGAATCGTAAGAATTTCAAAAAAGTAAAGCAGTCACTTGCGCACAGTTTTTGGTTTATGGTCGATTATTGTGGCATAGTAGATGCATATTTGTTTTAAAATCATTGTGATGTTTTATCCCACATGTATTATGTAATCGTGTTGATAATGCTTGAACTACTTGACAAGTGAGAAGCTCGGCCACAATCTACCTCGTCACACGTCTCAGGGACTGACTTTGTGTACACAACAGATGAGATTTTTCATTTTTTAAGTAGTTTCATCAATATTCTTTTATGATACTGTTGTACAGCAGATATGCTCCATTTTTTGTCCTCGCAGAGCATTTGTATGTAGTTTAAAACTGGAAAAAGAAAGAAAACTGTATGCTTGATAATTGTGTACCAATATTATTGTAATGTAACTCTCTTTGATGTGATTAGTACATTGTGCCTAATAATTTACATTTGGAAAACCTGGTGTGTATGTGTGTGGATTTAACAAAAAAGTGGTGTACTTTTTGTTATTATGGTTGTGAATTTTTCTAAGAGATTTTAAAATTACTGAAGAGTAACTAAATAAAACATGTTCTATTTGGTGGATAACAAGGTCTCTCTACAAGACTGGTATAGGCAGTACTTAATTGTTTGCACAGAATAAATATTTTTCTGGTTAGGACTATTTGACCACATGTGATGGGTGTGTTACCAGTCATATTATCTAGTAATAATATAGTCCAGTAAATGGGCTGCCAAAGCTTAGCATTTTTATTTTATTTTTAGTAAAAAGATGAAATGCTACCTGGTGACACACTGTATTTAGAAGTTCAGTTGACAGTTATTTTTTTTTTTTTTTAAAAAAAAAGTTCTCAAAAAATTTAAAATAGAATTACCTGCCTATGACGAAATAAATTGACTGCTGTGCCATTTGTAGACGTATGAGTTTTGAAAAGTAATAAAACACACACACACACACATTCTACTTACAAATTCTGGGTGTATTGTAGAATATGCAGAATTTTCATGCATATACATGTCTTTATTATTTTTTTTGCATATCAGTTGTTAATTTTCTTTGAATTATTATATATATTTTCATAATGACTGCCATATGTATGTGGTCTGAGAGTATTTGTAATATATCCTACCATTGTACATTTTCAAAACCAGAAGAATCTCAGAGCTCATATTATGAGTAGCCATGTAAGTGACCTAAGTGCATATGAAACACATTTTTCATTTTGATAAGGTGCCATAACTAAAAATTTTGGCAGGTTTATCACATCACATTGCATTGACTTACCACAATGGTGCTAAAATATTTTAAGTTTGTCAGACAGTACCCTACATCCAATATGGGAAATAATAGTTTATTTCAAAATTTAATCAACAACTGTTGGAGGCGATAACTGTTAGGAGTTGACAACTTTTAATTTCCTGATCTATTTATAATTTAATACCCCCTTCCTTTGTCTCTTTCTCTATCTCTCGAACATATACAATTCACGAAACAGGGAAATTGATAGTAGCTGGTGAGCAATGTGTCAAGCTTTAAGTGGTTTGTGTCTGTCTGTACTTTTGTTACCACATTACATGAAACCTGTTTAACCAATATGGATCGTGTATTCATAGTTTGAAATTTTATGGGGTAGCTATTTGACTGGAGGACAGAACAAGAAATGATAATCTGTTTACAACCAGAACAGATAGGGACCACACATCACACTCTAAGATAAACCTTTAAAGATTAAACTGTATCACAAATAAACACTGTTTGGTCTCTGTTAATATTGTTTTTGACTACATAACTTTGGTTACTCATTTCTCCAGTTAAAAAAAACATACCACTACATCAAACAATAATAACCCAATAAATTGTGATATCTACTTTATGGTAAAGCTTATAATACTACATTATAAATCTCAGATAGAGTCCTAACCAAAGTGTTTGCTCAATATTGATGCTAACACTTGATCACATTTATTGAGAATATTTCCTATTCATATTAAAATGCCTAATTTTTATGTAGCTTTATGAACATTTGATTATTTAATTTCTTCTTTTTTCTAAACTACATTATATTAAAATGTACAGAATATGGAAACCAAAACTTCCTGATATCTCGAGGAACACCAGAAATAAGAAAGTTGATAAAAGAAATGAAGCGTCTGACACGATATTCAGATTTTTTTCCTTCCCGAGGATAATAATTCTTATGTGAAGGTATAAAAGAAAAAGGTAAACCTTTTACTCCAAGTTTCGCATGGTTGAAGCAACTGGCAAATTTTAGTATTCAATAAGAGCGTGAGACTTGTTTGGAATTCATTACATATGATGACGATTTCAGATGACAGATTTGGGTTTCCACGTAAAATTGAAATGGTGCATTTGAAATCTGTTTTGCTTTCAATTAAAACAGAACTTCAGGATCAGGAAAATGATTGATCCAGCTTGATAAATGCAAAATAAACTTGAATGAATGGTCAGAATGTTTCTCATTTGTTAAATCTTTTTAAAAATATTAGAACTGATTTATAAACTCCAGAAATCTTGCATTATACAAGTGGCCAAATACACCAAAGGGATTATCATTTCTTGACAGCTGGGAGTAGCTACATTTTTGTTATATGCAAGTTCAGTTATCTGTTGTATCGAACTATCTTGAATAACTCGTGTATAATGACACAGTGTTTGTGGATTCAATCTAATTAACGCAAAAAAAAACATATTAAACTAATAGAGTTTGAGGAAAAGGGAGGGAATGATAATACACTATTTTCTACAAAAAAGGACATATATTTTGAATTTCTGGTCAGTTTTATTGTCAAATTCTATTTTGTCCAAAACCTTAATAAAAGTAACAGTCCTTACTACTATTGTTCCATTATAATAACTATGGAACTGCTGTCCCAACTTACTGAAATTTGCTAAAATAAAGAGCAATAGTGTGTGTCATCTCTACTGCCTCTTGTTAATACACCTATGCTTTCTACCTTTTTTCACACTATTTCTGAGCTGGTTAGTAGTGATGCTTTTAGAGAAAAATGTTTCATACAAAACTATTTGAAAATAATGTTTTCCTTTTCTGGTCTGTTATAAATTTCAGAATTATTTGTAAACTGTATAATTGCAATTATTGAAATCATACACTGCAAAAACAATTACTTGTTTATATTTTAGAAACTGACTGCCTTTGGTAAATTTGAGCATCGCCATAAAAAAAAATATTTTGTCTTAATAGACTATAACACACCAGGAAAGAAAATTACTATCCGTGGTGATTAAATATTTAGGAGAAAAAGGTGCTAATTTAAAAAGTTAACTATCACAATGTATACCTCATTCCTCTAATCCCCACTATGTAGGTGGCCTCCGTGTACTACCCCATTCTACCTCAAGGTTAGCACACCTGTGGTTTGGCACCTAATCCTTTTGTATAAATAAGGATTCAGCTCAAACATTTGCAATACTAGTGATAGTCCACTTTTGTGTTCGATCCTGTCCTTCCTTCACTGCTAATTGTTCATAATTCAATTTAATAAAAAGTGGTATTCCTGAAATATACATCGAAAATGTACAGTTTTCCTGAATTTTTGTTTTTGTACAGTAGAAAAGTAGAAAGGGAAACTGCACAATTTTTTTAAAAAATTTATTTGCTTACTGGTACATAATTGTATCTGTAGTGAGGAACCTGATGAGAACAAATTACTGTTTAATTGCTATATAGCATCTCTTTGCACAATCAGAGGAACATGTCAGTTTCTTTCTGATTCCTCCTGATAATTTTTTTTTAAAATCAATGTGGTAAAATTGATTATATTTTCTTCTGCATAGAAGTATTTTGAAGATAAAAATATTTTGCTTGGTGAAGAGAACCCTGATTCTATTCTCATGTATCAAGAAAACTATGAACTGTATTGCAGTTATTCTAATATATATAATGACAGACAATTAACATTTGTTAAATGCCTTAATTACTGTTAAATGACAAAGTAAATTATTTGTACACTAAATATACAGGTATAAAATTGGCCTCATTATCTTGTACCTGACTAGTGAATGCTACAGTTGGTAGATAATTAAAGATGTAATATAGTTAGAGCCATAATATAATAATTTATTCACTACAGTTTCTTTTATGAACTGAAAGAAATTATTAGGCAATACAGAATAACCCAGCTACTAAGCATGTTGTACCAGATCATACTTTCCCTTTTGCTGTTACTATTTTTTTTTAAATTATTTCTTTTTTAAATAAGTTGAACACTTATGAAAGCTATTAAGTTATATATAAAGGGAAACTGTTTCTTGTTTGTAAAAATTGAAACTACTGAAAAATATCCTGTTAATGAACAAAAAATTGTTTTGCATGTTTTGTAAATACTTGTACAAATTATTGGTGTACGATTAACAAGCATTTTCAGATATGAATTATGAATAAATAATCTTAAAATATAAAAATGCTTGTATTATTTCAATAGTTATGTTGGAAATAAGAGGAGTAACCGGCAGAATACTTTAGTATTTCATTTTTTTACAATGAATTTTGTCTGCACAAATGGACAGCATTTAAAGCAATGACTCCAGATTTGGATTTGTTTTTTAAGTTCCTAAACAGTTCATATTTTGCATTACCCACAGTTTGTGAAGAATATTGATTCAAAGTTACAAAAACACCGTTTGTTTTGCAGCTATAATATTTTTTTTACGCTACTATTTAATTTCTACAGTAGACTGAAATAAAAGCAATTATTGGTTTTTTTTGTGGTGAGTAAACTTCAGTAAGCATTAATAAATGAACTTTTCGCCATCAAATTTTGTATTTTTGTTGTAAACAGGAATGATAAAAAAAATATTTATTTCATTTAATACATTATTATAGAAAAATAGCTTTTACTTAAACTGAAACTTGGTCAATATCACCATACATTTCTGTCTCTTTTTTTTGGGGGGGGGGGTTTGATAACATCATTTTCATTCTTAAAGTTATAACTTTTCATTACACTTCTGTCAGACTTATAATCAACAATTTTATTTGTGACAATTATTTATTATTATTATCTTTTGCCATCATGACAATTAGTATTTACTCTGTTTGTATAGACTGTTCATCAAGATAGAATATTTAGATTGATAATTGCCTGTCTGCAGAAATTTGTAATGAAGCAATAGCTACCCAGAACCCATAGTAGGGGATAATATTAAGTCTTAAGCATTTTAAATAAATTAGATTACCATAAACTTAATAGAGAAGGACATTTAAAATCAAAACTGTCGAGGTACCAGGTCCTAAAGCTGAACCAATAAAATTAAACTAAAAGTTTCACTAACATTTTCACTGATATATGATTAAAAATGAGTATTTTTATGTAATGTTTATTAGGGTTGTAAAATTTTATTTAGAATGATAATTCAATTTGAAAGTTAAATTTTGCCTCAAGGCTGAAACCAGGAAGTTGTGAGTCACACAGTAGGCTAACACGTGCACAGACAATGATATTTCCACCAGACATTTGGAAGGCACTTTCCTCCCTGATGGTACGAATTAGTATCATTATGATTATCATCATATAATTTGACAATACCATTGTGCACTGCATTGTTGAGCCTGTTGATCCATTGTTGTACCAATACATCCTACAATGACAACATCTATTTTTAAATACTGTGCGAAACTGCCGAGCAGTGAATTTTCCCAGTTGGGGCTTAGCAGTGTACTGTCAAGAGTAACAAGTGCTACATTACAATGCCTTTTTAGATGAGAATTTGCTTGACAAGTGTCAATTTCTATTATCACTCTTTTAGTTTGAACATTTAACAATAGATATTTTACCTATTAAATGTGTTTTTCTAGTTTCTTTACTAAATAATTGAGAAAAGCCAATGAGGACTAATAAGTACCATCAGAGACTTATGGTTAGTTTTATACAAATTATTGGTAAATAAATTTAGCATATATACAATTGTTTTTATTATTGTTTTAGATATTTTTAAACTGATATTTCTATGAACTACACTCTGATAGGAGCTCTTCTCTCAGAAGTTTATAATTTATCGAGGCAAAGATGGAGAAATGGCTGCAATGTTCTCAGATTAGTCATTAGGTGAAAGAGTGGTTTTAGATTGACTGAACAAGAATGGAGCAATAACAAAGTTATCTAGTTTGACAATTATTTTTCATTTGTTTCATTATTAAAAAAACTGCAAACAAAGAACTTTTGGCTGTGGGACAATCAGGCTCAACTGCAAAGGGCTTCCTATAAGTTAAAAAGAAAATGTGACCATACATTTTCAAACCTAGACAATGGCTACTGGCGTACATTTAGTATCAAATTTTTATGGCAGTGTGGAAACTACTGTTATACACAGTGGTGTAACTATTACCTATACTGGTTGAGGCCCATGGCAAATTCAACGGATGGCCCCTATCTCAGGCCGGATGGGTGACCTGGAGGGCCCATCCACCGGTCATTGGGGGGTACCTACCTCTAGAATTTTGCCCATCCTGCCACCCTTTTGTTACACCACTGGTTACATTCAAAGAAAAATCTGGTGCCCAAGAGTCATCAAGGACTACAATACATCCATAGGTGGGGTTGATACTGCTGATCAGCTGATCGCTTTTTACAATGCTAACAGAAAATCACCAACATGGTGGCACATATTATTTTGGGGGGTTCTGGATATTGCATTTGTAAATGCCTATAACATAAATGAAAGGGAAAGTATAACATAAATGACCTGATATTTGGAAAAAAGAAAATCTGTAAAAGATTTCAGAAGATCAGTTGCACAGGGAATGATGACCATGAAGGATATCAGTAAGAAGAAAAGCTCATTTACAGATATTTCACAAAGCCCCCTCAATTCAAACAGTGTAAGTCAGACTATTACATGAAAAGAAGAAGAAGAAGAAGAAAAAAAAAAAGAAGATGTGAAGTATGCAGTATGAAGAAGATCCAGTTTACACCTCATTCCAAATGTCCCATTGCAAAGTATTTTTGTGTCTGAATGAGGGAAAAATTGTTTTGTTGAACATATTGAGGCAAGCATTTCATACTAATGTGAACATAATTGATTTCAATTGCTATTTCTGTACATCCTGTGACACACAAAGTCCCTGACAGTACAAAATTAGTACCAGTTTTGTCATTAGTACTTAAGAGTTCCAATAAAAATCTGAAAAAAATATTTGTGTTTAATTTCAAGTACCTTTAAACAAGTATATAACTGAAATTATAAACTTCCCTGTATTTCAATAGCTGATAGGAAAGAGTAAAAGAGATAAATGAAACTTAACTATGGCAACACACTGTCAGCATCAAGATAGACTTTGTAACAAAAATTGAGTTAATAGGTAAACCCTAAGTATGTTTTTAGTTGAATCAATAAATTCAATTTTTAACCAGAGAAATATACAAAATTAAAAATGTGGTCAAATCAAAGCTAAATTTGAAGGAAGTAATAATATAATAACAGATAATAAATAAAATTATGTTTAAAGGATAAGAAAAGGAAATCTTAGATATCATGCATAAAGTTATGACATACTCATAATTAAGAAATAGAAAGTTGTTAAAAGTAAAATAAGGATCATTAGAAAGAGTGGAAAATTCCAAGAAAAATGGCGAAAGTCTAATGTGCCAAGTTCTAACTTCAGTGATTGAAAATATTCGGTATAGTTTGGTCCCTGATAATATTCATTGGTGATGCAAAGTGAAAGGTATTGTGAACTTTAGTAATGAAACTTTACGGAAGCAAACCTTATTATTTTCAGTTCTTTCAAAACTCTATTTAAATTTTATGAACTTTGGCGGCTCACAAATTTCGATAGAATGAAAGCACGTGAATATGGAACTAGTTGTGGTTACTTGCTTCTTCAAATAGGAGAATGGCCTGATTTAACATTCTCTTTCAAAAAGCATCTGTTGCCTGATACCAGGAACCAACTAAAAAATATTTTGTAAGAATATATCTTGTGATGTTCAACTGTGATTTTTCATTCGTGATTAGAATCTTTTCACTCGACACTCTTGCAGTTAAATGAAATTGGTCACCATTTTCAGAAAGAGCTTAGCATAGACAAACTTTGGATAGCTGTCAGGAAATAGTACATTCATGGTCAAAGCTTATGAATGAACTTGTTACTGCCGAGCAACATTTTATCATAATAAGTTTACTTACATGGTCATTACATAAAAATTAAAAACCAAGGATAAGAAAGAGATACGCATTATCATTTTTTTCTATATAGATATTGAAGTAGTAGTGTACAAATAAAATTAATGTAGCAGAAACTGTTTTATGCTTAAGGAGAAATTAAACTTCAAAGAAAAATAAAATAAGCATTGATAAAAGTAAAATAATTAATGCTATTTAGGCTACAAATCTCCTGATTACAAATGTACAGCAATGTCCAAGTTAAAACGGTTATAATATGAAGGTACAAGAGAGTAGATTTGGGGAAAGGGGTGGGGTAGTCAAAGAATCTCATCACATGGTAAATGTAACAAATGACAAAAAGTAATAGACTTCTGTTTAAGAGTAGATGTAATCAAGATAGATGAAGTAGCAGTAGAAATACGGTACTAGGAAGATCCAATGTGATATATTGACCATCCTGCCACAACTTAAACAATATCCATGCTTAAATTTGGGGATGACTGCCATCTGTAGACAGTACTAATATTGTGCTTGATGATGGTTTCTTTAGGGTAGTGATATTTAATGAGTGTATTGAATATCAGATTCAGGTTCATTTGCTTTGGAGAGAGGACTGATTGCAGATTAAATTAATATTTCTAAAATAAATTTTGAAATTGAAACAAGAACAGTTTTTAGCTATTGAAAGTTTCTAGTATTTTAATTAAAAATTGGTTAAGGTCCTTTTCAAAATGTGTTCAAGGAGTTGATTTCGTGTATGACAGCAAACTGCTCCGTAAAGGAAAGATTAAACAAGCTTAACATCAATGCAAAATGCTATTTATCAGTAGTTATGTGTTGCCATTGTGATGAAAAAGTTTAAAATGGAAAGGAATGATAAAATAACCCAACCAAAGTTGATGGCAAGAGAGCAGCAGCCACAATAAAAACACTCAAAATAAATAAATAATCAGGCAATGTTCTTCTCCATAATATATTAGGCACATGTGACTGCACCCACAATCAACAGAGTGGAGGAGGTAAGGGAACAAAGAAAATATCAGTAAAAATGAAAACTGTGGGAAGAAAATTAATCAAAATAAAAAAATAGGTGAAAAATAATTAAAATATAAAAAATAAATAAAAATAAAACAAAAACATTTTTTGAAACAAAATCTAAACTATAGTAGCATTTGATCAGTGTGAAGGGAGAGTAGAATACGTTGGTAGTTCAGTGGAGGGGGACATAGGCTACCTAGGCTGTAGCCTATGGGCCCACACCACATGCAAACACGAACAAAGAAAGTAACCTATTTCCCAAACGGTTCAAGCACCGTAAGTCTTGAAGTGCTCGTGAAAACCAAAACCAATGTTCACATATTCACAGTTCAATCCTTTGAAGTACGGGTGTACTGTAAAATAACAGTTCAGTTACTGAAAAGTAACAACTTTGCGGTTCAGTGATGACTTATAACCCTTCTAACATAAGGTTGTAGTATACTGCGGTCGGGGCATACGAATATAGATTGAAGTCACTGTCGTACATATCCGATAGGAACTTAAACTCCCTAGCCTTCGTGTCCGGAAGGTTAGGAAAGATAAATTCATTTAGTATATGATGTAAACAGCGAGTAGCGGTGGGAGGTCCGAGTTTTAATGTTTTGTTTGAAAGTAAGTATTTGTATTAAACAATTTACATTCATTTATAATTGAAATAGGTACATTTTGAATTCAATATTAATTCTATTTTTTAATCTGTTTTTATTTAATTTGTTATTTTAAGTCACTTCTTATTTCTTTTAAAACTTTATTTCAGCACTCGGGAATTTCGATCGCTCGGTGTGGCAGAGGAAGGTTCAGATTAGTGGAGTGCTGTTTTAAAACAGTTTAGTCGCTGTCTATTTTCAATCTTTCTCTACTGCGTGCTTTGGTGTTCTTAATCGTCTTTTATTGTACTCTTTCATATTGTTACTAAAACTTTTCGGTTTGTAATTCTGCAGGTTTTTTCTGAGGGTGTTTTGTTGCAAGAATCCAACTACAATAGGCAGCACCTTATCTATCGTTCAACAGTTGAAAAATTGAAGGCCGGAGCATCACTTGCTAACCTAGTTCACTTCAGTCTCAGAAATGATACAGAAAGCACGTTTCAAACTTTCAAATTTTTCAGTAAGTTATTGTATATTTTTACTATCATTACATTATCCGATATTTTGCACTGAAACGTTTATTAATTTAATAAGAAGTAATCGAAATTACTTTATATACATATAGGGGCCCACAGATCCTAAATGTGGCCCTGGAAGGGGTCACGGTTAATTGAAGTCCTTTCGTGGCTCTGACTGTGAAACGATCATTGAGGTCGTGATTGTTGTGGTGTGGACAGCAGTAGGTTGGTATAGATTTTGGGAGTAAATTGTTTGTCTGCGACTATTCATTCTGATGAATAACTGGTTCATGATGAGGCTGATGTAAGAACTCACGAAGTGCAGGCAAGTAAGCTGGTATATGAGATGGAATGGATGATATGTTGTTTTGAGTGGATGCAGGGGCGGATCCAGGATTTTTTTGGGGGGGGGGGGCTTGAGCGGACTTTGGTTTGGGGGGGGCTTGGCTTGAGTGTATTTTGGTTCAGAGGGCTTGCCTTCAGTGGATTTTGGCTTTCGGGGGGGGGGGGGGAAGGCTTGAGTCGGGAAAAGGTAGTATTTATAGCCTCCTTGGGCCTCAAATCCGTAGAGCTAAAAAAAAAAAGGTCTCAAAACTACAATGCCGGAGGTGGACCAAGATACTTTTGGGGGGGGGCTTGAGCCCCCTAGCCCTCCCCCCCTGGATCCGCCCCTGAGTGTATGCATATTACATGTTGCTTCAGGAGGGTTAGGGGGTTCATTTTTGTGCAAAAGTATATTTTTTTAGTTATGTGTTGGCCTGCTGAATGTGATACAGGTAGTTGTGGGGGAGAATTGTGGGAAGGCTCTAACACATAAAAAAATATATATGGGTGAGGGATTCCATGCCAGGAGAGAATGCGTGATAGAGACAGGATTACAGTTGGTTTTGGGTTGTCTGTTTAGG
Organism: Vandiemenella viatica; assembly: GCA_031002005.1. Classification (NCBI taxonomy): domain Eukaryota; kingdom Metazoa; phylum Arthropoda; class Insecta; order Orthoptera; family Morabidae; genus Vandiemenella; species Vandiemenella viatica. The sequence continues at coordinate 388,304,073 of CM061921.1, forward strand.
ATATCTTCTATTTATGGACCAGGTGTGGAGGGTAATTTTGGGATATAAATGCTTGTGTCAGATTGTTGGAGTAAATGGTACAAGATTCTTGGTCAGAGCATATGCATCTGCCTTGGGTGACTGGGATGTAGGGCAATGAGCATTTTGTATGATATGGGTGGCAGCTATCAAAGTGTAGATATTGTTGTAGGTTTGTGCGTTTGATGTGGACAGATGTATGTAAGTTGCCGTTATCTACATTTTTTATTGTCGATGCACACCTGTTTTTAACTTACGGCTTTGTGCTTCGTCGAGGTTATTAGAGGTGGAATGGGTCTGGGAACAAGTAACGGGAAGGAATTCGGCCATAGCCTTTTGAAGGAAGCCTGGAGTGATTTGGGGAAACCATTGAAAACCCAAATTTGGATTCCCAGATGGGGATTCAAACCGGCGTCCTCCCAAATGCGGGGCCTAAGCTCTAACTGCTCACCCGTCATGCTCTATTTGTTCCCACCTCCCTACAACTTTCACGAGTGACAGTTGATTTTATTTTTACTTTCCATTCCTTATTAATATCACTTCATCGCATTACTTCCTACTTCATTGTTGCAGAGATTGATAAAAGATTTTATATGACCAAGTGAAGCGTTATGCAAAATAAATTAATTTTATAATTGTGAATTTGTTAGATATTGGTATTTTACATATACATACAAAAAGTAGTCATTATATGTTGTTAACAACGTTCTGGTTTGTGATATACTGAAGCAAAAGTATTACATTTCTCTGAACTGCTAACCCAATTAATACAACAATAGGAAGGTGAAAAGGGTGAAAGATATTGTCATGTGGTGGTCGAGTGTAGATGACTACAACTTACCCTTTGGGTGTTAAGTTCGCTCCAACAACTCACCATCAATTATTTTATCCTGATAAGTTGACAATGTGTGTTTTGAAACTAGAAGGAAAGTGGCTTGGACGATGATAAAGAGATAGGTGGTTTAAGAAAGAATGTACTTAATACAGGGGTGAATTGACCAGGCGTGAAAGAGGATTAGTAGAAGAACATGTTGGACAAAATTGTAGATTAAGTTCCCAACAAATCCTGCCAGTGGCTGAAAACTGGCTAAGATATTGGGAGTTTATACTATGTAGTAAAAACATGAGTACAAAATAATGATGAAAAGAAAGCCACAGTTTACCTAGTGAGACAGGTGCCTGGTGATAAGCACATAAAGGGTGCTAATGACCAAGCACCAAAAACAACAACATAAGCACATAAGACAAAATGGAACAAAAAATCTTTGTTAAAACATAATTACAGGTTTAAGGTGGGCTTTGGAAATACTATTTGTGCCTTTTAATTCTGTACTTCATTATAATAATCCCTCTGGTGTGATGATATATTAGGGGAGGATGAGAAGAGCTTGTACATGGAAAGAGGAGGAAAAATTATTGGGCTGGAGTGTTTGGGATTTCTGATGTCAAGCTTGATTAGTCACTTGTGACCTTTGGACAAGCTGGTTTCTTTAGATAGGACCCTGACTAAGTATTGGTTATGGTGCTAGCAAACGACTGCTCACGAAGAGCAAAATAAAATCAAAGAGTGCATAGTTGCCTACATTGGGAAAAAAATACATGTAAAAGAGTAGAGGCACTCAAGAAAAAAAAAATATTTTTCAGCTCTGATAAAGCAATGACCCATACAAAAAGGAATATCCACTTCCAGAAAAATATTGTAATGCAAAACATACAAACTCACTTTCCTTAGCTATAAAATATAGTAAATATACAAATCAAACAGGGAATGAAATCATGATAAAAGCCTGCAAGTTCACTCCAAATTTGCAGAACACCACAAAAAAAGGTTGCCATGACATAAATAGCTGCCCTCGATCCAGTTTTCCCCTCCTCCACCCCCCCCCCACTAGATCTAGCTCTGGCTGCTATTGCAATAAGCAATCACAAATTATACTCTTTAACACTTTTCAAAAACTACCATATTAAAAACTAGAGGCAGGTAATCAATACATATATAAAACAAATAATTCGTAGTCTAGTAAAAAAAAGTAAATTTACTCCATTGCATATAATGATTTTACATGACATATACATAATTGTGTGTAGTGATATGGATTAAAACAAATTTATACCAACAAATAACAAAATTAAAATGAAAAAATAATATTATGTCCAGTTATATGTTTTTAAAATGAAGCATTTATGGAACTGGAATACAGTATGATATTGTAAGACCCAAGGCCGATACCGGGGCTGAGTATAGCCTTAGTGCCTCAACTTACACTCTTGATGATGGCTCACAGTTCTCTGGAAAACTTACGAAATAATTTTGACTTGACCATGTAGCCAGGATAATTCAACTTGAATGCTTGAGGTCGCCACAATATTTGTTAACCCACAAATAGAGAAAAGGTTATCAGTTAACTACGAAATAACAACAGTTCACTTTCCAAAATCTTCAAATTTATTCAAAAGAAAACCAAAAGTTCAAAATAGCATCCTAAAAGTTGAATTGGCGAATCGAACATACTTTTCCAAAAGTTGCAGATTGTGGAGAGAAATCTAACCGACCGAACCCCTGTAGTAAATTTAAAAGTTTTTAGTAGTCATTAAAGTTACGATGTAACACGACACCAGAGTTTCAACATGGTCGAACTAGCCAGCATGGCGAGTTACAACCAGCGCGACGAAAGACAGACCGAAACAGACGCCAGACTGGAACAGACAGACCATAATTTTTTTATTTTTTTTTCGCGTGGGGGAGCACCCAAAACCCGCTCCTCCAAGCATGGCGGCCTTCCTGTTATCTACTGCTCGCCTCTGCACATGCATTAAGTTAGTATTTCTATAGGTGATCACAAGAACGGAATTGTGATGTATTCCATGCGTCCAGGCGTCCACCCGTTTACATGGGTCCATCGGATTAGATAGACAGAAACTTTTGAAAGAAGAGACAGGGCAGAGGGGAAAAAAGTGCCAAGGTTTTACCCCTGGGAAAAAAACCTCTGCGATAGTTAGGTAGGGAATAAGAGCGGCTGGCTAAGATACTGCCAGTACCACGACAGATTCTATGCTACAAGGTTGGATGTATGAAGGATTTGTTAGTTTTGTTAGGATATGGTATCATGCAATAACTACAGCTGGTCCACACACCGCCGCTGAGGTTATCAGCTGGTGCCGCTCGCCGTCGCTGCCGTTGAGATGGTCCTGGAACATGCCAAATCGTTATATTAGTAACAGCTGAGTGCAACAGGTGTTGTACGTGTTGGTGAGACGTGATTCGCACCGCCTGGGTGCCAGAGTGCAACCGCTGCAACGCGCAGAGCCTCCCCCTCATCCCGGGAGTACACGGTAGGTTTTCGCCGACGGCGACACCACAGTGCTGCTAGATGACCACCCCCGACTTGCCCGGGCTTTAGGACGATGATGGACACCACCGCCATGACCATCCCCGCCAGCACGTATCATCGCCACCGGGAAAGACAACCCCGCCATGCTCATTCCAGGAAATGTTGGGGCAGGATGCATCGCGCTAGCCCACCACGACAACCGTCACCCCCACGGTGCTTACCACGCCGGATACTGTACTAATGCTGTTTGTGGATTGATTTCTTGTTATGTGTGGCTGCCTTCTGCACCTGCGATCGCACTGTAACCACTTTCCTTAGCCCAGTGATCACTTTGCAGGTTGGTTAGGGAATGGGACCATAACCCCAGTGGCCCTTGATGCGGTCAACAGATTTCTTACTTGTTTATGTATTAGTTTTTTCCTATCTGTTGAGCAATATTTTCGGCCATGGGTGTTTAAATCTGTGGTTGTGATCGTAACTGCCTATAGTGCGTATCAAAGGATTTCGCGACATTTGGGATTTCCCGTACATGTTTATGGCAAGCTTCTTAATTACTTGCTGTATTGGCTCGAGTCGGAAATCTCGGTGTAAGTCGGTTGTTCGTGTTCCCCGAGGAGCATTTGCTATGATCCTGAGTACTTTGTTTTGAATTAATTGCAGTCTCCTAATGTGAGACTTAGCGGCGTACCCCCAGACTGGGGCTGCATACGTCATGAGTGGCCGAATGAGTGCTAAGTACATTGTTCGGGTATTACCTCGGTGTAGTGTGCTTTGTGTGTTTAGCATTGGGTATAGCTGTTTGAGTCTAATGTTTGCTTTATTAACCATGTGTTCTATATGGAGCTTCCATGTTAGCTTCGGTTCAAATTTGACTCCAAGATATTTAACTTCGTTCCGGAAATGTATAGGTTGATTGTGTAGTGTTAGCGGTCGACAGTGTTCGTGAATGCGTTTTTGCTTAGGTCTTCGTGTAAATAGGAGTGCCTCGCATTTAGCTACGTTGACTTTAATTCGCCATCGTGTGAGCCAAGGTTCGACTACGTTAAGCGCGTGCTGTAATCTACTGTTTATATGAGATGGTTGCTGTGACTGTGCAAGATAGGCTGGTTTCGTCAGCATAAATAGCTTGCATCGTTTTGGCTGTGGTTGGAGCTTTATTGACATATTCTGTGAAGAGCGGAGGGCCTATTATACTTCCTTGAGGCACTCCTGCTTGTATCTCCTGGGGTGTGGAGTTTTTGTTGTCAACGCAGACGTGGAACGTTCGGTTAGTGAGGTAGGAGTGTATTAGGCGCACCAGTCCGTCCGGGAATCCGTCGTCACTGAGTCTAGGAATGAGGCCGTTGTACCAAAGACGATCAAACGCATTCTCAATGTCCAGGAACACAGCCCCGGTAGACGCAGACAGGTTATACCCCCTTGTTACGTGCTCAACAACACGCATTAATTGTTGTGTTGTGGAGTGGTGCTTTCTTAAGCCGAATATGGCTTCAGAATGTTGTTGTCCTTAATGTGTTGTGTAAGGCGTCTGAGTATGACTTTTTCAACAACTTTGCTAAGGGAGTTCAATAAGCTAATCGGCCATTAATTTACCTTACCACTGATGTTAAATACAATAATACAATACAATACAATACATTCATTTTCCATCGATCCCAATATAAGAGACTGGCTCTGTGGTATGTGGAAAGTTGTCAATTTACAGATAAACAGTTGCATAACAAAATAATAAGTACACCACTAGATGTACAGTCATAGTATACATGGTACTTTAAACACTTCCATTACAAAATAATACATACACCAGAAGATGTACAGTCATAGCATATATGGTACATTAAAAAAAAATCCTTAACAAAATAATACATACACCACAAGATGTACAGTCACAGCATACATGGTACCGTAAACAATTACGTAACAAACTAAATACATACACCAGGAGATGTACAGTCATAGCATACATGGTAAATTAATTATTTGAACTATATTTACACAAGATACTGGCAGTTATTTTTTAGATACCTTGGAAATAAATTCTTCAACAGAGTAGAAGGAGTTGTCAATTAAAAATTCTTTCAATTTTTTCCTGAATTTATTCTTATCATCTACTAGACATTTATTATGTGTTGGGAGCATATTGAAGATATGTATCCCTGAATATCGGACCCATTTTTGAACAAATGACAATGACTTGTAAGTCTTGTGAAGATCATTTTTACTCCTAGTGCCATAATTGTGTATTTTACTATTTGTTTCAAACAAAGTATATAATTTGTGACTACAAAGAACATTAATGTGTATATATACTCAGATGCTAATGTTAAAATCCCTAACTTCTTGAACAGCTCTCTACATGAAGTTCTATTGTTAACCCCACACATAATTCTTATTACACGCTTTTGGGCTCTGAACACTTTGTCTCTATGGGTAGAATTGCCCCAGAATATTATTCCATATGACAATAAGGAGTGAAAATAAGCAAAATAAACTAGCTGCCTCATACAGAGATCACCTAAAGCTGAAATTGTACGAATTGCAAATGTGGCTGCTCCCAATCGCTTTAGTAAGTCAGAAATATGTACTTTCCAATTTAAATTATGATCAATATACAACCCTAGAAATTTCACACTCTTTACCTCTTCAATGGACTGGCCTGTAAATTTTATGTCTATATCTGGTGTTAATCTGTGTGATGTACTGAATTGCATATACTGAGTTTTATCAAAATTTAAAGACAAGCCATTAGCTGTAAACCATTTATTAATCAGTTCAAAGACATAATTCAAAATATATTCTGTAGATAAATCTGGAGTGTTTTTAATTCCTATGTTTGTGTCATCTGCAAATTGGACAAATTTTTAGTTTTTAGATGAAACACATTTTTTTTTTTTTTTTTTTAACAGTTTAACGTCCCTTTTTAACAACATGGTCTTTAGAGACGGGAAAGGATGGGGGCAAGGAATGGGAAGGAATTCGGCCATGGCCTTTTGAAGGAAGCATCCCGGCATTCACCTGGAGTGATTTGGGGAAACCATGGAAAACCCAAATCTGGATGCCCGGACGGGGATTCGAACCGCCGTCCTCCCGAATGCGAGGCCAGAACGCTATCCGTTACACCACCACGCTCGGTGATGAAACACAGGGTAGATCATTTATATATATTAAAAACAATAGTGGCCCCAAAATAGAACCCTGAAGTACTCCACATCTGATTAATTTCCACTCAGAAAACAGTGGACCTTTTAAGGCAGCCTTAAAAGTCTCCATTGACACTTTCTGTTTTCTATTTAGAATGTAAGAACTAAGCCATTTATTAACAATGCCTTCTATACCATAATACTTAAGTTTCTGTATCAGAATTTTATGATCTACACAGTCAAATGCTTTAGATAAGTCACAAAAAATTCCCACAGGAATTAATTTATCATTTATTCCTTCTAAAATATTGTCAGTGAATGAAAATATAGCATGTTCTGTTGAATGACCCTTTTAAAAACCAAATTGTGATTTAGTTAGAATATTATTATTTTTTACATGTTCATAAACTCTATTGTACATTGCTTTCTCAAAAACTTTGGAGAAGGCTGTTAGTAATGAAATTGGTCGGTAATTCGATATGGCTGCCTTATCTCCCTTTTTATAGAGTGGTTTAACTACAGCATACTTAAGCCTTTCTGGAAAAGTACCCTCAAGTAAAGATATATTAAATAGATAACTTAGTATATTACTTAATTCTGTGGAGCACAATTTAATTAATCTGCTGGAAATCCCATCATAACCACTTGAGTATTTGCTCTTAAGGGATTTGATAATTTTTCTTATTTCTTCTGGAGTACCTAAATTTTTCTTGGAAGCCTTTCTTGACAAAATCCATACTGTGTGTCACTGAGCTATTAGCAGTCAACTTATCAGCAACAGATAAAAAATGTTTATTAAAATTATCAGCAATTGAAAAATTAGATTCTACTGAATTTTCTTTGACAAAAATATCATTACTTGTTTGATTACTCTTTCCTGTTTCCTTTTTTACAATGTCCCATATTGTCTTAATTTTATTTTCAGAATCATGAATTTTATGTTTGTAGTACACACTTTTAGATTCTTTAATAACCTTTTTCAGTATTTTGCAGTACTGTTTGTAATGTGTTTTAACATTAGCATTCTCACTGTTCCTAGAGGCAATGTACAACTTCCTTTTATTAATGCATGATGTTATAATGCCAATAGTTATCCAAGGCCTTTGTTCTTTTTGAGAAGCACGACACTTTTTCAAGGGGAAGCAACTTTCAAAGAAATTTAATACAATGTTACTAAAAATGTTGTATTTTTCATCCACACCCAGTTTGTGGTATTCAGGCACTTTCTAAAACAAGTAACTGACTCATCATTTATTACACGCTGAAGTTTAAAGACATTACTCTTAGTGCTAGTTCCTATTGAAGTGTTGATGGTTAATTACTGGGCATCGTGATCCGAAAGTCCATTGATGGATGGCTTGATGGTATAACTGAATTTTGAGGTATCTAGGAAAACATTTTCTATAGCTGAGTGACTATTATTCATTATTCTAGTTGGAAAATTAACTACCTGAGTTAAATTGAATGAACTGACTAACGATTCTAACATGACTTTACAGGGTAAGTTATTTAGAAAATCTACATTAAAATCACCACATACGACTATGTTGACTTCTTTTCTGCTTAAAAATGTTAATAAGAGTTCAAACTGGTTCATAAAAACAGAAAAGTTTCCCGATGGTGCTCTATATACTGTTACTATTATGAAAATTTCATTATTGAAACTTAGCTGTGTAGCACAGGCTTCAAAATGTTGGTCAACACAATATTTGCTAATACTTATATCCTCAAAACCATAACAATTTCTAACATAAGTGACAACTCCTCCTTTCTCCAAGTTTGTTCTACAATAATGAGAAGCTAAATTAAAGTCAGTTACTTTTGACATACCTATTCCTGCAGTTATATGGTGTTCAGACAAGCATAAAACATCAATTCTACTGATATCATTTAATTCATTTATGTGGACTAGCAATTCATCCACTGTATTTGTTAACCCTCTGATATTCTGATGTAATAAATTAATCCCTACACAATTTTTAATTTTGATATCTGAAAACTCATTATTATTTAAATTAATTTATTTTAAAACTCTCTGCCTAATACATGATCCTAATCTAAAAAAGGAGCTGCTCTAACACCATTAACAACAGGAATCTTTTCACGTGAATTTGTGGCCCCAATTAATTGTTTTGCTATGAGATCTGAAAGAACCCCCTTCCCTCTACTATTGAGGTGTAGGCCATGCCTAGTATAACCCCACCTATCAATAGCATCTACAGGTACCAAGCCCATGCCAGAGACAATATCAGACATAAGATACCGTTCCAGTTCCAGATTCACTCGCCTCACAGCAGAGTTCATCTGTAGCCGATCATAGCGTCTCAAGACCGACATCACACTGACCCGAGTGTGGCACGTTGCTTCTGCTATTTTCTCCAGGTCATCTCTGATACTATACCTATCATTCCTGCCCAAACTGTTTCCCACTCCTCCCACTATCACTACATGATCCTCATCTGTGAAATCCTTACACAAAGAACCTATATCTTCTACTACCTGACAAAGACTAGCACTAGGTTTGAAGAAACTCATGACCTGGAAACCTGATCCTAATTTTTCCTGTACCAATGGCCCAACACCTCGTCCATGGCTACTACCTAGCAGCAAGACTTTCTTTTTCCCTAATCCCTGCCTACCAGACTTAACTACACAGCTTTTCCTACAAGTCTGCTGCTTTTTACCTACACCTACAACTACAGAAGGCTCATCTCTGTCTAACTTTGGCAACAGGGCAAACCTATTTTGCACCGCAACAACAAAAGAATCAGAAGCCCTTCTTGTTCTAATTGCCCTTTTCCCTGTCACCAGTTCCCAACCATCTCTGTTTCCCTCCCTGCGCAGCCTATCCAACTCCTTTCTAGCGTCTATCAGTTCAGCCTCAAGGGCACTAATCCTTACCTCCTGCTCCAAATCTTCCTACTTTTGAAACAATCTTTACAGAACCATGGGAGAGCCTCCTCAATTTCCCCAACTTCGACGCCACTACAAATCGGTCCCCAATGAAACCATTTCTCACACCCTACGCAAAAAATTCCCACCCTCAAAAATCTACGGCAATGTCCACACTTTTCACTCGTGATTACAAGACACTAATAACAACAAAGTACACAATACTAGAGAGAAAATTTGTTGAACTTAAGCTTACAAAAACAAAAACTGCTAAATTAATTCACAAGTAAGCTTTATCTAAATATATTTACGCTCTATGACAAAAATCTTAACTTAAGCCTAGTGTTCAAATTTGTAAACAAACACAGAAAATAAACACGGAACAGACCAAAGCACTAAATTACAAATAAATTTTTTATGCACGAATAAAAACACTCACTAACGCTCACAGTAGTAAAATGTATTAGAATTAAGAGATTCAAATTACTATTACAACAAAAACTAACTATTAACTATTATTATATTTACAATTTAAATACACGCGTTCGTGCGTTATGTGTTTCCGCGGTATTCTGGAGATCTGAGGCCTATAATTTTCAACTCTATTTCTCACCCCTCCTTTATGTAACAGCACTACTATCACATTTTTGCAGTCCTCTGGTAAGCAGCAAGTATCCAGACTCCATTTAAACCATTATGTTTTTTCAGCTTTCTTATTTCCTTCATGACATCGTCAGGATTAATTTCAAATTTTATGGTCTTCTCATTTCTAATTGTGTTGTTAAGCTCATTCTCCAATTTAGACCCTCTCATTTCTGATTCATTGTCCCTAATGCTCTCACTAAACCAGTTACTTAATATCTCTGCATTTTTCAAATCCTCAGTAATTTCTCCATCCTTATATATAAGCATCTCAATACCCTCCCTTCCCCTCAGTTTTCTAACATAGCCGTAGAAATTTCTAGATGCATCAGTCAATGGTCCCCTGTACTTACAATACTCTTCATAAACCCATCTTTAGCCACCTTCTTAGCTGTTATTAAATCCTTGTTTGGTTGTTTTAAATATTCCCTACTACACTGCTGTTCTTAACTCTGTTATGTTCTTTTCTTACAACCTCTTTAACCTCCTCACCTCCCTATTATAGTACACAGGTTCTCTACTTCTCTTTATTTTCTGTTTTGGAATAAGTTTGCTTCCCCCATTCTTACTATCTCCTTGAACT
>CM061921.1:388315679-388349677 GCA_031002005.1 Vandiemenella viatica
ATTAGCTAACAACTAGAAAGTACCCCCTTGCCCCTTGTATTTAAGTTTAGGCCATGCCTAGTGGTTCACAGGCACAACCCCCAAGACGGAACTAATGCCTTTCCCAAGTATCACTTCTGTTTCCACATTTACACACCTCACAGCATAGTTCAATTGTGGCCGGTCATGGCGACTTAGGACCTGCATGAACTCCACCATAGTATGCTGCACCACCTTCCTCAGGTCACTCTCTATACTATAACTCGAATTTCTATCAATACTATTCCCCAAACAAAATTATGCTGTTTATGATATGGAACTTGAAGATTTCGAAAGCTTCAACTCACTCTATGACAAAAAAAGTCACCTAATCCCCCTCTTTTAAATAGGAAGAAGGATGTTTAACAAACAGTCACCACTGCTTTTCAACCTGTGTACAGATTGAAGTGCAAATGGAAAACATTGGGGTGCTATAATTGAAAACCCATTTCAATTTTGAAAACCAGAGAGAGAACAGCAGATTTGAATCAAGTCTCAACAAAGCCAATACCAACTTTCCATCAAAAATATAATGATTTAATTGTATTGTTGTCTTATGTTCCCTCAGTTTGCCATGATTTTTTTTAATAAAATTTTAAAACATAAAAGTGATAAAGCCACAAGTGACTATCTAGAAGGAGACAGGTAACTGTAACATCTACTTTTTAAAACAAATTTTATGTGTTAATTATTGGTTATCTCTTGAAAATCCTGAAACACCATGTCATATAAATAACAGCCTTATGAGAGGTACAGAACACTGTGTCCATACAAACAATTAAAAATAAAATAGAAAAAATTATTTTGGGTAAATAATACAATTGAAAGTAAATGTACCAATAAAATGTTTTTACAAAAATTCAATAGACAGTTAAGGAAGTAAAGTGTTTAGAAAATTAAACTTGTCCAAATTGCTTTCCTGTAAAGTTAGAAAAATGTGATATAGTGATTTACACCTTCAAGGTGTAAAACACTATGTTATACCTATTATTTCAGCTGAGTACATTACTGTTATATTGGATATAGGAGCATTCTATGTGCACAGTTTCAAATGCCGGCATGATTTTCCAACCATCATGATTTTAGCTTTTATGCAGTTTATGTATCTAGGTTAAAATATGCTAACCTTGAAGGACAATCAAGACTTAATTCTGTGAATGTAAAGACCTACTTGTTGATGGATTTTAGTACAGCATGCGACTTCTGATGGTGTTCAATGTCTGAATGTATGTGGTTTGATGTGGGTGCTGGGGTGATGTTTGTTACATAACCGTTGCACTGACATTGGTACTTGTCAAAATTTACTTAAAATTTTCACTAGTTTCACATTAATTGAAAATTTTTCAAAATTTTACGAATTTAATGTTTCCTTAATAACTTTCACAAAAAATAAATAATTTGAAGATACGAGGTTGCGGCTAGAAAAAAACGGGATTTTTAGTGTAACCTCTTTTTATTTTGTTTCCTTTACAACTTTTACCTTATCACCTTCAATATACTCCCCTCCACTATCCCTACACTTTTCCATTCGAATTTTCCACTGTTCAAAACAGTGTTTGAAGTTATTTTCTGTTAGCATGTTCATAGTCTCCGTCACTTTTTGCTTCACAGCTTCCAGTCTCGAGTCTGGTCCCCTTCAGCACCTTCCTTCACTTTTGGGAACATAAAAAAATCACATGGAGCTAGGTCTGGTGAGTAGGGTGGATGATCCAACACAGGGATCCCATGCTTGGCCAAAAATGTCTTAACCACCAGTGCAGTGTGGGCTGGGGCGTTGTCCTGATGAAGAATCCACGACTTGTTCTTCCACAACTCTGGTCGCTTTCTTCGCACTCGCTCACGGAGGGTGGCCAAAACCCCAAGGTAGTATTCTTTATTCATGGTTGACCTTCAGGAACCCAATTTACATACAGAATTCCATGGATGTAAAAAAAAAAAACAATCATCATGGCCTTGAATTTTGATTTAGACATTCGAGCTTTCTTCTTTCGTGGTGAATTCGGACTCTTCCAGTGCATTGATTGTCACTTAGTTTCTGGGTCATAGGTAAAAACCATGATTCGTCACACATAATAACTCTTTCCAACAGTTCAGGGTCTTCCCTAATGTTTTTTAACATGTCAGAAAAGATTCCCATCTGTAACTCCTTTTGTTCCGGCGTGAGGATTCTTGGCACCATTTTGGAAAACACTTTTCTCATATTAAAATTTTCATGTAATATTTGCCGAACTGATTCTTTGTCAATTCCCACAATCTCGGCAACTGCACGGATATTCAATCGGTGATCTTGACGGATTACTTTGCCTATTTTCTCGATGTTTTCATCCGTCTTCGAGGTTGAAGGACGTCCTGGGCACGGATCATCTTCAATCTCTTCTCTCCCTTCTTTGAAATGCTTACACCATTCAAAAACGCGTGTACGTGACATACATTCTTCCCTATACACTTGTTGTAAGAGAGAATAAATCTCTGTTGTGGATTTACCCAGCTTCACTAAAAATTTCACGTTGACACGTTGCTCAATTAAGACGCCTACCGTTTTTCCGACGAGCGGCACACACACTGTCCAACATGAACGAAGGCTGAGACTCGAATGAGCAAGCTAAGCTCGTCCAACTGGCAGGAATGTGGAGGGGGGATGTCAGGCGACTCGGCAATATGGCGTTTGACCTTGAGGCTCACACGGTTTATCTCACAGAAAACCAGTCCCATTTTTTTCTAGCCGCACCTCGTATTTGTGCCTACTGTACAATGTCCTCGTTATCACCACATGCCTTGTTGCCACCTCTAGGCCATCAAGTTACTGTAGAATGTCAATGGATTCTTCACTTAACAAAAAACAAAATGACTGTGGCATTTTGTTAACAAGACAATATCACACCAAACTAAAGCTAGGGATTTGCTTCAAAACTTGAGTAGCTAAGCTATTGACGGTACCTGGTACCAAATAAAGTTCTGTTTTACAGCTGCCAAAACCTTGTTTTAATCTTGAGTTGAAGATACTTGAAATGATTTAACACAATACATGGGTTTTAATTTAAAAGTTTATACTCACTCAAAAGTTCTCCTACATTTTTTCAGTGCTGATAAATCTGGTTAAGGCATCGAACAATCAGTTCCAAATGAAGACAGCAGATTAGACACATTCACAGAAGGCAAACTTTCGCCCTGGACCCCCTAACACCGGTCGCACTCTGCAACTTGCCATGGTCTAACCTCAACAAAAACAGGTCTAATATGGCTGACTCCTTAAGTAAGGAATTTGAGACTCATGACATCAGCTCTTAACTTTAAAATTTAATATCTGACTAACCATTTTATATATTAAATTGTAATTTATAAATGTTTCTTAGAGTAACTTACTATTTATTTTGAAACCTTATTTATTCCTCAAGGATGCTTCTCCTGGATTTCCATTTAATTTTGTGATGTTGCTGTTTTAGCGGGATAGTCAACAATACTTGAACAATACAACTTGGAAAATCTTATTTTTCTCCTCAAAATCTTAAACTTTTCCTGAAACTGGTAATACGATTTTAACCTACTCAATTTTATCTATTTGCTGAACCTATTTTTATTCTTTTATTAAAAAATGTGTTTTTCTTTACCTAATTAAAAGTCATATCTATATTTTATTTAATTAGTCCACTTCATATTCGGATGTTCCCGCTGGTAATGACTACAACTTGTGATACAAGAATCTAACATTTTACATTAACTCAAAATTCCAAATTTTGTACTTCCCTTCCTCTAATCACACGACTAAAAATTGAAATATCTTTTTAACAAAGTTTTTCAGGGCATAGAAAATACACCTTAAAATTATCGTCATCATGAGTTCTCTTAGTGGAAATGAATGTAGCAGAATCTATTATGTTTGAAAACAACTTTATCTAAAACTTGTCTTTTTTTATGAAACTGGCTTCAAAATAAAACCAAAGAGTACTTTACTATTAATACGAGTTGCTAGAAATTATTTTCTGTACTAGTAATATGGAATAAACCTGTTTATAAATTGTTTTGGCAAGGTTATAGATATATAGTTCAGACTGTTCTACTAAATGTTCAATATTGTTACTACATGTGATAATATTAGCCTTTCTAGAGGTTGTGTGTCTGTGACTGTACCTGTATGTGAGTTTGACATGGATGTCAGAATGTGTTCAGTAGTTTGTGGGATAATCTCTGTGGTTGTATGTTTGTGTAACTACATTTGCATTCATGTTAGTGGGTGTGTACTTTTTGTGATGAAGTCAATAAGTGTTGAGGTATGCTGATTGATGTCAGATACAGATCTGTGTGAGAGTGATGCTTTTATTGATGGGATAATTGGTGCTGAAAAAAATAATACTTCCATATCAGACATTGACAGTTCACAGCTGAGTTAGTCAATAAACATTACGGAATGGGTGAGGCGTGTATGCCACGATGCTTAAACATCATATACACAAAGATAGCTGTGTCAGAGGCAAAGTATTGGTCAGGGACCTTTGAAAATCCCAAAACACACTATAAAATTCAGTAAATATAAATTAAAGTTGAAATATAGGTACATCAAATTAAAGTGGCCAATACTGAAATCTGAATGGTCTTAGCGAAAAAAGAGTTTGGCGTGCTAGTGTGTTTGCCCATATAGCAATGTTTGGATGCACATTAGACGGCATGTGTGTGTGTGTGTGAGAGAGAGAGAGAATTGGTTGATAAGTGTCTGCAGGTGATGGGAAAGTTCCTTGCAACTGTCACACTATAAATATTTGGCTACACGACTATGACTGTTTCATCATTTGGTTAACAACATAGTGAATATAACAGTCTCTTGTTCCGTATTGTCAATACACCTAAAACTTGTTCATCTGAATACTCAGTGCTACTATAGAAGATGTTTGGAATATCATAGGTGAGTATCTGCTTGTGGTTGAGAGATAAGACATATAAAGAAGTGAATGAAGCAAGTACAGTAGAATGGTGGACCATTTTGTTTTATCAAATCATAATGAATTGTAATGAATTCAAAAGGGTTCATTCACAACATCTTGCTCATACAGTGAAAGAGCTTAATTTTAAGCTGTGTGGTATTTTGGAGGAAACAGGTACCTCACAGATTTCTGATTCCAGATGAAGAATGTTGGAATGGCTCCTTCAAAAATTGGAAAAAATGTATTTTGTTTGGAAATATATGTCTTTAAAAACTGTGGAAGGTATGAAACAGAGAGTTTTATCAATTTGCTTTACTATTTTCTTGTTTATTAGGAGCGCATGGTGAATCATTTGATAATTTCATTGGGTCTGGATAAAATCATTGGTATACTACATTCTTGCTGTCTGGGTTGGTAGCCTGGGACCAAAAATATCATGATTAACATTGCATTTCTTTAAAAATTAATTGTCTCAATGGGTATGTTTCATTAGTTCACATATGTACTACAGACAGATATAAACTATTATGAGATGTGTATTAACTGTACAATCCTTTCAACCAACATACTGAAAGGAATTTTGATGCAAGAATTGGATGACGTGTCCTCATTCAGTGTGAATCGCTGTGATGAACTTAATTCCGATATAGGAGGTCAATCCACAAACCACATCAGACATCAAACATCACTGTTATAGAGCTCTACCAGTCGGTGTGGAATGTATCAAGTCACCCTTCAATTTTTTTTTTATGTTGTGATGATTGGAAAATATCAATCAATTGCAGTCTTAGTTAAAAACTGAGCTTTGCTATTTATTATTCACATTTTAAACCCTTATCAGTGAGCAAAAACGCCAGAAATTGTTCTAAACCTTTTATTATTATACTCTAAACTGAATATTTATATTAAAAAAATAATTCCAGATACCATTTCAAGATTTTTATCAAATGAGATTTGCAGGCAAGCGCCCACGGTTTCAATATCATATGTATAAAAATTAATATCTCCATGGCATGTGTCAGACTTAAATCAACTTACGGATTCGCTACAAAATGTGTCTATTATAGGGACAGAGTGAGATGCCCACCTCTCTGACAAGTATCTGTGTTAACTGGTTCTGTCCCAATGGATCATGCACAGTCCACCACAGGTAACCAACCAGCTGTATATCCTGTCCACATTTCCCTTTTATTGTTCACAATTCTCTTTTAGTATTCCTATTAGAGTATAATTAAATTTATCTACACTACAATATATTTATTAGAATAACCATCCCAATACATTCCAGTTCTCACTTCTTCCTAGCTCGATACTTCACTTTCTATAAGTTATAAACGGCTCAGCTACCAAACCACCATCCAAGTTTCTTTATCCCCATTCAGCACTAGCAGCTTTCTATTCCCAATACATTTCTCTTGCAATAAACAAAATATATAATAGATTCATATTATTAGCCCCAATTTAAATCCACACCACTTTCTTTACAAAGGCTCCTGGTATACAGTCCCTGGCCATATTATTAGACGCACTGCAAATCTTTAGTATTATTTGTAATAATTACGTGTTGAGTACTATTTCTCATGCAATTAATAATTAAATTTATAACAGTTATTTAGGGCACTTAGTTCATTGTTGAATTTTATGTCTATTGTTGCTATTTGACATTGGATTGTTGACTTATTGTGGTTATCAGTGTGCATAGTACAGTGTACAGGTACGGACCTGTTCAGTGGCGTTCTCGTGTGTAACTGCTCTGTATCTTTGTTCACTTTTATCATCATTTGTGTAATATCGACATCACAAGTGATTGTTTAATAACCAGATATTACTGATTGTGACCTTTAAAATGGGTAAAAGAGGAGATATTACACCACGTAAAAAAAAAAAAAAACAACAGAAGTCAAAACCCTTGTTAATACAAAAATGTATTCCAATCGGGAAATTTCACGAAGGCTGAAATTATCCGACGCTAGCGTGAGGCGCATAAAGAAGAAAATTGATTCAGGTGAAGAATTGAGCCCCAGAAGGAAGAATAAATGTGGAAGAAAGCCAATGTTCACCCCAAGGTCAGAAAGATATTCAAAAGAATTTGTCTAGAAAACAGATTTGCAACAACGAAACAGATAAAATCTCAACTGGAAGAGGCTAATGTGAATGCATCTGAAGGCACTGTTCGCAGAAAGTTGAAGGATATTGATTTCAAGGCTTGTCGACCTGCTAGAAAACCCAAGTTAACAGCCGCAATGAAAGCAAAACGTCTGAAGTGGGCTAAACAGTGGTGTGACAAGGATGTGGACTTCTGGAGATCGGTAATTTAACTTTAAAATTATTATTTACGATATGATAGACGCTCAGGGGCGTAGCTACTATGGGGCTAGGCGGTGCAGTGCAGTGCACCAAGGGCCCTCATCCTCAGTTCAGGGGGCCCCCTACCAACACACAAAGCAAAAAAAAAAATGGCCGCCCGTCTGGCCTGAGGGCCCAAAATAAATTTTTTGCACCTGGGCCCTTGTTGACCTAGCAACGCCACTGTAGACGCTATGTACATTTATTCACAATATATTAAGTTTCTTGATTTTTACAGGTATGCTTCAGCGATGAAAGCACATTTGAAATTTTAAGTAACAAATGTCGGCATGTGCACCATCGAAGAGGAGAAAAATTCCATCCCTACTGCATTATTCAGACAGTAAAACACCCAACAAAGGTGACGATTTGGTCTGTCATCAGTGGCAAGGGTACAGGACGTCTTTATGTGGTTAAAGGCATAATGAGGCAAGATCAGTACAAAGAAGTCTTGCAAAAATGGTTAATACTGCAGGTCAGGGAATGGTTCCCGAATGGGGAACCATTTATTTTTATGTAGGATGGCGCTCCGTCACACAGCCAGGTCGGTAAAAACCTTTCTGAAGGAACAAAATATCCCTCTGTTGGACTGGCCAGGTAAAAGTCCAGACATGAACCCCATTGAAAATGTATGGGAACTCATGAAGAGGGAGATGGCAAAAGATGTCATCACGACAAAAACGCAGCTCTTGGAGAAGATCATCCATGTGTGGTATCATCATCCACAAATGCAGGATACTGTACAATCCTGCATCAACAGCATGCCGCGTCTTATCAAGGCTCTCAGAGCTGCGAAAGGTGGCTCAACAAGATATTAAAACTAATGTTTTCATTTTCACAATATTTTAATATTTTGTTCTGATTATTTGAAATAAAATATTTTCAACAAATACCGTGTTTTATTTATTTGTTATATCACCTGAGTCATGAAGCACACTACACATAATAATTTTATTGCAATTTATGTATTAAAAAACTTAGTCAGCCACAAATCAAAATATGCATAAAAACTGTAGTGCGTCTAATAAATTGGCCAGGGACTGTAATTAGATATCTAGAGCCAATACTATGTCACACTTCCATCTCTCCCCTCCCATCCTCACAACTGCTTCACTAGTCTTCAGACTATATTTACACTTCTTTATTTGCCAAAATGTTGCCATCTGTCTTTCATAAATTTGGTGGAACAAACTACCAAGCTCTCCTTTAGAAAAATAGAATTGTATCGAGACTCCTTGTGGCAGTCTAAGAGTTTCCCCATACTAAAATTGCAGGACATTCTCAAGTCTCTTAAGGAGAGTTTCCACCGAGGCAACAACGAGCAACATGTAGCACGCTACAAAAGTTATTTTGTTGCTACATGTCACCGTGCGTCATCATACTTTGTCGCCCAAGAATCTGTTGCCAGTTGTCGCTTGCTACTTGTCGCCGTTGCTTGTAGCATGCGGCAAAAGCATTTCACGTTATGCGGCCAGTAGTGTGCATCATGGCATCAGAAGCAGTGGCAGCTGCTGCTTATTTGATCCTCGCAAATGGCAATAAAAGAAGAAAACAGAAAAAACCTAGGTGGTGGATCAGAGATTTATTTGTTAAAAGTAGTGCGAATCGCAAGGTACTTTGTAACAAAAGAAGGAAAAGTATCTTGGTAAGAAATACTACGACAAAAACAAACTATGTATTCATACGTAAAATAATGTAGTTAGCTACGTAACCATGATATGACAATTTATCCGTCATACACAACTGTACGAGTTAAAGGTCGATTCAAGAAAAGTTTTTTACTATTATTTACCACAATCTAAATTTGGAAACATTTTTCTACATACACTGTAAATACAGCCTATCTTAATTATATGTAAGTCTTTTTGTAAAGTTTTAATTACAACAATTTTTATATATATATATATATATTAAACCCACCATAAAACTACTTTTATTTACTTGCATAACTAAAAAGATTGTAAATCCGCTATTCCGTCTCTGGATCTGTCATTGGTAAACTATTCTGTCAAAAATAATTAGTTACATATATTAATTTATCGTACCTCATAATTTTCTGCTGTTGAAAAAGTTTGTCTTGGAATATCAACATCTAACAAAAATGTAAGAGTTTATAAGCAAACCATTTCTCTTCTTTAGGAGAGGAGCCGCTCTTTGGTTCAGTAATTCATTTATGTTCACGATGAAAAGCAGACCTCAAATTCTTGATTTTCTTTTTTATTTCATCTAATGAACATTCGTACTTGTTAGCAAGTAGTATTAATTTGTCACTTTTCACTTTCCCGTCTTTACATGATGCACTTTTGTTATTCCACAACTTCGGTGAAGTATGATAATCTTCAATAAATAAGGTTGTTTTCTGCACATTCCACTCCATGTCGCCCATTTTCTGTCGCACTCATCCACCGCCGCTTGGATACTGGAAACATCGTGCGACACGCTATATTTTTGTCGCACAGTGGCCCATACGACCGGCGACACGGCCCAACCTGTAGTATGCGTCATTGTTGCTTGCAACATGTTGCAGCGTGTTGCTTCGCTTGAAATACTCCTCGTCGCATGCATCAGTGCCGCATGCCACATGTTGCCCAGATGTTGCCTCGGTGGAAATGCGCCTTTAGAAATAAGATTTTCATTTCTTACTTTCTTGTACTCCAACTTCTCCATCCTTATTCACTTACTGAATGTATTAGATTGGAAGTTTGTAATGTTACATCCTACACATCCACATAAACTTTTTATTTAAAACTACGTATCATTTCTTCCAATTACCAGTGCTCGGGTAATTGTAATATTTAATTTAAAAACTTAAAAGGCCGCAGGTAAAGATAGTACCAATTGTCTCTCCAAAGAATTTTAAGATTTCTTTACTATTAAATGTCATCAATTTCATACAGCAAATTTCAATTTGCAAATTGAATTTCTTAACTGGAATAAATCAAAGCTGAGAGAAAAATTTTAGACCAAGTTTTATTATTCTGTGGACAATTTCATGCTAGTTAAGTCTTTCTGGTATTGTAATTTAGATATTAAAATATTTTATGGTAACTTCTAGGTGTTAATGCCCATCCAGAAGCAATACTGGGTACTGAACAAGGTTTCTCATATTTACAGTAATAACCGAGTAATAAAAGCTTTATGGCTCTATTTAATATGAACTTTTATTTTAGTTTTATAACTTAGCAAAATACACTTACAATATGCACTGAAAACTATTTACAGTTAAACAGCTCATTTTCACATAAAACAATATAAAATAGAAAAGCACTGAGAATGAACATAAATAAATGATGCACTTTTTGTGCAGCTTGACACAATAGCAACACTTGTGTGATGAATGTTCAGGAAAAAAGTCAGTACAGAGTGTTGCTATAAAAGTTTCAGTACAATATGTGGATTTTCTTTTATACGTGGGGAAACCCTTTTTAAAGAGATTCAGTCAGCAAAAAGCGACTACAGCTTCAGTCCCTCCAAAAATCATAATATGAGAGTTCAGAGCAATAGAGTATAGCACTGCCTTCAGGCCATGCCATCTTCATCTTTCCTATTGTCCAGCCGTTTCAACTGAAATCAAAATAAAACACTATTAGAAATGCAGAAGTAGATTTTAGAGTGAAGGTTAATTAAATACATGGCAGCTTGTTAGACCAAAGAGTTGTTCTAACTATACTACTTTCTTGTAACCCAAAGACTGATAAAGTTGCAAAAATTATAAATTTTAAATTTGCCCCCATTATTATTCCACCTTTTTTTTTTTTTTTTTTTTTTTTTTTTTTTTTTTTTTTTTTTTTTTTTTTTTTTTTTTTTTTTTGCAATGTTCAAAACTTCCTTCTTAACAGTAAGACTTCAAAGAAACATTGAAGACGTTATATTTGTGGAACATTTCTCCATAAATATCCAGCATTTCTGGCTTCACACTGAAGTTAGAAGAGATACGGGTGGCAACCAAATAGATAAGATACTATTTATTAATCACAAGAAAGTGTAGCTAATAGTCTCAATAACTCAAAGATTATATCAAAAAGATATGTTAAAACTTTAATACTACAACACACCCATTTTTAGAATTACAGTTACATTAAATCACAATGAAAAGCCAAAAAACATACAAGCACTACATAATTTTTACACTAACCGATGACACAAAAAAAATATGCACCAATTCCAAGCAATCAAAACTAATCCTCAAATATAACTGACCACAACCAATCCAATTTTAAACACAGCTGTATATGCTCTGCATGTTGGGAATGTCTTCCCATGTTTTGTCACCCTTCACTTTCCAGCATGGAGATTGCATGTTCTGGAAATTAACAGCACAGCTCAGAGTTAAATATGTATTTCTTCTATTTAAAAGCATCAAAAGGTGTGTGCGCTTTTTTTTTTTTTTTTTACCATTTCCAGAAAACCGAATTTGAGCAGTAAAATTTGAGACTGGAATTCGAACCTAATACTTGCAGTCCCATTTTTGCTGACCAGAGCTTTGATTTACACTCACCAAGATCACTGCTGGTTTCTTAATACAGACCATGACAAATTTCCACTTTATTCTTTGCCAAGAATGCCAAGTCTCTTAATTACTGCCCCTTCAATGGCTTTTGGTTCTACACATTATGTCTTAGTAATGTTACAACATAATGTACCAGTATTTGTCATTCTAAAGTTCCATTTCCAAGTGGAATACAATCCAGTTTATGTTTTTATCTTCAGACATAAAATAATGAATAATAGGAATGCTTGTAAAGTATTAAACCAATTACTCTTCTGCAAATTGTTTAGTCTACCCAACTAAAGAGATAGCCACAAAAGCTGACCAAATTTTTTACTGTAACCCTGCTACTGCAACCCTACAGCTGCAAACAAACACACAAATGAAATGGTTAACCATTTTTCCCCCCTTGTTAAATTTGGTAGATACTAAAAAATATTAGAAAACTGACAATACAGCCACACTATGATCTGGCAGGTCCTAATAACAATGGCTCTACTGTAAATACAGAATATTAAAACACTGAAGAGTAAGATCCAACAAAAGGATACCAAATACGGAATGAGGATATCACAAAAATACAAAGCAAAATGATGCAAGAACAAGGTCTTTCCCATTAGATAGTTTCCAACTTGCTCAAATGTTTGGGGGTCAAATGAAAAAGAGGTACATGGTTTCATGAAGTCCAGCAATTAAAGTCAAATATCATGGAATTAAGGTTAAAGGCATAAATAGCTGATAGAAAAACAATGTAAACTGGCTAGTATATTCCAAATTGATAGTCTTAAATATATCTCTATCTTTAGAATGTTTTATGGCAAATTGGAAATACATTAAAATTTAATAATTTGAAGAGATAATGACCATGGAAAAACCTACAATTTTTCCATTTTTAATTTTGAACAAAGAATGAATTGCATTTATTGGAATGACTTACTCAAAAGGGGACAAAATAGGGAAAAGGGGGAAGGGGGCAGCATTTGGAAGAAAGCAAGGTGGCCAATTATAACAAATTATTGAAATTTGGTAGAAGATATTAATGATGGTCAGTATAAGTCTCGAGGTACGGAATGCCAAAGAATGAATGCACCATACATAGAGCAAGAGAGTAATCCTCCTCCGAATGTCAAAATTAAAGCCATGTCTTTGATACTATTTTATTGGGAAAGATAGAATTCTTATCTACAGATTTACTAAAACAAAAACACTGAAATACATGTGCTTTCTGAAACACTCAACTTGAAAAAGGAGAATTTCACATACATTTTTCCAGAACTACACAATTCCCTTCAATGAAATAAAATCTACACTATATTCCCATCTACATTATTTTCCCCAGAATTACATTTCTCCTCATTTGAAAACTTCATTGTTACCTGAGTCATAACAAGTCTTAGATTTGAACTGGGAGCTTAGATTGACTTGTTCTTCATTTCTCTGGAAAGTTGAAGTTTGAGAAAGTAATAATTTACAAGCATGAAAGATAGAGGTTTATTTCAAATACACAAGTTATTTAGGGCACATGAAGTACCTCTTTCTCCTGTACCTGTACTGGACTGTATTCTGTGTCAACATCCACTGAAGGGGCTGTGAAGGCATGTTTATACAGGAGTGCAGCAGCAATGCCACCTAGAATTGGTCCCAGCCAGTATACCTGAAAATGAATATAAAAAATATTAATGGTAATACAAGTAAACTATTAAAAAAAATAAAAAAAAATCCTCAAAGTTGTTTTACACAAAAAAGTTCCCAACCACAAAATCCATTTTTGTTCAATGGAAAAAAAAATAAAATTAGATTGAATTATGATTTCTGGATATGTCAAGTTTTTTTTATTTTTAAAAGTAAAAAAGTATGATGCTGTATCAATGTGTGTCAAAAGTGGTTTGTCATTTTACATGATTTGTGTCATTGAAACACTAAGATTACAGCAATGTCAAAGTAATTTTCTGAAGCAAATCCATTCTAGTCAGTGTGGTAAACTGCTGGAGTACTAAAACTTTCCTGTACAAGTGCAGAATTCCTTGACTAAAAGTTTTTGAGTGCCACAAATTATGCAAGGCAAAATTTACCAGTTGCACATCCCTCTGCAATTTGCTATTGAAGTGCCAATAGGCAAAAATTTGCTGTAAATTACCTTGGAGGCAAGATTGCAGCTGAAGATTTTCCTCTTAGGTAAAAATGCAAAGGCTGTGATCTACAATGTTTTACGTGGGGAAGAACCATTCATTAAACTATATATTGCCAACAGTTGTGCAAACTGGACAATATAATATGATCTGGCAAATGTAAAGAATATTGTTTCCTCAGATGACAACCCACATGTCACTAACCATATGGCAGTAATTGTTAAATCTTTGCTAGGATATTTTGACTCTCCCTCCATATTTTCAGTACCTAACACCTTCCAAGTATAACTTTTTCCACTTTGTCAGTAAGGAGCTTATAATAATCATCTAGAACAGATTTTCCAGTGTTAAATCATAGCTGTCCTATGAAAATGGCATCATGAATATTTATAGAAAGAGATAGATGGGTAATGATCATTTTCTTTTACCACAAAAATGCGAAACATTTTGGATCAACTCTGATAACGCGTCTCGTCTGGTGTGGAACCCAGGTCCGTTTATATTAGACTATTGTGAGACTCAAAAATTGGAGGATTGCAGATTAATTTGATGTCAAATTCCAGAAGGAAGATTCTAGAAAAACCATTTGCTCATTTTTTCAGCATTTTCCATCAGAAAGTGAAGGATTTCAGTTGCTGCAAACGATGAAACTTTGCTATTTTTCAGTGGTTCCACAGCCAATTGCGAAAGTGCTGAATGGAAGTCATCACAGTCATCAAAATGGAAGAAACTAAACTGTTTGATGGTAGTAACTAAAAACCAATGCTTATGGCCAATCACTAAGAAGAAATCATTCTAAGGGACTTTCCCCCTCAGTGACAAATTATGAGAACTTATTTGCACAATGGAATGAATCACTATTTCTAGTTCGATTACTCTATATTAAGTAATTGATACCTTGATAATGATGCAGTAGTTTATGAGGCAGTAGCTGTGAGATAATTTTTGACCCAGAATCTAGTGTGTACTTGAGTTATCCACCCCACTC
Source organism: Vandiemenella viatica (assembly GCA_031002005.1). Classification (NCBI taxonomy): domain Eukaryota; kingdom Metazoa; phylum Arthropoda; class Insecta; order Orthoptera; family Morabidae; genus Vandiemenella; species Vandiemenella viatica. The sequence goes on from CM061921.1 coordinate 388,330,566, forward strand.
CTCAGATTTATTCCATTGTAACCATTTTCTGCTACCCAACAACAAAGGTGTCCAAACTGCAGAAATTTTTTTGAACACTATCACCAGAAGACTTGCAAAGATTCTTACAGCAGTCTTCACTAAAATGCACCATCCTGTATCCATGCAGATGGTATGTACTTTGAATAAAATACAGATTATACTAAATTGTTTGAAATAAAGAAACCATTCATGATGTAGTTTTGTACCTCAAGACAAAAATTGATATACAGAAATTTTTTAAGGCCTTTGATGTTTGTGAATGCACTTTTAAACAATTGTTAAAACCAACTTAATTTTACTTGGAATAAATTTGGAAAACTTCCAACATTATGGCAGGAATTAATTGTTCAAAGATTTGTTTGAAGTGCTCTCTCTCTCTCTCTCTCTCTCTCTCTCTCTCTCTCTCTCTCTCTCTCTCTCTCTCTCTCACACACACACACAAAACCAAATGATAAAAAGTTAGCACTACTTTGCCTATAATTGAAAGTACACGACACGTGTTATTTAATATAACTGCAGCAATAATCACCTAAATTTCACATACTTAGATTTACCAGCCATATAAATGTCTAAGTAACGTTTCTACAGATAAAAGTTTTAAACAAAAAGTTTACTAACCCAGTGGTTTTCCCAGACATTGCATATAACAGCTGCACCAAGGGATCTTGCAGGATTCATGCTTGATCCAGTGAAGTCAACCTGAAAGCAAAGGGCTTGCATTACATTTAATATGATCAAAATACTACAATTTCACATGATAAAGGCAGCCAACCCTCACTGTAGCAATTCTGAATAAAATAGCATAACTTTATTTACAAATCTAGTCTACGATTTCTGACTTATAAAATTTGTAGAGGGAAGGATCTAAGTAGGATGGCGTAAAATCAACTTAAAATGAGAAAATATTTTTCTGCATCAAAGAATTCAGCAATAATCTTAAAAGGGGGGACGGAGAAAGAAACTGGTCAAGTGGCAGTTGAACCCCATTCAATGAATTAAACATGTATCAAACATGTCTTAACTTAGATGTAAATCCCAACATTTTCTGGTTAGGTAGTAATCCCATTGGAGTTATCATCAGATAAGTTAGGATGAAATTCACTCCGAATTAAGAGCTCTTTCAATAAAATATTAATTTATGGCAAAATATTCTAAAAATTAAAATGTTTAAGCTGTTAGCAGAACAAGCAAAGTTTATTCCATCCAAGAGTTTTTAATTTTTATTGTTTAAATACAGGATATGGTCAATATTGGGGACAGATTTAAACTTCCTAAAGATAGAAGTGCAAGATAAAACTTATCAAAATGGTTCAAGAATAGTAACCAACACTGCTCACATTTTCAATTTCAAGGGGGGGGGAAGTAATTTAGCTTTCCACTTAAGCTCTAAGTATCTATACACAACCCCCTTTACTTCTATATAACTCAGTTGAATACAATTTTTAGTACGATATTCATTTTCAGAGAAATGTAACAAGTTTGATATATTATTTACAAGCTACAGGAAGGTGACTGTCTCGTAGCACAGTGCTCTATTATCCTATCCAAGTTCCTCTATTCTTGCGGGTTTTCCTATCTTGCTTTGGGTCCATTTCCTTTATATGTTACTCTTATTCTAGTTCTTATAATTTTCAAAACTTAACAGTATCCATCAATGAAAATTTTACAATTTTAGAATGACTTCACTACAACTTAAAACACTGATAAAGACCAACCTTCCATAAATTACCATTAAATGACTGGATATAAATCTTTAATTACAAATACTGTCAGAAATTAAGGCTTATTGTTTAAGAAACAAGTGTAAAAGTGCTTTAGTGGTCATTTAGAGGCCATGTTGAATTTTCATGTTATTCATTTACGTATTTACTTCTGGAAATTTTATTTTGGTGATAGATTAATAACTATACCAAGGTGATATGTCCACCTTCATTTTAAACATAGTTAAAAAAAATCTTTCAAAGGCATCATCTTAGAGGGTATCATTCCTCAAATATCTTTTTAATATGCTGCTCAGTATTGTCTTATACGACTTTACACGGAAAGTTGAGATCAGAATTTCTGATATACCAGTGTAATATTTGCTGTAGTCATTTCAATCTGGCACTGCTAAAGTTAATTCTGAAACATGCTATTGCTTACGGCAAATTTAAATCAATTTTCATAAATCACCTTAATTTTTAAGTTTTTGAAAACAGTGTTACATTGGTTAAGCCCATTCAACTCAGGATAACTTGTCAATTTTTCACATACATCCTCCAAACGGTTTCAAAATAACAAGGTTTTTTAAATGTATTATTCAAAGTTTTATCACAAATTTTTTTACACAAGTTAAAAAAAGTCAACTTACTGCAAAAAGATGTCCCAGTGTAATTGTGAGTCCAATTGCCAATGGAGCAATGCCCTTAGATTCAGGTTTGTTGGAATCACAAACACCACAGATGACAAGAACCAGGACAAATCCTAAGAAAAATTCAACTCCAAAACCTTGCACAGGTTCCACACCGGGTGCCAGTTTTGTAACTCCTATGATGTCAGATTTTGCTACAGGAGTGAGAGCCTGATAATAGAAAAATCGAGGCATTAATTAAACATTGACAACAAATGCAGTTGTATACACAATAAAATAAGAATTGAATAATAATAATAATAATAAAGTTTACAATAATAATGAGCAAACAGTCTAATAATTTACAAGCACTTATCAGAAGTGATGGGCTGATTACAGCTGTGCTCATAGGAGTCACATTTTGGTTGAATTGTGAAACAATGGATTTAGTTTTATTAAGGAAACGACAAAGGGGGATACAGTTTTATGTGAGAAGGGAGGGTATCTTGCTGTACTATTCCATTAAACCCAGATTCTTGAAAACAGTCTTCCAACTGTGATTCAAATCTGCAAAAATTTCTAGTTTCAATATTACGTGCAAAACAATTCGAAAATATTTAACATGTGGAATAAAGCGATACTTTTTAATTTGAAATTCATATGGTCTTTTTATTTTTTAAAGTAAAACTACATTTCCACAAAAGTTACAAATGAAATTACTTTCCTCACTATGGCAGAGTTTTACTTTTTTTTTTTTTTTTGCAGCTTCCTCTAAGTGAACAGATTACTACAGAACATATCTGGTCATTAAATAGGGAAGCATGTTATTTAAAAAATAGGTAAAACAAACCTCTTGTTTGTTAGAATGCTGCCACTGAAAAACATGCTTTTTATTTGTTCACATAAAAACCTTTTCTTAAAGTTTTTAAGAACATATTAAAATTTATTCTGGCAGCTTGTGCAAAATCTTTAAACAACTGCATTTAGTTTTACGGTGCATTTCCGCGTACGATTTCGTGCAGAACCCACCTTGAATGCAGGCTGGTTGCTTGGTTTGCATGTAACCAGGGGGGGGGGGGCTAGGAGACTAAAGCCCCCCCCCAAAAGTATCTAGGTCCAGCTCCGAAATTATAATTTTGGAGACTTTTTTTAGCTCTACGGATACGAGGGGCCCGAGGAGACCATAAATACTACTACCCTTTGCCCCCCTCCCACCCAAAATCCTAGATCCGCCCCTACTACTTGCAGCTTGTCTACAAATTACTATTGCCATTGTACACAGTGAACCATATGACAAAATCCACAAGAAAACTTAAAGTGATGGTAAAATAGAAAATAATCCAACATAAGGGATCTATAATACTATGAATTTTTTCAGGAACACTTCCATATCAGTGCTTGCAATTGAATGATTGTAATGTCTTACATTGCCCCTTCATTCTGGGCACTATCCATAAAAAAAAAACCAAACCTTGAAAATATTTGCTATGAAATTTTTCAACAATATCCAGGCAGCTTGCCAAATATTACTTCTATAAATGCAATATATATACAATTTTCTTGCTGAACATTTCACACCATTAACATAACCCAATTATGCATTAAACTAGCAACAAAAAGTGACCGCATGCAAAGATATGTATGGATGACACATTGCAAACTTGTTGGCCCAATCTGAGGTCAAAGGGATTGAGATTACACGATCTTGGCTCGGCTATTTTCATGATGTGTGCTATAACAATTTGTTAGTAGTTTCTCCCCAAATTAAAATACTTATTCCCAAATATTTTTAAGTTTCTCTCCAGGAATGTTTGCCAGTACCTTTATATTAAGCTCTATGTAAAATGCACTTATTTTAATACAGATAATCTTATCGGTTTTCTATCTTGCACGACAAAATAGCAAGTATATAACACCATTCACAAATTCTTTAAAAATATTCTCAACTTGTTACTAAACAGTCTTATACTATAGAATAATTTAGCAAAGTTTGATTTAAATCTGAATCCCTCTAGTTCCACATGCCAGCGACTGCAACATCCCTTCACCAAAAGCATTTTTTTTTCTGCAGGTAGAGAAATGTGTTTTGGCTACAAACAGTACACTGAAACATGCCTGTTACCTGCTTTAATTTAATTGCAATGGAGCACAGGCTCTGGTGGCAATTTCCCTACACACCCAACTTCCCCCTATCCTGCATCCACCTACATTTGCCCTCCACAAATTTTAACTTCAAATTCTTTTAACATTTTTGGTAAGTTATTCATTTCCCTTGGTAACTCATTCAAATCCCTGACACCCTTACCTCTTTCAACAAGTATAGAAGGGGAAAAGTTAGATAGTTGTGTGAAAGAACAATTTACACTTTAAATCAATTATTCTTTTGCCACGGGAACTAGCCAATCAAAGAAATTGTATATTTCAAAACAATTTAAAGAAACCTCAGCAAATTTGTTGCTTTTACCTTCAAAATTGCACTTCCTGTGATTGAACCAACACACTGGGCAATTATGTAGAATATTCCTTTGAGAATCGTAATGTTGCCCGTGACGAGCATTCCTGCCGTTACTGCTGGGTTCACGTGAGCTCCACTGACGTGACCCACAGCCTGAAAGAAGAAAACCCTTTAAATTTCAAGCAGCGCAAAAGCGTGGACACGTGAGCGACTGTCCAGCCCACACAGGGTCCAAGCTGCAAGACCAAGACCAGCCGAAGCTCGCAATAATGGTTCAACTACTGGCGCAACTAATCAACGTCATGATCCCTTAGTGGATACTAACATATAAGGACTCTCGAGTCCACAGATCCTCAACCCAATATAGAACCGAAAATTTTATGTTTGAAGCCCCCAATAAAAATTCAATGTATTAAGATGAGTCAAATAAATAAAATAAAAATAATCCTGATCCGATGGCCGAAAAGAGCAACTGCTTCAGCCAGGGGAATGAAAGATAATAAAAAAAAAAAAAATCACCAAGTATAAGGAGTATCTTAGCTCAGATTTAAATTTTACTAAATAATAATGTTAATACTAACCAACCAACAAAGAATTTACAAGTTTTAATCAAATATCTAATTCTTCCATCTCATGTCAAAGCACTAATATCTTATCATATGCAATCATATTTCTCCTTATTTAATATAAATTAATTGGTTTTGCTAACTTAAAAAGTTAGAGATTGGTAGCTTTGTAGAATCGAGTCAACTATTCACAATATTTTTACAGCAAAAAATTATCTTTGAAAGGACACAATTACATTAAATAATTTTAATTAATGACTAAAATTTTTTCAAGTGACTTGACAATGGTGGCAGAGTTTGCAACTGCCGAAACATCGTGTTTGATTGATAGACCAACTCTGCTAGTTATCCGAGAAACTTTTATTCATTTTCAATGCCGAGAAAACATCCAGTATTATATAATTTTAATTACTGTCTGTTATATATTTCTCACCTGTACAATAGCCATGATTGCAAGACCAAAAGTAAGTGCAATCAGGACTTGACTGGTTTTGATGTTGGGATCACCACCAACATAAACACAACTTCCACAGCCAAAGAAGTTCAGCAACAGGTTTCCAAGGTACTCAGCAAGGAGAGCTTTCCAGATGCCATTCTTGTCCATTATTTCACTTACTCCGAGCCTTTCTTTGAATCCTCCAGCCATTTTGCTATTTTTATTCTGAAAACATGAAATGAAAGAATGACAAACACTACGATAATACCTAAAGCACTTTTATAACGCGTTTTTCATATTGCTTTAGGACATATAGGTAACATTTTTTCCATTTCCAAATTGGCCTGAACTATAAGCCATTTCCCCTATCATGATAACTATTTTAAAGGCAAGAATGATAGTTTTTACCAATTTTGTCAACTTTGGTAGGTTCTTTTGTTCAAGAGAATATGAACTTTCAGATTACTCTCTGCATTTTAAAAGTTTCAATTCTACTTCTATATTATTTCTCATTTAAAAGCTCACATGAAGCAAATAAAATATTTTCTGTAGATATTTCATTTTACATTAGTTTCATAGCTATTTAAGATTCATGGAGATTGACATTTGTAAGTTTGTTTGCTAATCCTTTAGAGGAGGCTTCTGAATTATGTGAAATATATTTACTGCATGTTATCTACGTCAAGACCAAAAACTTAATTTTTTTTCATAAAACAGGACGGTGCTATCCTTTTTGTGATGCATATGGTTTCCTAAATAATTTACTGGCAATGAATCACTCTTTTTTATATAATGTTTTTGCAATTCACATGATGCTCAAGATTTTCACTACCTCCCTAGTTACAATATGCACATACTATGAACAGAAGCTGACTTTCTTCAGTCATGTACTAAAGCACATTTTTTAGGTAAACTGTCAGCAAAGTAATAAAGTTTTAATAGCACAGAAAAGAGTTATTAGGGTTTGAGTGCAGTTAAACTAAGAAGTTCTTGCACACAACTCAAAGCTGCACATTCTTACAATAACTTCCCGGTATATTTATTCTTTCATATGCTCTGTTATAAAACATAGATTCCTAGGTACACAACTTTGATACAGGAAACAAAAATAGCTTGCACAAAAACTCAAACAATTATCAATAGTACAAAGAGGTGTTAATTATTCTGGGCACATGTGTTTAATAAACTTCCCAAAATTGTAAAACTGGCAGATAATGGTACATTTAAAGAAAAAGAATTATTGTGGGCAACTCCTACTTTAGTTAAGAACTTCTACAAAAGAATTTACTGATCTCAGATGACTTACAAAACCCAGTTGTAAATTTCAAGATTTAAGTAGTTTTTCACCATCTCCGAAGTCCATGAACGAGGATAATAAATGAGAAAAAATTACATCAGTTGAAATGAAAGGCACATTAATATTGCACAACATTTGGATAACCATTTGTAGCAATACTTCAGTTACCTTAAAACAGTGGTTCAACAGAGGGAGGGTGAAACAGTCACTTCCTAGGGTCCGTGTTTCAAATACCCCTTCTCCACAGATACAGATTTTGGCATCCTACCATTTTATGAAATTGTGGTGTACTAAAATCAAAATTGTCTATTGCTGTATACCAAATTTCAAAGCCACCCACCAATTTTGTTACCCTTTAACAAATTATTGTACCTTAACCCGCTTTATTAATTTTTCAGTCTTACACATATCTCTAGACAGCATTAGACTTAAAAACTACAATAATTTGGATCCTGTGATCTTTGGGCCAACCAAATTTTCAGAAGTTAAACCATATGATCTCTATGTACACCTATATTTTCCCCCCTCTCACCCCCCCCCCCCTAGTTTTTCCTTTTTAATGTTTGCCAACATTGATATTAAAGGTAAGTAAATGATGTTACCATGAGTATTGTAATATTCTATTTGATGAACACATTTTTGAAATGCATTGGTGAAGAAAGAAGTTTGTGGAAGTCTAGATGGTGGGTCATATCCTGAGACATGCGGCATTGGTTAATTTGTTAGTGGAGAGAATAGCCGAACTATGAACTGTAGAGGTAGGACAGATTAGAGTATATGAACCATGATAACTCAGTGTGTAATCAGAAACTCAAGCTACATTGAAACAATTTAAAATCAAACAATTTGTTGATGATCTACAAACACTGATGATTTTAAAACAAGTTACAAATTAAGCATATTTACATCAATCAAAAACAGTTAACTGCAAGCTTAATATCAAACCTCATCTTAACTATTTTTTGATAGCTAATAATCGGATCTGAACTTTTCACAATTATCTTCTGCATCCCTAGAGCAGCAAACTGCATCAAAGTTATGAAATTGTTATAGAATATATTTTCTAAATTTATCACATTGCTCCATTGTTCATCCTCCGACAAGACCTACAATTAAGGAACGTATTCTTATTTAACAGAAGCTGGTAAGCCTGTTTGCAAGTATTTTTGCTACTATTATTCACCATTATGAATAACTTTTGCCAGAAAACATTCAATATTCAGAAAATTATTCAAGGACCTCTTACTTAAGGATACATTGATTTACCAGACAGATTTCATATGTTACTGAATTACTTTATTTCTTATAGGCCAGTTTACAGTTTCCAAGGCCACAGTGTTTTGTTTTTTTTTTTTTTTGATAAAATTACCAAAAAATGATTTCCCAACGAGTTTTGCCATAAAAATTGATGGCTGCAGTACCACAGTTGGTACAGTAGTCTAGAACCATTTTCAGACGTGTATTGGAAGAAAAGCATTGATGTTTCAAACTATGTGATACGAAAATCCTGACCCATTTCATCCCGCGGGAAAGCAGGGACAGAATGAACGCCGGGATAAGCGTTCGACAGTTTTATTCAACGCGAGGCAGGTACTCTTTCTTTTAGAGTGCAAAATTACTTCTAAACGGCAAATTAGCAAACTGTATGATCTGTAGAACGAAACTACAAACCAACGTATTAGATATCCATATGGATATTTGAAGAATCGTCAGTTCACGACTAGAGATTTGACAATTGCTGCAAACGAATAGTTGTGGTAAATGAAATACATATAATTACACCAAGAACCATGAGGGACCCACTGGCTCTAGTTTCTCCGGCGCTGACACGGGGTTAACTGGTTCCAGTCCTAGTGGCAGAACAGAAGTGTTGGTGTACAATTCCTTATCACCAGATTGTGCACTAAAGTTATGGATTCAATCGCAAACCTCTCCCCAAGCAGAATGGAGTAGGGCATAGGACACTGTTGCCTGACGCTCGGTCGGGTGGGGACGTTCATCTTCCCGGAGTTTCTTTCGGAAGAGTGGGCCTGAATGAGCCGGCACCGCTGAACATACCCCATTAGAATATCGCAAGAAAGCTTCCATGGAGGATTCATACCCCCCCGCCGGGTAGATACAAAATACGTTTTTTTAATAAACATCAGTGAAATCTGACTACATTTCGTCGTGACAGAGACTGAAAAGTTAATTTTTCTGTCCAAAGTTTTATAAATCAGAGGCAATTCATTCCGAAGGCAAAATTAAAAGTGGACGAGAGGAAATTCAGTGCAGCAGTTCTGTAATAAACATATCCTTAAAAATATACCACCAGAATTTTAAAGAAATACTCGGATTAATGCAAGTTTCACTTTAGTTGAAGCATTGTTATAATCTGTAGATTTCTAAGCGAGACAAGCCTATGGGAGTTTTCTTCGATTAAAATTCTCTTCCATTCACTCAAACTGTTTCACTGCAGACATATCTTTGCTTGGGGCCATACATAAATTAAGTCACAAATTTCATTTTTACACCCCTCTCCTTGTAACTTCATGTCACACTTTGCCTCTCCCCCTCCCCGTTATGACATCACACATTTTGCAATTTTAAATTTAGAACTCTAGTACATAACTTTCGGCGTCACGAAAATTTGGTGCCGCTCCTAATTTGCCACTCCCTGTCACAAGTCATGGCCCCCTCCTCCATACGTAAGTTATGGATGATCCGTTAGAGTGGCAATAATAAAATACTTAAGCATGTTTGCAGATTTAACGACAAAAGAATAATGCATATTACTATAGAGAATTTACTTTTGTGATATAGTCACCGTACTCACTAGTTGGGACGAAGACATTAACTGTCAGCATGACAATCTTGGAATACATTAAACAACGTACCGCGGAGCCATACCTTGTATTCAATGTATACGACTCCCGCGCAATACGTACATCAATCATATTTTATAAACTCATATGGACAAAAAATGTTTATACTTAAAGTTATACTGCCACAAATGTGTTCAAACTTTTTCTTTTTGGGAGGGTGGGGATACGCAACTTTAATATAAGATTTATTTTGTCTACTGAACATAAAAGAATATTCAGTAGGCCCGTAATGTTTTGCTGTGGTTCATTTGTTGCCACGAATGGGGACAAAACATTGCACCGGACGATGAAAGTAGAGCTGTTGCATCCTAACCTACTTCAACGAAGACCTTATTACGACTTTCCCCTCGCATATATAGGAACTGGCAGAACCGTAACTGCTGTGGAGAGGCATCCTGCGAAACCGAGCCAAATGTTCGTCTGGTAATTAACGAACTTAACTGCAACCAACTAAGGCAAAACTGTCTCAATATTTAACCTAAATTGAAGTTAACCGAGAAAATTCTAAAATCTTACAACATTCGTAAGGCCAAATAACAGTCTAATGCCGGCTAACTAATTCACCCCGACATTGTCTCTAGTTTTTGTTTCGAAATATATTTTTAATACGTAGATGACGAGCACTAGCTTCCGCTATCAGGCTCGTCTCAAGAGTCTTCTCCTTTAATACGTTCGCATAAAACAATTTAGAATGGAGAAAGAGGGAAGAACTGGGAAGAGGGATCAAATACTAGATTTTGTGTACACTAGGACTGAAAATCGCGATTCCGCCGGGAATTGGCGTCATAATACTGCAGTTGTCAAACGCAAGACTCCGCTAGAAATACTTTCGGAAGTACATTTAACATCTTCTTGCTGGTCCTGGCTGTATTACAACCTAATTTCTGCTTGAAAATAATGGTCCAGGCTGTATTACAACGGAATTACCACTTGAAAATAATACTTCTTGCGATTGACTAGTGCGGTATTATGACGTCATTACTGAATGTTGTAGCCGAACCACGATCTTAGACCCAACATGTTACAACCGTAACAGAGCAAACGTCTCGTTTGTCAGAACTGATGGAAGACGAGCGGTTGATTGTTGCGCCATATCTTTGACCCACAGACCAATATCACGAGCCAACTACAGCTGCTGCTGCAACCTCTGTCTGCCGAGACATTTCAACACCTCAACACGCCTTTCCTTCATTTAGTCTCTTCACCTGTCTCCATCAAAATAGCAGGGCGTAAAAAAGTATTTCCACCTACCAGTAGTTCAATCAACGTAAACATCATTCCTGCATCATTTTATTAGCAGATTCTTTCTGTCATTAGATTTAGTACATTCATAGAAATTCCTCGTACTTAGCCATGTGAGACAGTCAACGTTTCGTAATTATGGCAAGTTTCATAAAGCCGACCAAATGGAAGTTACAGTAGCCTGACGGTATAACAGTCGAACCCACTGGTATTCGTGCCTCAAAATATCCGGAAACTGATGAATCTTGTTCGTAATAAATATGAAGCAACTGCGAAAGATCTTATACGCCGTGGGAAATCTGTGACCTTGACAGTACTCTTGAGTCAAGGAGAAACTACCTGAACTGGTCCACCCAGTAGCACTAGCTGCAGTTATTTTTTGTTTTGTTTAGTATATCCAATGTAGTAATGAAAGTCTTGCATTTTTTTACTTACTGTCAAAGTAGTCTGTACTGAAAGACTGAACTAACCCATGGGGAGGATAGTGAATGTTGCCATCTTTCTGCAAATCGTTTCTAAAAACAGCTAATTAGATGGCCGATACGACAGACCCAGTTCTACTACGCACGGCAAAACAGCCGAATGAGAGTTAGTACGTTGACTATTTTGACAGCATAATCAAACAGGTTATCGAAAGAGGCCGATATTTATTCGTACACAGCAACGATAAACAAAATTTCTCATTACAGAAAAGTCAATTTCCTATTATGAAGCTATATTAAAAATTTGTAAAAAGTTTTGCAAACATTTGCAGATACGACGTACGGACAGTAACTAGCCTCTTACGATAGTCTATAAACTTGACAGCAGCAGCATCGAACAATGTACTAACTAAGAAAATAGAAAGCTGCGAACGTTTTAGACAATCCTCGAGAATGAAGGTGCTGTCTCACTTTATGTCGTAGGAAAAAAAAAAAAAAACAAAAAAAAAGAAGTTTTTCTCAATCATCGCCAACAAGGTTTATAAACATCATGAAGCAAAAAGAGTTACTGTAATGCTGTAAGACAGGAGGAGAAAAACTTAAATATTTTTCGCTGGTGTACTTTCAAAGAAAGCCAGATATATCGTTAGAATTAAAACAAATCAAATTAGCAACAGTACACTGTAGTAAAAATTCCACTGCCGTCACAACTGAATTTAAAACACCTGCGTGATGCAGATTCTTACGACTTTAAAGCGAGATAATAGCTGATAACACTGTCCTTGTCAGAGGACTCTTTGATATACTTTTGATAACAGTGATATAGTTACTTAAAAATTTATCACATACCTATCGAATACTGACAATGTCATTTTGGTGTGAAGTTAGGAGTATCAATATTCTCTGATAAAATGTCACCACTCTTGCAGAACTCAGTGCCTCGTTATACACACGACTTTACTACAGAATAGGAAAAAGATTTGTGGGTCAGTAGTGAATAGAAAGAGACGAGCGTTGCGACAGAAGGAGATGCGGTAATTCGTTTAGTTGCTGTTGCTTCACACCTCTGACAAGTGAGAAATATTACTTAATGAAGAGTAACTGGTGCCGTTATGTCCTAAGTATAGAAACAGCCATCGACGAATCTTACGCGAAAAAAATTGTTTGCAAATAAATCACATACAGACAACAGATGGTAAGTTGTAGACTTTACGGTTTCACGACGTAGTGTAATTTTTATTATTAATATTATTATTTTTAAAATGACAAACACGATAATATTTGATGCTCATAATTCTAGTGTAATTGCTTATCTCAAAATTTATTAATATAAGCACTAACAATACAACTGTTCCTAGCAAGTTAAGGTTAAATTCAGTAACGAACTTTAATCACAATACGATTGTTCCAAACAGCGATGATATAACAGTGATATTCTAAACTCTGATCTAGTATTAAATCCTTCCTATGAATTGTGCGGTATAACTTTTAGAGGCACTTTGGTTGGCGCAACTGGCAAAGTTACAATAAAAAGTACTTTGTCTTAATCACTGTGATTCTATTCTATTCCTAGTCCCTTATACCTAGCAAAAATCTCTTAAGTGGTGGTTTTTTTTAAACACACTACTACCGAATCTACGTATAAGTGTACTGCTCTGTAAGGACAATTTTCAGGAATACTTGGATTTTTTAGTTAAAGCGCTTGAGCCGCGACCGTACCTGTTTGTTTCTCTCGCGTGGTCCACTCCCAGTTCACTTGTGGCGCGAGCTACCTCTCACCACTGTATTTCAAGCCTTGCCCTCCGCGTCCCACGTGACCTGCGCTTTCACGCCATTGGCCCGGCGCGCAGCCGATTGTTCAGCCACGTGGGGTCGTGTTGACGGAAAACCCTCGGCGCCGCGTTTTCTTCAGAGGACATGCCAACTGGTTTCTGGGATTCGCAGAAACGAAAGCATTGACTCACTACGGGAGGAATCTGACCCAAGGATGTTGTGGTGACGAAATGAGTATCGATTTCCAAGAAATCGCTCCTAGGTTCCTACAGCGAGGTGCTAGACATTGTAGTGTTTTAGAACTTTTATTCTACGATATTCTCATGCCTGAAGGGTCTACATCTATACTCTGCAATTAATAAAATTGTGGGTGGCAGAGGACAGACTAAACGCAAAAAAACGGATCTTTCATAAAGTACGGAGGGAGTGGTGGGGGGTATTTCTAAGCTTCGTGACGTCACGTTGGAAGTGCTATTGTAATGAAGTTCTACAGTCGGTGTGGGATGCGTAAACATAAAACTGACAATTAGAATTTCCAGGGCGCAAGATAAATGTAAAAATTCGTTCTTTCCACGATGTCAGAAGCAAACTGTAAAATTCTAAATTGCATTTGATTGTTACAGTGACCGCAACCCAGAAACATTTACTTTAAAGTAATTTTGTTGTAGGCTATTATTTTCGCAGTTGCTTGATTAATTAGTTGATAAATAACGTCAATGCAACTGGAAATGACGCGGAATCGCTTTTGTGGAGGTTATAACCGCCATCGGAAGCTGGAGAGCTAAAAAAAAGTCTAAAAAATAAACTACAAAGTCGATCAGCAGGGGGGGGGGGGCACCTCACGTAATTAATGGACGCCCCTCAGTACACTGGAACGACTTGAACCAGCTGACCCCATGGCAGCTCAGGTAGTTGAAAATTATAACGCAGGAGGTGATAATTTTGTTAGCACCTAATTATTGTTCACTGTTATTCCGGTGAAACATTTGAATCGAGCTGAGACATGGTTTGCTGATTTACCTCTTCCTAGACGCACCTAAAATCCTGGTTACTCTCAAAACAAACGGCAACGAATAAAGATTTCAACGTCAAACACGTACGACAACTGTCGATAGAAACAAGCACATGTTGGTACGAGGGTGTATTGCCACTACAAGGAAGCAATTACTTTTGAAATAATGCCATTACAATCGTCGGTACTTAAGGAATAATGTTAGCTATTTTCTTTTTTTTTTGCCATTACCCCTCGTCGACGTCGAAGTCATTAGAGGTGGGAAGGGATGCGGCTAGGAACTGAAGGAATTCGGCCAGGCCTTTTCAAGGAACTATCCCGACTTTCACCTGGAGTTATTTCGGGAAACCGGATTCTGCACGTCCTGACGGGGCTTCGAACCCATGTCATTCCGTTAGAAAAAAACTGTATAAAAAGACGCTAAAACTCGGACCTGCTATTCGGGAGGACACGGGTTAGAATCCACGTCCAGCCATTCATACTTCGATTTTCCGAAATCAGTCGAGGCGACTGTCGGGATGGATTCTTCAAGAGGCCATGGCCGAATTCCTTACCGTTCATTGTCCCCCATCCTTCCGGCTCTAATGAACTCGACCTCGACGAAGCGAGAAGCCATAATAAGAACAAACAAAAAACTGGAACGATTAACGTGCTTGTTTCCCAGCTAACACACTCGGTGACTTCGATATGCTGTTGTCCAAACGTCGCATATGGAAGAACTGATCCAGCAGCTTACTTCATAATATTCGAACAGTGAACCGAAAGTTAGTCACGATTTTTTTCGCAGTTCTGGTCTATCTTTAGTGATTTCTTCGGTCAGTTTGTATTAGCATCATTGGCAGCAGCGTCTTGATATTCTTCAGGTTGTTACGTAGATGAACAAACGAGTTAGTAAGCTTAATTGTAACAGCGTTGGTAATGAAGAACGATGGGTTGAGTTCTGAGAGCGTAGCTTAAGCGGAAACAAACTGGAGCCGCGAGATAAAGTACGGTGCGTCCGCTGCTATTAACAACACGCAATCTGTAGTTGACAGTCATGTTTTCTGTTGCAGTATTAATGAACTGTTTAATCCGGTCGTTAATAGCAAGTGGGGAAAAACTGCTAGTGTATTGTTTCAATGCTTTTACCTCTTCGATCCAAAAATTTTACTGTGGTCTCACCTCCGTGACTCAATTGTTAGCGCGTCTGACTAAAGCTCTGAAGGTCCAGGGTTGGAATCCCGGTCTCGGCGAGGTCTTTTAAAGGCCCTTAACACGACCTTCACCACTGGCACATCTTGCTGTGCAATGTGAAGTGGTTCGGATTCCACTTTCGATAGGGTATTCGGGTTAGGTTAGCTAAGGAGAAAAGGAACTATCCACTCTACCTCCAAGACCGGTCGTCCACTGGCACTGAAATCGTCCGTCTGACTGTTCGGCCGAATATGACCGACTAATCCCGAGGCATTGCCACGCGTCCACTGGACACGACCTGCTCGGCCGAATTACGGACCGATCCCATTGAAATGGGATTAGTCGGATGTATCCGGCCGAATGGCAAAAGCCTGTTGCACTCCTAATAAATAAATCTCCTTTTTTTCTAACTCTATCATACACTGTAGTGGTACGCAATCACTATAAATATTTTCATGAAAATATCTACGAGAAGGACAATTATTGCAAGTGCGTCTACTCATATATGATAATTATTTCATTAAAAATTTGTACAATAGAGACAACTGATTGAATTTCGTACCGAAATATCTAATTAATTATACGTTTGTATGTATATGTGTATCCGTACTCAAAGATGGAATAATTGTCAAATTTCGTGAGTGTATAGGTGTACGTACTGAAGAGAGCCACTGGCTGAAAAAATGCACGCGCGCGTGTGTGTGTGTGTAAGTATGTAAGTATCTATGTATGTATTTGCGTATGTGCATATAGGTACTACCATGCTCATAATAATCCGAACGACCTGAATTGCACATCTTTACATTTCCTCCTGGGACTTATTCAACCCATTATACACATCTACCAAGACTGTACTATACCCAGTAGGTGGTACATTCACGTTAATATCCAGAATTGAGACTCACTCACCTCACAAAAAAACGAGACATATTTAACATATTCGTTATACACATGAAAATATGGATTATATTTCGTTAGTAAAAGAGTTGTGCAGACATTCAATGCACTTCATTTTAGTTTTTTAAAAGATTCAAGAGAAATTTACGTGTCCATACAGAACATAAAAACTTACCGTTTTCAAACAAAAAGTTAATTTTGGACAAACGCTAGGATCATAAGAAAGGAAGACCTTATACCGAACATCTGTCACCAAAAATAACTAGATATTAATGATAAAATCAAGATATCCGATGTAAAGATAGTTTTAGGTTAGTGCGTTGACAAATAATTGCAGATTTTTGAAGTTAGTTAACTTTGCGGTGTGCTATGAAGATATGTTGTTATTTTACTACTATATTTAAACTTATTTTAGATATATATGGAAAAACTTATAACTAAATTACTGTTGTCGGTGACATGAGATATCGTCAACGCAGTCTGAGTTGACAGTATTTTAGCGTCAAGAATGGGTAATCACGTTTCCATTATCTGCATAACTGCAAATATTTGTTTTTCAACACAATGTGGATAAACATAATGATCAGACTAATTAAAGGAACACACACACAAGCCAACGCCCTAACGTACACTGCCTGTTTCTTTGCCTGTCAGTCTCAACCCTTAAACTTTGTTATAATAATCCTCTCGCATGACAAGCTGAGTGAACAAAGAGTTTCCACTCTATATTTGGGCGATAAAAACTCCACCATCTTCCGAGGAAGTTGGGAAACACTTGTTCACTCAGCTTGTCACCCGAGAGAATTGTATTTATGGGCAACGTCGAGAAAAAATTCGTTCTTTAATATTTGTGATTGCGAACGACTTTGATTATTTATAACCTTAATTTAGTTTTAATTTTTGAGAAACATGGAATGGGAAAAAATAATAAATATCTTATTGGCAGACTGAAGAAAATTTTCTTGGCATAATCTTCTTACAGTGACGTTTAAAATGTTTACATTTATATTTTTATTTGCTGATTTCTACTAAGTTTTTGTAAAAATCAGAAATAAAAATCTAATTCCTCGCTGTATTTACGAAACTACTGATCAGTAAATCCATTCTGAACCCCTTTCTCCTTATGTTTATAGAAGAACTTATAGCGAATTCCGTCCAGTTTATATTTTTCGCAAAATAACTAAAAGAGTAATTTTAACAAATTAAATGGTACTCCAGACAATTTTTACTACAAAAACTTATATTAACACTCTCTTACTGAATTTCATGATTCGGAGAGTAAATATGTTGTTAAAATTTACATCAAGCTTTTCAAAATTTATCTAAGATTTATAAATCATTTCTTCTGTTTGATTTGTATATACCATTTGAAATACAATTTCGCAAAATGGGAAGCAGACTCTTTTTTTTAAACACTTTTTACTTGTTTGCTTTATGAATATATATTTATATTCTGAATTGAAGTTGATACACTATCAACCAAGCTAGCAACTGACAGATTTTATTTTATATTTTCTAGTAATTAAAAATTAACCAATATTCGTTTCTCCTATGATTCAACGAAAGTGTGAGCTTTCACTGCGATTACTGAAGTAGAACGTAAGCAGTTTTGAGACTTAAAATCTCTCAGCCCTGCAGCTCACCACAATCATACGTTTAAATGCACGACAGTCACAAAAATTATTGGAACGACTACCGTTCCTTGCAATATCTCACGCGAAACCGACAGATATGCTTATGGCGTCGGAACAGCATTTTGTATTCTTCTACCTGCTGAGAAAAGTTGTTACAGATATACACATCAGCATATGTTAAATAAGATGGATTTAAAAAAAAAAAATGAAACAAACACATGGAAGAAATGGAGGAAAAGAACTGACAAGTTGCAGTAAATGCTTGAATAATGCTGTCTAAATACAAGACAGTTGAGTTAAAATCTTGCAGTAGTTTGCTACGTTTCGTGAGAAGCCACGTACCGTGAGATTATTTAAATACCTACTTTCTCGTTCGTAGCTACGTGTTCTAAGTTTCTATTCACAGAACTTAGTTTTATTGTGATGAAAAACTTTTACAGAAGCAGACGGCTGTAATCAGTTTTGATATGGCCTATGTAAAATGAATTCTGTTAAACTTAGGGAAGTTATCAACCACAATGTGACACATCATCATGACATATCTGAAATCTTAGTACACATACAATGGAATAACACTGAAATTTTAACCCTAGAAATATTTGAAAAGAATCATATGCAGCAATTACAGGAGTCAAATAATACGAGGGTCGTCTCAAAAGTAAGTTAAACTTTAAAAAAAAAAAAATAACGCCCAGAATTTGTTTAAAAGGTTATATTTATGAAACTACATATATTAGTTATTTTTCTACATAATCTCCTTGAATTTCAATACATTTTTGGTATCGTGGTAAAAGTTTTTTTAATCCAGCATCATACCATTCTGCCGCCAAACTGGTTAGCCGTGTCTGAACTTCTTCTTTGAAAGTTTCTTCGTTTGCGAAGCGTCGTTCCCCAAGGTGTTGTTTCAGCTGTGGAAACAGATGAAAGTCGCTTGGAGCGAGATCAGGGGAGTATGGTGGGTGTCCGAAAACATCCCATCGAAACTCTTCAA
>CM061921.1:388350677-388387601 GCA_031002005.1 Vandiemenella viatica
GCCCAACTGTTCAATAAGCTTCCGACAGATATAAGATTAATTAATAACAAGGGAGAACAGTTCAAACATAAGCTTAAAGAGTATTTATGTGATAAAGCCTTCTACTCAATCAAAGAATATTTAACTGATGAATGAGGGAAGGAAAGGCAGAATAAAAAATTGTTTGTAGTAGTAGTTTGTACTTATATAGGATATTACAGCACATATTTGTCAATAACATGTAAAAAAAAAATGAATTAAACGATTTATAGTTAACTTAAGGCATAAAATTGTTTATTAAGATAAGAATAATATTGAATATACTGTACCTTGACTTGTCCTAATTCATTATACAAGTTGTATGTAAATGATATATAGGACCAAATAAAATGAATGAATGAATGAATGAATGAAAGTCTAAATCTGCATAGAAATATTAATTTTAAGTCTTTTAACCTCTTAACACCAATGGTGTTTAGGCAAACTTTGCAGAAACAAAGTTTACTCAATCGTTTTTCTTTCATTGTTTCATTCTGTTCCTTTGCTGACTGACTATTTGCACAGCCTCCTAAAATAAACGTTCGGATGCAACAATATTCAATCAGATGTTGCCCCAACCCGGCTTATATTTAAATATTGAGTAGTATCACGTAACACTTAGTTGTTTTAGAGTAATAATATCTTATTTCGATTCACAGCAAACACCGGTAAACAGTAAGAGTGAACCTAAGAAATTGATTTTATTCATTCTCTCATATTGTAATAGTCATCTTATCTTTTTTTAAACTTTACTTTAATCAAATATTTCAAGGTACCTCTAGAAATGAAATATTTTATATAAATAACACCTGTTAATCAAATCATTAATGGTAGTTACTAACATTTTGAAACAATTACCAAAATGAACTAATAAAAATATGAAATAAAATAATTTGATATTCGACTAGCAAAATTTAATCTCTTGAACTAAATATGTCCTGGCTATTTGTAGAGCGTGAAATTGTTCTTAAACTCAGGGCGCTTATAGGTCATCCAAATGCTGATCAGCCCATTTGCCGATTACTTGAATTGGAGTGTACTTGCGCTGAGGATAACTGACCTCAGCAACAATTGTGGGGCGTCTCGTTGTTTCACTATGTGGAAAAGGTTTTGCTTCCAATAATCAGTTGTCGTAGCACAGTGATATCCATTATGTGGCAGGAGTCCCGTTGGTGTACTGGCAGTGACCAAACACTAATCACTCTCACGTGCGACGTTCACTTAAACCTTTTCAACACACCAGTCTATACAACCTTCTCTCCCGCACTCTTTTCGCGACCGTCCTCCCGTCCGCCAGCACCTGACCCACCCCACCCTGCATGCATTCCAGCAGGGGTGTCCGGACTGTTATTTACATATCACGCCATCTCTCACAATGACTCAGAGTGTTCAGTAGCCTGTTACCATAAGACTTCACACCAAGATAGCCAGGAACCAAAATAGCCAGGTCGTGTTAGTTCAGCCCGTCGTACCCAAAATTAAATACATGAACATGTACAAAAGATGGAAAACAAAACATAAACATGAAATAAAATACATGAACATGTACAAAAGATGGAAAACAAAACATAAACATGAAAAATGTAATTTGGACCATTGCATTAACTTCCCCCTTTCAACAAATCAAAATACTTAGCAAAGGATTTTGATTTTCTCTTACAATTTCAAAATCTATTTTTTTTTTATTTATTTTTTTTTACAGTGCTTCACTTAAAAAATACATATTTCAACATTCAGATTGTGTCAAAATCTTTCATTTCTAGATATTTAACTATTTCTATCATGAATCAAACTAGTTTATGTTATCAGGCAACAAATCCCAAGATACGCAAAATCTCCCTTCCCATGCCGCATGTCAGAGATCACTTCGGACATGCTACATTCGTGTGCAACATACATACATATTACATTTAGAAGTACATGGCAACGTAGTTTTTAGAGACTTGCTTTATTCTAATCCAATAATTACAATATAAAAGAAATTCTTACTTACATATCGATCACCTCTATACCTTGTTAATCAATATTCTGCCATACCAATAACCTTAACTGAAATTTGCTCTGAGGCCATATATTCTTACGTGTCAAAATTTTGAAGGACGTGAAAATTTTCGTTTGATAGAGTGTTAAATATTCGATCTGGTGGAAGGTTTTGACTTAATGCTTTAAATCTCATTTATATAAATTTAATATCTATCTTTTCATTCAAAGTTAAACTTCACGATATTTTATATTAAAATGAATTGTATTTAAAATAAAATTTCAAATGTCTCTATCTTATAAATTTAAATAACCTCACTATGGTATTTCTTTAAGTTCCGCGTGTTATGCACGCCTATGTTCCCATTACCATCTTTTAATAAGTATGCATTTGGGGCAATTATTTTCTCCACTCGAAATGGACCACAAAATATGTGAAAGAACTTCGATATTTGTTTCTTCTCAGAATCTGATGGTTTCGGATTCTTTAATAATACCAAATCCCCTACTTCAAATGACTGGGTTTTATTTTTGTTCGCTCTCTCTTCCCGACGTCTTGCCTTTTCCAGGAGGTGTTCGCTTGCCTTTCTCATTCTTTCTTCTAAGTCATTAGTTATACCAGAATCAGGTTGATTTATGATATGTGCCGCTAGTGGCGCGATCTCTTGAGCGAAATGTAAATCAATGGGTCGGCATCCAGTTGAACAGTGGAAAGTGGTATTAAAATATGTTTCGATGCGTTCTAAATGTTTTACCCATCCAGAATGCTTCTCTCCAACCAGAAGACGAAAATACACTGATAATTGTCTCATGTACCTTTCAGCTAAGTTTGTTTGTGGGCACCTAATGGAGCTTTTTATGACTTCAATTCCTGCATTTTCCATTCCAGTTTGCCACTTCCTACTTGTAAATACGGATCCATTATCTGAAAGAATTCGGGTCGGCTTCCCGTAAATTGGCACGTATTTTTCAGTTATTATGCGCACTGTCTGCGCTGAATTTAGTCTGGAAACTGCGTATAATTTTACAAGTTTTGAAAAAGCATCCACGACCAAAAATATGTGTTGACGACCAAATTGTCCTTTTGGAATTGGTCCATAATGGTCAACACATAATAGTTGGTTTGGGCGATCTGTAATAATGGGATTACATTCCCCTATGCTCCGTGTGTTCGGATGTTTTATTTTCTGACAGATGTCACAAGTACGGGTAACCTGTCCAATTTTCCGTCTTAGGGCCACACAATACCATTCCCTTTTCATCATTATGGAAGTTTTTTCCTTTCCTTGATGGCCATGTTGCCCATGGTATAATTTTATTACATCATGTGCCAGAGCGTCCGGCAACCATATTTTCCATCCGCAAATTGCGTTTAACCTCCGAAAACATACATCATCATGCATTATGCACAGCATGGCAACAGTTCTAACTCGAGGACTTTCTCCACCTGTTCCATGGCATAGAAATTGCCTTACTGCTCTGATATCTGGCTGCCGTTGTTGCTCTAATATTATTCTTTCTTTTAGATCATCAGGGTTGGTCCCATCGTAAAACGTCATGACGGCCATGATTACTTCATTTGCTTTTCGTGATCGTTCTTGTGTCAGTGTGCGATCGACCGGATTCCTGCTCACCCAGTCTGCGACAGTATTATCTTTTCCTTTGCAGTACTCAATCTCTAGATCAAAAGATTGCAAAAATAATGCCCACCGGGTTATCCTTCCACTACAAAATTTAGCTTTCTTCAAAAAACTTAATGCCTTATGGTCTGTCCTGACAAAAGTCTTTCTTCCTGAAATATATCCCTGGAACTTCACCACCGCGAAATGGATAGCCGCCATTTCTAACTCTGTTGTATAATACGATCGTTCAGCCGCTTTAAGCGACCGACTGGCAGTATCAACTATCCTCATATTTCCATCTTTATCTTTCTGCTGAAGAATTGCACCCAAACCGTCCAAACTCGCGTCACAATTAATATAAAATGGAGTTTTAAAATTTGGATGAGCTAAACACACGTGTTTGGCAAATGCTCCTTTTATTCCTAAAAATGCTTCTTCTTGCGGCTCTAACCACTCCCATTTCTTTCCTTTCTTCAGGAGTTGGTATAGTGGCCCCAGTATAATGGAAAAATTTGGAATGCATCTCCGATAATATGTGCACACGCCTAGAAAACTTCTTAATTGCTTAATCGTTTTTGGCTTATTACACTCCAATATTTCCCCAATCTTATTCTTGTTGGGAGCCACTCCTTTTGTGGATATGGTATAACCGAGATAGTTTACCTCCTGAGCACATAGAGTCACTTTATCTGGGCGCAACGTTACTCCATGTTCTTTTAGAGTAGTGAGCAAATGTTGTAAGTTTTGAAGGTGTTCCCCAAAAGTTTCCGACCCTACTAATAAATCATCCACGTACATACTGCAAAATGTCTTTATATCCGGGCCAATAATCTCATTCATTGCCCGGATGAATCCACAGGAAGAATTTTTAAGGCCAAAAGGTATTCGGGAAAAAGTGTATTGTCTACCCTCAAACAAAAAAGCAGTATATTTTCGACATGACTCATCCAACTCCAGTTGATTAAAACCCGCCGTCAAATCGAATGAGGTCAACCAGCTTTTTCCTCTGAATCTGGACATTATGTCATAGATAGGTTCAGGTCGTTCTCCATCCCCTTCCATTCGTGAATTAAGAAGTCTGGCATCCAGACATATCCTAACTGTGCCATCCCCTTTTTCCACAACCGTTATTGCATTTACATGGGGTGAAGCCGCAACAGAAATTATCCCTTCGGCTAACATTGTGTTTATTGCTTCTCTTGCCGCCTCTCGATGTTTCTGCGGCACAGGGTACAAATGTCCTTTTATGGGTGGGCCACTACTGATATCAAATTTATAAACCAGGTCCTTAATTTTTCCGGGGTAGTATGAGAATACAGAAAGGTTTTTCTCTAACAGGTCTTCCAAATCGGTTTTCTGTTCATTGGACAAATGGTTACAGGTGCCGACCGCTTTCTCTAGTGCGTGCCGGACCTTTTCTTCTCATCCGCACGGGCGTACAAAGTTGCCATAATTCCACTAAACCGTTCGCCCGAAATTCGCGATATTTCTTCGTGTTCATATAGACTCATTTCCTCACTTCTTAATCCCACACCTTCTGCCGTTCTCGACCACATTATAGTTTTTGATATTAAGTTTCTTATAGAGTTGTCTTCCCAACTAAGGATCACTTTGTTTTTCTGTAAAGTGTCACACCCTAAAATGACATCAAATGCCAATCCCCTTACCACCAAAGCAATAATCTCCACTGCTTGATCTTCGATCACAAGATCTAATATCACCTGTTCGGTAACGTGTTTTTGTTTTGATCCAAAAGCTGGTGTTAAAACCAGTCTTTCTATAGGAATAATTTCTATCATCCTCCCCGTCCCTTGCATACGGCGTAATAAATCTTCGGAAATCGCCGTTAAAGTTGAGCCCGAATCCAGTAATGCATTACATGGTATATTTAAAACTATGGCTGAAATATGTGGGCACTTTGCTTGAATGGGTCCTGTTATCATTTGGTCATTTCTTGATTCTTCCTTATCGAATTCCGGTCCTCCCGATATCCAGTATTCCAAATTTTTATTTACCTCTCGCCGTTTGGGTTTCAAAGTATCCTCCTGATAAGGCGACAGTCATGCCTTTTGTGGTACCAATGGCATTTCGTCTACGGTATCATTTTCCTTACAACATTTCTTTGCTTGAGGGACCTCGTGCGGTTCGTTACTCTCTCTGCTTACTACTACTGCATTTATTCCCTGACGATCGTATTCCTGATTTCCCCCCGCCTGTTTTCTAGGTTGGAAATTTTCATTCCTTGGTTGGAAGAAATGTTTCCTTTCTTGTCCATTATTCCAGCTTCCTTGCCCTTGATTTCTTGCCTGTTGATTGTTACTGCGACCATTTCCTTGCTGGTTTCGAAAATTTTGATTCTTCGGATGATTCTTCTGAGGAGAATCTTTGCCTTTTTCAGTAGTGTCCACACTAGGCTTGTATGCTGAATCAATATTTTTTAAAGTATTTAGGAATTGGTCCATACTATGCAGAAACACTGGATTCAATTGACATCTTATGTGTGGGGAGAAATGAGAAGTCAAAGCAAATATCAATTCTGCATCTTTAGGCGGATTGTCTAGTTCTCTTGACAGTATAGTTAATCTAGAAGCATATCTATACATTGAATCTTCACCTTTTGGATTGAAACGGCCTTTGTAAATTCTTAGCATCAATTCTCCTTGTGCATTTAAATCCCAGTAAGTGGCCAAAAATTTCTCTTTAAACTCATTGTAGGAAACATCCGCTAAATTAGATACACGAAACCAGGATTTCTCATCATTATCTAACGCCTGCATGATCAACATCATCTTTAGAGATTCAGGAATATTTTTAATTCGAAAATAATTCTCGATTTCCCTTAGGAATTCCTTCGGATTAATTTTTCTTTTAATTCCGAACTTCGGAAGATTAAGTTCCACAGAACTGTACACATTGCTCCGATTTTGTGAGGTAAATTCAGCTGGTATCTGATTCATGACGTCTTGTCGTATATTGACCAGTTCGTCTTCTACTTTACTAAATTTTCCCGCGATTGAACTCTTAAATTCGTCATGAGATTTTATCAGATTTTCACGTTCTCCGCGAGCTGTTTCAAAAGTTTCTGCAACATTCTGTAAGCCCATTTCAATTTGCTGGCACCGATCCGCAATTGCAGTTTCTGCCAGTTCCCTTCTTTTTTCTTTCATTTTGATCTCCTCGCGGATTTGATTTAACTGCCCACTGGTTCTGTCTATGTCTTTGGCCGCCTTCTCTTTAAATTCATCAAACCCATCGCATCTGGACTTTAAGTCAGCTGTTTTATTGTTCAAAATTTTGACGTCACCCTGTATAGCATTTTGAAACTCGTCAAATTTGACATTTATTTCTTCCCGCACACATTTTAATTCATTTTGGACTGATTTGTGAACATTTTCAATTTTCTCTTCCAATGATTTTTGAAATGATTCCTGCCCCCTTTTCATTTCTTCATGCCCCCTTTTCATTTCTTCATGCCCCCTTTTCATTTCTTCATTCCCATTTTTGATCATTTCCATCAATTGTGATAGTAATTGTTGTGGAAATAAACTTTGCATTCTTTCGTCAACCGTTTCGCTTAATTCCGGCCCGCTAATGACAGAGTTATCTACCTGATCGTTTCCCGGTGGCAAAATTTTCTCAGAATCTTCTACCCTGGAGAGCAAATTTTCATTAGAACTTCCGGCTGCTAAACCCTCTAACTTTTCCATTTTGTTTGTCTTAACCTTACCAGATCGAAGAAACATAAAACTTTCCAAAATTATGCTATTCTTCTCCTAAGTGAAGAAGAAAATTTACACTGTAAATTTACCTTTTAACACACTCTACATTACGCATTGCAAAAACATCCGGGTAACACAGAATCATTAAATTTTGAACTTTATCCCAGTTACATCAAATTAATTATAATACTCAACCATTCAAACATCAGCTCGACATCAAAACAACAAATTTCAAATCACTTACAACCATCAACGCCGTTAAATCTTGCTGCAGATTTGAAAATCTGTGACTGAAAATAAATCATGTTAATATACATTTATAGAACATTTTCATGCATCACTCAAACTATGATCTCTGAAATGTCACAGAAAAGAAAACCCCGCAATACCGAGTTGAGTTGTTCACCTAAACAATTTTGATTTTATGCATTAATTAATTAATTAGCAACAATTAATAGCCCGTAGTTGGTGCGCCAGTTGTAATAGTCATCTTATCTTTTTTTTAAACTTTACTTTAATCAAATATTTCAAGGTACCTCTAGAAATGAAAGATCTTTCATATACATTTAATTTATTTTATATAAATAACACCTGTTAATCAAATCATTAATGGTAGTTACTAACATTTTGAAACAATTACCAAAATGAACTAATAAAAATATGAAATAAAATAATTTGATATTCGACTAGCAAAATTTAATCTCTTGAACTAAATATGTCCTGGCTATTTGTAGAGCGTGAAATTGTTCTTAAACTCAGGGCGCTTATAGGTCATCCAAATGCTGATCAGCCCATTTGCCGATTACTTGAATTGGAGTGTACTTGCGCTGAGGATAACTGACCTCAGCAATAATTGTGGGGCGTCTCGTTGTTTCACTATGTGGAAAAGGTTTTGCTTCCAATAATCAGTTGTCGTAGCACAGTGATATCCATTATGTGGCAGGAGTCCCGTTGGTGTACTGGCAGTGACCAAACACTAATCACTCTCACGTGCGACGTTCACTTAAACCTTTTCAACACACCAGTCTATACAACCTTCTCTCCCGCACTGTCTTTTCGCGACCGTCCTCCCGTCCGCCAGCACCTGACCCACCCCACCCTGCATGCATTCCAGCAGGGGTGTCCGGACTGTTATTTACATATCACGCCATCTCTCACAATGACTCAGAGTGTTCAGTAGCCTGTTACCATAAGACTTCACACCAAGATAGCCAGGAACCAAAATAGCCAGGTCGTGCTAGTTCAGCCAGTCGTACCCAAAATTAAATACATGAACATGTACAAAAGATGGAAAACAAAACATAAACATGAAATAAAATACATGAACATGTACAAAAGATGGAAAACAAAACATAAACATGAAAAATGTAATTTGGACCATTACATTAACTTCCCCCTTTCAACAAATCAAAATACTTAGCAAAGGATTTTGATTTTTCTCTTACAATTTCAAAATCTATTTTTTTTTTTTTTTTTTTTTTTTTTTTTTTACAGTGCTTCACTTAAAAAATACATATTTCAACATTCAGATTGTGTCAAAATCTTTCATTTCTAGATATTTAACTATTTCTATCATGAATCAAACTAGTTTATGTTATCAGGCAACAAATCCCAAGATACGCAAAATCTCCCTTCCCATGCCGCATGTCAGAGATCACTTCGGACATGCTACATTCGTGTGCAACATACATACATATTACATTTAGAAGTACGCGGCAACGTAGTTTTTAGAGACTTGCTTTATTCTAATCCAATAATTACAAAACTTTACCCACTACCCTTTAATCTAGGTTTTTTTTTTAATTATTTTTTTTATTTTTAAAAACACTATTTTTATATATATATATATATTCATACATTAGCTATTTGAATGATATTTTCATCTACAATGATTGATTCTAGGTGCCCCTTCTTTTGAACATGCAATTTTATAAAAGAAATTCTTACTTACATATCGATCACCTCTATACCTTGTTAATCAATATTCTGCCATACCAATAACCTTAACTGAAATTTGCTCTGAGGCCATATATTCTTACGTGTCAAAATTTTGGAGGACGTGAAAATTTTCGTTTGATAGAGTGTTAAATATTCGATCTGGTGGAAGGTTTTGACTTAATGCTTTAAATCTCATTTATATAAATTTAATATCTATCTTTTCATTCAAAGTTAAACTTCACGATATTTTATATTAAAATGAATTGTATTTAAAATAATGTTTCAAATGTCTCTATCTTATAAATTTAAATAACCTCACTATGGTATTTCTTTAAGTTCCGCGTGTTATGCACGCCTATGTTCCCATTACCATCTTTTAATAAGTATGCATTTGGGGCAATTATTCTCTCCACTCGAAATGGACCACAAAATATGTGAAAGAACTTCGATATTTGTTTCTTCTCAGAATCTGATGGTTTCGGATTCTTTAATAATACCAAATCCCCTACTTCAAATGACTGGGTTTTATTTTTGTTCGCTCTCTCTTCCCGACGTCTTGCCTTTTCCAGGAGGTGTTCGCTTGCCTTTCTCATTCTTTCTTCTAAGTCATTAGTTATACCAGAATCAGGTTGATTTATGATATGTGCCGCTAGTGGCGCGATCTCTTGAGCGAAATGTAAATCAATGGGTCGGCATCCAGTTGAACAGTGGAAAGTGGTATTAAAATATGTTTCGATGCGTTCTAAATGTTTTACCATCCAGAATGCTTCTCTCCAACCAGAAGACGAAAATACACTGATAATTGTCTCATGTACCTTTCAGCTAAGTTTGTTTGTGGGCACCTAATGGAGCTTTTTATGACTTCAATTCCTGCATTTTCCATTCCAGTTTGCCACTTCCTACTTGTAAATACGGATCCATTATCTGAAAGAATTCGGGTCGGCTTCCCGTAAATTGGCACGTATTTTTCAGTTATTATGCGCACTGTCTGCGCTGAATTTAGTCTGGAAACTGCGTATAATTTTACAAGTTTTGAAAAAGCATCCACGACCAAAAATATGTGTTGACGGCCAAATTGTCCTTTTGGAATTGGTCCATAATGGTCAACACATAATAGTTGGTTTGGGCGATCTGTAATAATGGGATTACATTCCCCTATGCTCCGTGTGTTCGGATGTTTTATTTTCTGACAGATGTCACAAGTACGGGTAACCTGTCCAATTTTCCGTCTTAGGGCCACACAATACCATTCCCTTTTTCATCATTATGGAAGTTTTTTCCTTTCCTTGATGGCCATGTTGCCCATGGTATAATTTTATTACATAATGTGCCAGAGCGTCCGGCAACCATATTTTCCATCCGCAAATTGCGTTTAACCTCCGAAAACATACATCATCATGCATTATGCACAGCATGGCAACAGTTCTAACTCGAGGACTTTCTCCACCTGTTCCATGGCATAGAAATTGCCTTACTGCTCTGATATCTGGCTGCCGTTGTTGCTCTAATATTATTCTTTCTTTTAGATCATCAGGGTTGGTCCCATCGTAAAACGTCATGACGGCCATGATTACTTCATTTGCTTTTCGTGATCGTTCTTGTGTCAGTGTGCGATCGACCGGATTCCTGCTCACCCAGTCTGCGACAGTATTATCTTTTCCTTTGCAGTACTCAATCTCTAGATCAAAAGATTGCAAAAATAATGCCCACCGGGTTATCCTTCCACTACAAAATTTAGCTTTCTTCAAAAAACTTAATGCCTTATGGTCTGTCCTGACAAAAGTCTTTCTTCCTGAAATATATCCCTGGAACTTCACCACCGCGAAATGGATAGCCGCCATTTCTAACTCTGTTGTATAATACGATCGTTCAGCCGCTTTAAGCGACCGACTGGCAGTATCAACTATCCTCATATTTCCATCTTTATCTTTCTGCTGAAGAATTGCACCCAAACCGTCCAAACTCGCGTCACAATTAATATAAAATGGAGTTTTAAAATTTGGATGAGCTAAACACACGTGTTTGGCAAATGCTCCTTTTATTCCTAAAAATGCATCTTCTTGCGGCTCTAACCACTCCCATTTCTTTCCTTTCTTCAGGAGTTGGTATAGTGGCCCCAGTATAATGGAAAAATTTGGAATGCATCTCCGATAATATGTGCACTACGCCTAGAAAACTTCTTAATTGCTTAATCGTTTTTGGCTTATTACACTCCAATATTTCCCCAATCTTATTCTTGTTGGGAGCCACTCCTTTTGTGGATATGGTATAACCGAGATAGTTTACCTCCTGAGCACATAGAGTCACTTTATCTGGGCGCAACGTTACTCCATGTTCTTTTAGAGTAGTGAGCAAATGTTGTAAGTTTTGAAGGTGTTCCCCAAAAGTTTCCGACCCTACTAATAAATCATCCACGTACATACTGCAAAATGTCTTTATATCCGGGCCAATAATCTCATTCATTGCCCGGATGAATCCACAGGAAGAATTTTTAAGGCCAAAAGGTATTCGGGAAAAAGTGTATTGTCTACCCTCAAACAAAAAAGCAGTATATTTTCGACATGACTCATCCAACTCCAGTTGATTAAAACCCGCCGTCAAATCGAATGAGGTCAACCAGCTTTTTCCTCTGAATCTGGACATTATGTCATAGATAGGTTCAGGTCGTTCTCCATCCCCTTCCATTCGTGAATTAAGAAGTCTGGCATCCAGACATATCCTAACTGTGCCATCCCCTTTTTCCACAACCGTTATTGCATTTACATGGGGTGAAGCCGCAACAGAAATTATCCCTTCGGCTAACATTGTGTTTATTGCTTCTCTTGCCGCCTCTCGATGTTTCTGCGGCACAGGGTACAAATGTCCTTTTATGGGTGGGCCACTACTGATATCAAATTTATAAACCAGGTCCTTAATTTTTCCGGGGTAGTATGAGAATACAGAAAGGTTTTTCTCTAACAGGTCTTCCAAATCGGTTTTCTGTTCATTGGACAAATGGTTACAGGTGCCGACCGCTTTCTCTAGTGCGTGCCGGACCTTTTCTTCTTCATCCGCACGGGCGTACAAAGTTGCCATAATTCCACTAAACCGTTCGCCCGAAATTCGCGATATTTCTTCGTGTTCATATAGACTCATATCCTCACTTCTTAATCCCACACCTTCTGCCGTTCTCGACCACATTATAGTTTTTGATATTAAGTTTCTTATAGAGTTGTCTTCCCAACTAAGGATCACTTTGTTTTTCTGTAAAGTGTCACACCCTAAAATGACATCAAATGCCAATCCCCTTACCACCAAAGCAATAATCTCCACTGCTTGATCTTCGATCACAAGATCTAATATCACCTGTTCGGTAACGTGTTTTTGTTTTGATCCAAAAGCTGGTGTTAAAACCAGTCTTTCTATAGGAATAATTTCTATCATCCTCCCCGTCCCTTGCATACGGCGTAATAAATCTTCGGAAATCGCCGTTAAAGTTGAGCCCGAATCCAGTAATGCATTACATGGTATATTTAAAACTATGGCTGAAATATGTGGGCACTTTGCTTGAATGGGTCCTGTTATCATTTGGTCATTTCTTGATTCTTCCTTATCGAATTCCGGTCCTCCCGATATCCAGTATTCCAAATTTTTATTTACCTCTCGCCGTTTGGGTTTCAAAGTATCCTCCTGATAAGGCGACAGTCATGCCTTTTGTGGTACCAATGGCATTTCGTCTACGGTATCATTTTCCTTACAACATTTCTTTGCTTGAGGGACCTCGTGCGGTTCGTTACTCTCTCTGCTTACTACTACTGCATTTATTCCCTGACGATCGTATTCCTGATTTCCCCCCGCCTGTTTTCTAGGTTGGAAATTTTCATTCCTTGGTTGGAAGAAATGTTTCCTTTCTTGTCCATTATTCCAGCTTCCTTGCCCTTGATTTCTTGCCTGTTGATTGTTACTGCGACCATTTCCTTGCTGGTTTCGAAAATTTTGATTCTTCGGATGATTCTTCTGAGGAGAATCTTTGCCTTTTTCAGTAGTGTCCACACTAGGCTTGTATGCTGAATCAATATTTTTTAAAGTATTTAGGAATTGGTCCATACTATGCAGAAACACTGGATTCAATTGACATCTTATGTGTGGGGAGAAATGAGAAGTCAAAGCAAATATCAATTCTGCATCTTTAGGCGGATTGTCTAGTTCTCTTGACAGTATAGTTAATCTAGAAGCATATCTATACATTGAATCTTCACCTTTTGGATTGAAACGGCCTTTGTAAATTCTTAGCATCAATTCTCCTTGTGCATTTAAATCCCAGTAAGTGGCCAAAAATTTCTCTTTAAACTCATTGTAGGAAACATCCGCTAAATTAGATACACGAAACCAGGATTTCTCATCATTATCTAACGCCTGCATGATCAACATCATCTTTAGAGATTCAGGAATATTTTTAATTCGAAAATAATTCTCGATTTCCCTTAGGAATTCCTTCGGATTAATTTTTCTTTTAATTCCGAACTTCGGAAGATTAAGTTCCACAGAACTGTACACATTGCTCCGATTTTGTGAGGTAAATTCAGCTGGTATCTGATTCATGACGTCTTGTCGTATATTGACCAGTTCGTCTTCTACTTTACTAAATTTTCCCGCGATTGAACTCTTAAATTCGTCATGAGATTTTATCAGATTTTCACGTTCTCCGCGAGCTAGTTTCAAAAGTTTCTGCAACATTCTGTAAGCCCATTTCAATTTGCTGGCACCGATCCGCAATTGCAGTTTCTGCCAGTTCCCTTCTTTTTTCTTTCATTTTGATCTCCTCGCGGATTTGATTTAACTGCCCACTGGTTCTGTCTATGTCTTTGGCCTGCCTTCTCTTTAAATTCATCAAACCCATCGCATCTGGACTTTAAGTCAGCTGTTTTATTGTTCAAAATTTTGACGTCACCCTGTATAGCATTTTGAAACTCGTCAAATTTGACATTTATTTCTTCCCGCACACATTTTAATTCATTTTGGACTGATTTGTGAACATTTTCAATTTTCTCTTCCAATGATTTTTGAAATGATTCCTGCCCCCTTTTCATTTCTTCATGCCCCCTTTTCATTTCTTCATTCCCATTTTTGATCATTTCCATCAATTGTGATAGTAATTGTTGTGGAAATAAACTTTGCATTCTTTCGTCAACCGTTTCGCTTAATTCCGGCCCGCTAATGACAGAGTTATCTACCTGATCGTTTCCCGGTGGCAAAATTTTCTCAGAATCTTCTACCCTGGAGAGCAAATTTTCATTAGAACTTCCGGCTGCTAAACCCTCTAACTTTTCCATTTTGTTTGTCTTAACCTTACCAGATCGAAGAAACATAAAACTTTCCAAAATTATGCTATTCTTCTCCTAAGTGAAGAAGAAAATTTACACTGTAAATTTACCTTTTAACACACTCTACATTACGCATTGCAAAAACATCCGGGTAACACAGAATCATTAAATTTTGAACTTTATCCCAGTTACATCAAATTAATTATAATACTCAACCATTCAAACATCAGCTCGACATCAAAACAACAAATTTCAAATCACTTACAACCATCAACGCCGTTAAATCTTGCTGCAGATTTGAAAATCTGTGACTGAAAATAAATCATGTTAATATACATTTATAGAACATTTTCATGCATCACTCAAACTATGATCTCTGAAATGTCACAGAAAAGAAAACCCCGCAATACCGAGTTGAGTTGTTCACCTAAACAATTTTGATTTTATGCATTAATTAATTAATTAGCAACAATTAATAGCCCGTAGTTGGTGCGCCAGTTGTAATAGTCATCTTACTTTTCTTATTTTAATTTCATCAAATATTGCAAGGTACCTCCAGAAATGAAAGATCTTTCATATACATTTAATTTATTTTATATAAATAACACCTGTTAATCAAATCATTAATGGTAGTTACTAACATTTTGAAACAATTACCAAAATGAACTAATAAAATATGAAATAAAATAATTTGATATTCGACTAGCAAAATTTAATCTCTTGAACTAAATATGTCCTGGCTATTTGTAGAGCGTGAAATTGTTCTTAAACTCAGGGCGCTTATAGGTCACCAAATGCTGATCAGCCCATTTGCCGATTACTTGAATTGGAGCGTACTGCGCTGAGGATAACTGACCTCAGCAATAATTGTGGGGCGTCTCGTTGTTTCACTATGTGGAAAAGGTTTTGCTTCCAATAATCAGTTGTCGTAGCACAGTGATATCCATTATGTGGCAGGAGTCCCGTTGGTGTACTGGCAGTGACCAAACACTAATCACTCTCACGTGCGACGTTCACTTAAACCTTTTCAACACACCAGTCTATACAACCTTCTCTCCCGCACTCTATTCGCGACCGTCCTCCCGTCCGCCAGCACCTGACCCACCCCACCATGCATGCATTCCAGCAGGGGTGTCCGGACTGTTATTTACATATCACGCCATCTCTCACAATGACTCAGAGTGTTCAGTAGCCTGTTACCATAAGACTTCACACCAAGATAGCCAGGAACCAAAATAGCCAGGTCGTGCTAGTTCAGCCAGTCGTACCCAAAATTAAATACATGAACATGTACAAAAGATGGAAAACAAAACATAAACATGAAATAAAATACATGAACATGTACAAAAGATGGAAAACAAAACATAAACATGAAAAATGTAATTTGGACCATTACAATAGTCAGCGATATATAAATTAAAACAAATTTTAGACAGTAATTGAAATAATTATTTGGTGTTAATGACTCGGTTGACTATTCAGAAATTATCACACAATCTCATACGTGACAGAAATGGAACATCAAACGGAAAATTCAGTCCGACAACGATCATTATAAATTTAAAGAAGGTAATAAAAATATATATATATATATATATATATATATATATATATATATATATATATATATATTTCTTCTGTTAATTGTTATTTAAAATAACAATTTTGACTGAATCTGAAAAGGAACACTCAGATTTTGAAATTGATTTTGGATTTAAAAATTCTAAATCTGACTTGAAAATGC
This sequence comes from Vandiemenella viatica, assembly GCA_031002005.1. NCBI lineage: Eukaryota > Metazoa > Arthropoda > Insecta > Orthoptera > Morabidae > Vandiemenella > Vandiemenella viatica. The sequence goes on from CM061921.1 coordinate 388,367,002, forward strand.
TTTTCTAATCGGTACATTACTTTATTTACAATAATTGTCATGAATTTATGGTCACGACGAGTTCTTCCTCAGCATGTATTGGATTGGTGTGGTAACTGTTAAAAAAATATTTGACTTCTCCAGTTTGTCCAGGAGTTTGCTGTAAATGTATTGAAAAATTTGTGGTGTCATTCGTAAGTAGGCATGTAATCTGTCAGGGTGATTTTTCAGCTACATATGTAAATGCTGACATTCACCAAGCGTTTTTGTCTCTGTCCATTTATTGGGTGTTAACTGAAATGTCTGTTACTAGCGTGGAAAGTAATCACCACTTTGTGGCTACTGACAGACCATCTTAATACCTATCGTTATCGCTTCCACAAATCTTTGCGGGTTACGTAAATTAAATGATACTCGAGTTACCACGTGTGGCATTTACAAGGGTTTTCAAAACACTGATGAAAGCTAGAAGCTACACCTCGACAGTGACCGCGACTTCACCGCGAACTGTGCGACATGCGTTAGCTTCGACGTATTCACAACAACTGTTGAAGCAAGATCCTGACTGAGAGAATTCTACAGGGAACACAAATTCCTTTTTGTTTAATCTCTCCTGAAATCAGAAAAAGTTGAGCCCAACTTTGGTTTCCCATGGTTTCCTGAGATCATAAAGGCTTTAGGTTAATTTTAATTACTTCCTGTTTCCTGCCAAGAATCTTCTTTCGGCTCTTATAACCCCGATAAGCCGCAATGCCAATCCTGTTTTTACGTTAAAAAGATTTAATTTCACCCAGAATGTTTTATGACTAAACAAATGAATAATCATTGTTTTAGACTATACAGGGTGGTGAGGGTGAGGTTGGTCTGAAAGAGCTTCGACGATAAAATTCTGTGCACATTTTCTACAGTGTGGTGACAAAAAAAAAAAAACCTTAACTAAAGTTGGTTGTAGAGTGTAATGATTTCATATTTCTTAGTGTGATGGTGGCAGAGCCATTTAACGTCGATGTGAGAATTTTTGAGACCACTGATAATAGGCCTATAAGTTCAATACGGTTTGATATCGATGAACTTTTATTAGACCTTTAATTTAATTATACACTTCAATACTAAACTGAAAATCCCAATCATTTAGATTTTCACCTTTCACAAAACGAGTACCTTATCCTAACATCAAGTAATTTACAACGTCAATGCTGTTATACCTAAATTATTGTTGCTTGGAAGATTCTTTCCAGTCTATAAACGATTAACGTATTTCTATGTATCTCCCGAAATTTTATATGTTCTTTCAAGTAGATATGCTGCAATAGTATTCCTTAAACGAAAGAAATTTACTAGATTGTTTGAAAATTAGGTGTCTTTCACTGTTAATACAGGTTGTTCTCAATTATTCTCTCTGCACTAATACATGCATTTGATACCATTTTTGGGCTATGCAATTGAAAACAATTTTTTTACATCGCATGTTTAATATTATTTTGCGTAATGTATAGAAATATATTCTTGAATTACCGTTTCGTAATATTACAGGATTACATTATTTGTTATACGTTTAATTGTTAAGAAATTAATCGCTTTTTTACTTAGCTTTATAAATACCGTCGTACAAGCACAGTAGTGCCACCATGTAGGAACAATAACAAAATAATCTGTAACTCAGAAATAGAAGAAATATCTATATATTAATTATAAAAATTTAATGAAACGATGCTTATAATCGCTCTCGCCTCATAGACCGTATAGTTATGAGCTATCGCTGTTTGTTTTGTTTCTGTACGCACCTTCAGCCTCTCTGTACTTATGTATAACAGCTTTGTCTATGGCGTCGTAGTTTTCATTTATTCCAGCGGAAACACAAACAGCTATTACTATGATTTTTATTATTATTACTCCGCAATTCACTAAAAGTGTGTGGCGGAGGGTGCATTGCTCCTATCCAAAAGGGTAATAGTTTGGAAGGGATATACGGGATATGGCAGGAGGCACCCATAGGCTAATGTGAGGAACCATCCCAGCATTCGCCTGGAGTGATCCGGGAAAACCATGGAAAACCCAGATCAGGTTGGCCGTCTATACTTCCGCAATCCATGTAGTATAAAATATTTCTCAATGACTTATAGTATTCACAGTTCTGTCACCTCTATTTCTTGTGTAATTATCAGGCAGCAACTCATTAATAGTTATTTCTGAACTATTTATAATTCCTGTCTCGACGGCAGAGCTTGTTGCCTAATGTTTCGGACTGTACCTGGTAGCACTACCACTAGCTCATTACGACCACACGAATCTGCTTTAGTTGCGTTCGGCGATTTTTGGATGGAGGTAAATCTATAAGTTTACAACTTCCGGTCATGCTATTACGTGTTGCGCGTATGAGTTAGTGTTAACAGTATACCTGGAACTATTAGTATGACGTGCTGCGCTTGGACAGAAGTAATAGTATAAATTATACTTGTATCTAATATATAAAAATGATTTTTTCTTTGCCAATTTTTTTCATATAAACCCTCAGTTTTTATCCGATCTCGACAGCACTTATCACATGTTAAGGAAGGTGGTCAACTTTTCCCTCAAGTGAGGTTACGTGTGTGTGTCAGTGTAACTTTGCTTGTGTGATACAAAAGAGAACATGGAATCGACGATACGAAAGAACACTCTGAAATTCGCATTCGATGCAAAAGAGACAAGACCACGAGCATACGACTTTCATGAATGGCTATACGAAAAATTCAACTTGACAGACGCTGATGTATGTGTAATCCAAATGGACTTCTAGACTTATGCAGTTTACGTTAAAATGACAAATGACAACTTATGCAACACGATCATGGAGAAAACTGGAGGAAATACCAACTACCAGATCCCAGACGGAACGGTAAGTACCGTAAATATAAGCCACGCAGGGCTGGGGCTACGATCCTTAAGAGTTTTCAATGTACACTCTTTGGCAAAAAAATTGACTGTCGGCGCCTGAGTCTAAGTCCCTTATTTCGCACAATGTGGCATCATTGCCCGTATTCAACTCAGCGCCATCTGTTATTCATTTCCTTAAGTCATGCCTCGAACAAAGCAGGAAGACTCCGCCTGCCCATTGACCATTCTTCTTGGTAGTTCATCTATCATTCCCCACATTTCAGTAAAAAGCTATTGACTGATCTCGAAACAAGTAACGCATTTTCCTGTCCCTGGATTGACTGTAATATTAGGCAAGATATCACCGACCATACCTCAATCGGACGAAATTCGGTTCCAGCTACACTTTTCTTAAATTCAGATCGTGAAACATATCGTTAAAGTTGTAATTAACAAGATTCCAATAAAGCGCAGTAAAAATGAGGTTCAGTTATACATCTTATTCCAAATGATTAGCGTAAAACTATAACCATATTTATTTATATATTGATGTGGCTAATCAGTTGCAATAATGCAACACATAATGGGGTGTGTGGTCCGAGAAGTGGGTGTAAATGTTCCAGATTTTTAAGTTCTACAAAACTATTGAAACGATTATAAAGAGATTATTTCGGATAATTGTCTAATGCCAGTTGAATGTAACTGACTTCCGAGGCAGGATCAGGTTGTTTACCCACTGCACGAGCCGTCTGTGAACATGAGCTCCGTTGGCTTGTGGCTAACCATCTAGTCTTGTAAACGCGTGGTCCTCGGTTCGAGTCTAGGTTTTCCAATTATCTTTTTGCGTTTATTTTAAACAAGTCGAACCTACAACTGCGTTATGCGTAAAATATAACATCGACTCTTACCTGCTTGCGTCAGGACATAACATACTCAAGGAAAGACTCATAACTGAGTGCTTCTTAATAAACTGCACACGTAACTATGAAATCTTTCACAAAGACTGAAAGAAATCTTCTCGGGCTTCAACATCGTCGAAATAGTGTCGTGTGGTTACGTTAGGTGGACTATAACGAGTTCGCACCATCGTCAAGGAGACGAAAAACTAAATAATGTTACTATACCAATTTCTTATTATGCGTCTGGATTTACGATTCGCCGACTTCTAAGTCGTTAAAGGTGGGAAGGGAAGGGAGACAAGGAATGGGAAGAAACGGGCAGGAACTCGGCCATGGCCTTTTCAAGGAAGCATCCGGTCGTTCGCCTGGAGTGACTTGGGGAAACCATGGAAAACCCAGATCTGGATGCCCGGTTGGGATTCCAAACCGCGTCCTCCCGAATACGAGGGCAGAACGTTAACCGTTCACGCACCACACCCGGTACTTTTTTTTAATTTTTAGCAGCTATCAAATTCAAAGTGAATATAAGCTCCCTCTTATATGGAAGATATTGTCATATTAATCCCGTTGTTTAATGAAGTAGTATTAAACCAAATAAGACGAGCAAAATTGATCGGTTTGCTAGTAACCAAATCGGTAACATTTCAGTCTTTTCGTAGAAATGTTTTTTTAAAAAAGAATCTAATTCAAATTCTACTTGATCAAAGACCTCAAACCGGATGCTAAAACTACAGAAATTTGCAGTCTCAATAAAATGTGGTAAAATAAGAAATTTCAATGTAGTTATGATGTAATTCTCTATAATATTTTCTCTTTTTTTTTCAAGTATGTCTTTCAGTAAAGATTAAGAGGTAGTTGGAATGAAATTATCACGCTGAGCAATAACATAGCTAATTGTTACAAAATTTTATAAATCGGCGGTACTACGTTTCGCAGCTAGAGTGTAATTCTAAAATATCGTAGTAGACGGAAACGTAGTGTTTACAAAGCGTATAATACTGGTTTCCTTGTTTCTTGCCACACTGACATTCCCGCAATGAATTTCAATTTCATGCCTCAGGTTTCCTCCTACAATGTTCTGATTGAATGCCTATAAGACTTTGCAATATTTAAACTTTCAAAAGAAATTATTGCTTGTCATTCTGAGACAGACATTATAATGTAAATTCTTTGGGTTGGAATAAAATATACAGTAGCTACAGTTTGAATTTTGGAAAAACCGTGCCGCAAGAGAATCAATTCTTATCACCGATCAAGAAAAACAAAGTTACTTTCATAGCGTTTGTTGATTTAGAAAAAAAGCTTTTGGTAATGTAAGGGGGGACAAAATGTTCAAAATTTAAAAAAAAATTCAGGTCTTACGTATCGAGATAGAAAAATATTTTATAATTGATATAAGAATCAAGTGGCTATAATAAAAGTAGAGAATCATGAGAGTCACCAATTAGTTGAAAAGTGTATCAGACATGGTTGTAGTTCATCCTTACTAATATTCAGCTTATATGTGGAGGAAGCTATAAAAGAAGTAAAAGAGGAATTTGAATGTGGCTTCATGAAAAAGTAGTTTCAAATATTGACCCAGGAACCAGAGAGAACTTTTTAAAACTGTATGTATGGAGCATAGCACCTTATGGTAACGAAGCATGGACTTCAGGAATGCCTGAAAGAAGGAAAATTGAAGAATTCGAAATGTGGTGCTATAGGAGGATGCTGAAAATTAAGTGGACAGTTAAACCACGAAATTAATATGTTTTGGAAATGATGGCTGACGAAAGAAGTTTGTGGAAAAATCGTACACAAAGAAAAAACGCATTCGTGGGTCAACTAAACTCGTGACATTATATTGGATGAACAATATTTTAAATTCCACAAACACACCTTTAACCGCCAATGTGGCCTATGAACTAATAAAAAAATGTTTTCATAGGAGTTTGTTTTTAAACAATTTGATGTAAAATATAAAAATGTTCACTTTTACATATATGATATGAATTTTACAACAAGTGAGAAAGGGATAGTCAATGTAAAAATACCAAACTTGAGGTGGGATCGAACCCAGTACCTTCACCTCCGAAGGCCTATGCTCAACAGTTCAGCCACTTTGCCTTACGCTGAAACCTACCTCGTCCATTATATAACAAAAGTAAACCTATATATATATATATATATATATATATATAAAGATACAATATTTCAAGTTGAATAGTTAATGATGATCTATATAAAGAATCAAACTGTTATAACAGAAATAATCAGTCAAATAAAAATATGATAGATAGACGGGGAAGGAAAATAAATTTCTATTTCGGCAATGTGTCTGTTCTCTTGATACCGCCTAGCTGTAAGATACGTTTCCTTGAATAGGAAATTACCACAGCACTGCCAGAAGTCAGAAATCGTGGCAACACTGGAAGAAGTAGTTGTGGCAACCTCTAACAGGAAGTAAGTGCCAACTTTCCTGTTTCCTTCGGCCAAGAAGAATACCTTTATAACACGTAATAATTTATCACGATTGGCTCTTTTGGAAAGATTGAGCAATCGTCTATTTTTCTGCATCTTCACAATTCGGCACACGCATTTTTGTAGACGCACTGACAGTTTATAAAAATAGTGTAGCGTGGTGGAATAAGCGCTGACGCGCTGGCCTCTCATTCGGGAGGTTGCGGGTTCGAATCCTCGTCCGGCCATCCAGATTTGGGTTTCAATGATTTCCCCAAATCACTCTATGTGGATACTGGAAAGGTTCCTTTAAAAGGACAATTGGAGAAATCCTTGCTACAATTCCTTTCACGCCTCTAATGACCTTAGTGTCGACAACGCGTAAAACCATAAGCAAAAAAGGAAAAAGAATGTATGCTCGCCTCATGTCTTTGAGCAAGCATTGAACTTCATCTTTAATGTCTAAGTCGGTCAAATATTTTCGCAGCTTAGGAAAAGGTGGTAGTCACTGTGGGCCAAGTCTGCAATTGTATGGTGGGTGGGTGATTACTTTCCAACCAAAGTTTTGCAGAAGAGCCACGGTGTGATGAGCAACGTGTGGACCAGCTATGTCGTGAATAATGCTTGCTTCCTTGCTTACATTTCGTCTTCTTCGGTTCTGAATTGAACTTCTGAGTTTTTTTTCAGTGTTTTACAGTAGCTGTAGTAGTAGTTGTTGTTGTGGTCGCAGCTTGCATTAACCCGACTAACAATGACTCCTTCCCATTCAATTTTTTTCCTTCTTATGGCATTACGTTTCGTCAACGTCGAGGTCGTTAGAGGCGGGGAAGGACTGCGGAAATGGAACTGGAAGAAATTCGGCCTTGGCTTTTTGAAGGAACTATACCACCATTTGCCTGGGGTGATTTGGGGAAACCAAAGAAAACCCAAATCTCGATAGATGGAGGTATTCGAAGCCGTCTCCTCCCGAATGCGACACCATTAGCTTCACTTTTTCATTACTAGTCGTATTTGGTCTACGATTACATCCATAAAATTATTTAAAAATCTACTTAAAGTAAAGTTAATAATCGTAAATGATAAAATGTCGGTAGAAGTGAGATAATTTGATGAGAGGGTGAGTTTCCAAAACAATCTCTGAAATCAGAAACGCAATTCAAAATTTTTTTTCTGTCTCTCTTTCTCATTTTCAACCCCTCTCACTTTTTTCTATTTTTAGCAGCTATAAATTAAAGGAATTAAAGATGCCGGATGCTTTATATTCTGTTCCGCTCATAAAATTCATATGTTACTAAGGTGATAGATATATAGAAGATTGTCTTGCACCGCAGTGGTATGAGAATGAGTCAGCTACCTCCATTGGAATTTACGCGTCTGCACCAAACAGCATGTGACGGAGGTGATAGGTTGATTTTTAAATGCTACACTTCTATAGCGAACTTCCTCGTTTCGGGTCATTATAGCTCCGTGATGATGCGCGGCGTCAGATACGGTGTCAACCGATTTGAGCTCCGGTGGTTGAAGAACTTTTTAGAACTAGGACATGTTTCGGTGGCGGTGAATTATTACTAATTATCAGATGGTGCACGAACGTCCTAGTTTAAATCCCAAATCTCTCTGTAGCGCGTATGGAACTTCTGACAGTGACTCGTCCGCCGGATTTGGACGTTAAGCTGTCGGCCCCATCGATGTGTTTCGGGGGATTAGGTCTCAATCGGCCGGCACCTTCTGTCTTATTTCATCTCTTATCTCTTATTTTACTGTCGTCAGTCTCTCGATTGGTTTGATATAAACCACCATCCCTTCTTATTTTGCACTATCCCTTTCATCTCAAAACACCTCTCTTAAAACACGTCCACCGTTATCTGCTTCATACAAAACCAATCCCAAATGTATTAAAAAACCACCCACGAATGCGTTTTTTCTTTGTGTACGATTTTTCCACAAACTTCTTTCGTCAGCCATCATTTCCAAAACATATTAATTTCGTGGTTTAACTGTCCGAATTCTTCAATTTTCCTTCTTTCAGGCATTCCTGAAGTCCATGCTTCGTTACCATAAGGTGCTATGCTCCATACATACAGTTTTAAAAAAGTTCTCTCTGGTTCCTGGGTCAATATTTGAAACTACTTTTTCATGAAGCCACATTCAAATTCCTCTTTTACTTCTTTTATAGCTTCCTCCACATATAAGCTGAATATTAGTAAGGATGAACTACAACCATGTCTGATACACTTTTCAACTAATTGGTGCCTCTCATGATTCTCTACTTTTATTATAGCCACTTGATTCTTATATCAATTATAAAATATTTTTCTATCTCGATACGTAAGACCTGAATTTTTTTTTAAATTTTGAACATTTTGTCCCCCCTTACATTACCAAAAGCTTTTTTTCTAAATCAACAAACGCTATGAAAGTAACTTTGTTTTTCTTGATCGGTGATAAGAATTGATTCTCTTGCGGCACGGTTTTTCCAAAATTCAAACTGTAGCTACTGTATATTTTATTCCAACCCAAAGAATTTACATTATAATGTCTGTCTCAGAATGACAAGCAATAATTTCTTTTGAAAGTTTAAATATTGCAAAGTCTTATAGGCATTCAATCAGAACATTGTAGGAGGAAACCTGAGGCATGAAATTGAAATTCATTGCGGGAATGTCAGTGTGGCAAGAAACAAGGAAACCAGTATTATACGCTTTGTAAACACTACGTTTCCGTCTACTACGATATTTTAGAATTACACTCTAGCTGCGGAGAGTAGTACCGCCGATTTATAAAATTTTGTAACAATTAGCTATGTTATTGCTCAGCGTTATAATTTCATTCCAACTACCTCTTAATCTTTACTGAAAGACATACTTGAAAAAAAAAAGAGAAAATATTATTATTATTATTACTCCGCGATTCACTATAAGTGTGTGGCGGAGGGTGCATAGCACCTATCGAGAAGGGTTATGGTTTGGAAGGGTTATAAGGGATATGGCAGGAGGCGCCCATGGGCTATTGTGAGGAACCATCCCCGCATTCGCGTGGAGTGATCTGGGAAAACCATGGAAAACCCAGATCAGGATGGCTGGAGTGCTTTATCGAAAGCTACTCCTGTCGGATTTTAAGTTTACTCGCCCGGTAAATCCTTTCTATTCCATTCCCTAATCGCTCGTGGGAAAAATGAGTACAGAAATGAATCGGTTCTGGCCCTGATTTCTCTTATCTTATTTTCACGGTCATTTCGAGATATGAATGTTGCTGGTAGCAATATTTGCTGACTGTCATTCCGAAATACATCTGTCATGAATTTTTCAATTAGCTTCCGTCGAGAGCAACGCCTTCGGTGTTCCAGGTCTTCCCAACCTAACTCCTTCAACATCGCACTTACGCTTTCCCTCCAGCTATATATACCTGTCACGAATCGGGCGGCTCTTCTTTGGACCTTCTCTAAAGCCTCCATTAACCCCTTTTGATGGGGACCCCATACAGAACAACAATACTCTAAGTGAGGACGTACTAGTGACTTGTATACAATCGATTTAACTTCCTGAGTGCATTGATTTAAATTACGACTTAGAAATCGGAGTATACGATTTGCTTTCCCCATTACATTCTCAATATGCTCATTCCACGACAAATTATTACGAATTGTTACCCCTAGGTATTTAGCGGAATCTACCGTTCTAAGGACAGTGTCATTAATCGTATATTCATAATTAAATGGTGTCACCTTTTTACTCACACGCATGACTTGGCACTTTTTAGCGTTTAACTCCAACTGCCAATCTTTACACCACGCAATTATTTTCGTAATATCGTCTTGTAACAAAGCGCAGTCGTCCAGGGTTTTGATTTCGCGATAAATTATAGCATCATCGGCAAATAATCTTTTCATTCCCCCTATTATGTCGCATAGATCATTGATGTATATGAGAAACAACAGAGGCCCTAACACGCTTCCCTGGGGAACTCCTGACCCCACTTCAGGTAAGTGATGAACGCTCACCGTCGAGAACTACACACTGTGTTCTGCCCTTCAGGAAGTCTGCAACCCAGTCGCATATTTGTCTAGATATGCCGTAACCGCAAAGGTTCCTAAGTAACCTAGTGTGAGGCACAGTGTCGAAAGCTTTTTTAAAGTCTAATAGAACCAAATCAACCTGGGATTGCTCATCTATAATTCGGCACAAGTCGTGAATTAGAAGTGCAAGTTGTGTTTCGCAGCATCGGCCTTTTCTGAATCCATGTTGATTTGGATTTAAAAGCTCACCTTCATCCAAGAAACCGCATGACATTCGAATAGATGATATGTTCTAAAATCCTGCAAAATATTGAAGTTAACGAGATCGGCCTATAATTCTGAGGATCATTAACATTCCCATTTTTAAACACTGGAGTTACGATAGCGGTCTTCCATTCGGCTGGTATTTTTCCTTGATCCAGAGAGACGGTATACAATTTCATCAAATACGGTGCAATGTCCTTTGCGTATCTTGAGTAGAATCTTGTAGGAATACCGTCTGGTCCGGGAGCCTTATTGGTTTTTACATTCATAAGCAGTTTAGTTATTCCCTCGACATCAAGAACGAGATCATTCATAATTTTGTCGGTACGATTGTTAAATATCGGTATCTCCTCTGAGTTTTCTATCGTGAAAGCCTTTTTAAATATATCATTCAAAATTTCTGCTTTCTCTACGCTTGTTTCTGATAATTCACCATTTTCTTTAATCAGCGACGGCATAACCTTACGAGAGCCTCTTATTACTTTGATATACGACCAGAACTTTTTTGGATTAGTAATCAGATCTTCGGATAAATTCCTGGCTTGGAATTCTTTAAACGCATCGCGCATTGCCTTACGCACTTCCGCACGCAACTGGACTAATTTAGCACGATTAGATGAGTCCCCCGATTTTTTTCACCGCGGCATGTAAACGCCTTTGCCTCCTGAGCAAACGTTTCACTTCCCTATTGAACCAAGGGAAGTTATTACTGACCTTAATACACTTCTTAGGAACAAACTTGTTTAAACCGGTCCATATTAGTTCTTTAAATTAAACCAAAGTTCCTCAACATTTGTATTTAGCGTGTACGTTTCAAAATTCTTCGCAAAATGGTCAACCATACCCGCATCGTTTGCCTTATCGAAGCAAAACACGAGTTTCTCTTTGTCATGCTTCAGACTCAGACTGGAGTTTAACGTTACCACAACCGCCTTGTGATCACTTATACCGTCTTCTATACAAACTTTATCTACAATATCAGGATTGCTAATTAGAAAAAGATCCAGAATGGACGAGGAATCTTTGTGGCACCGTGTTGGCTCTTCGACCATCTGTTCAAGAGATCTTTCTGCAAATGATTCTAGGAACGTTTCGGTTATTAACCTATCTCTTCCACCCAACCTGAACGTGTATGTGTCCCCACCTAACCGACGGTAGGTTAAAGTCACCACCCACGATCAATATATGTCCTTGAAATTTTTTGTAAATGTTATTAAGCGACTCCCTGAAGTATTCCGCGTTAGCTAAATCAGAATCTGGAGGTCGATAAAACTGACCCGAGTATGAACTTTAAATTTTTGCCAATTTTTACCTTGACCTATATTAACTCGCAAAAATTTTCCGTTTCAGTTACGACAGAGCAATTAACGGTTTTACTTACGGCCACGAACACACCCCCGCCCATTGAGACAGTTCTGTCCTTCCGAAAAAACATTGAAATGAGGGCCAAATACTTCGCTAGATTCAACTTCAGGCGTCAACCAGCTCTCGGTTCCAAGTATTATATCGACATCATTAGTCGCAACTGAGGCGTGAAAATCCGCTACTTTCCCTCTAATACTCCGACAATTTAGTACCATTATCCTTAGCTGCTTCGTATTGTTATTTGTGGAGTCTAAAATAGCATTTTTCATACTCGCACTCTGACGGTAAACGGGTGAAGTAATTGGAGCTGTAATATTAAAATTATTCGCGCCATCCCTACCGGGACCAGCTTCTATGTTATCAGCACATCCTCTTCGGTGAAATGAAGGATCCTCGGGCCTCACGCTGTTCCTAAAAAATAATTCATATCAAGGCGGTTCCAAATTTTAGCAGCCACCTTGGACGCCATTCTAGGTGTGTAGTGGACGCCCGACCTGTCAAATGCGTCCCAGCTGGCAGCTATCATCGGACGAAGGTCGACGAAGCCCCAGTTGTTTTTGCGACACAGCTCCTGCAAATTACTATTTAAATTAAAGATCTTCCACCACACAGCCTCCCCACAATCGACACGCGGCACCACACTGCAAATTGAGAACTGTAATGAAACTGAATTTTCCCGGGCGGCTTCATACGCCTTTCGGCCCAACTTGTCCATGGATTTAACTATATCTGGAACAGAAACACGACACGAGTCATTAGTGCCGACGTGCGCAGCTACTCTTAACTGACGGCAGTTCGATTCCCTAATCGCTTTTGGAATGGCCTCGATGACACGTGGTACGGTTGCTCCTGAAAGAGAAACGGAATGAACGTTAGTATGAGGATCTGCACCGTTCTTCGTGGCTAATTCCCGTAGCGGTTTCTCCAGCCGTCGCACGTTGGAGCTGCCAATGACCAGTAAACCTTTTCCTGGCAAGGCTCGGGGTCTGCGGGTAAATCTTCCCTGCTGCTCTTCTGGGCCATTCGCGCTTGAATCTACAACTTCCTGCAACACAGAAAACGCGTTACTTAGGGGCAAGGTATCATTTTCCCTTCGGCTAGTTGGGAATTTCGACGCCTTTCTCCGATCAACACGATGCCAGACGTTTTCTGCAACTGGAACCTGAAAATCAAAACTTGTCGGTTCCACTGCAGTATTATAGAGAATTACATCATAACTACATTGAAATTTTTTATTTTACCACATTTTATTGAGACTGCAAATTTCTGTAGTTTTAGCATCCGGTTTGAGGTCTTTGATCAAGTAGAATTTGAATTAGATTCTTTTTTAAAAAAACATTTCTACGAAAAGACTGAAATGTTACCGATTTGGTTACTAGCAAACCGATCAATTTTGTTCGTCTTTTTTGGTTTAATACTACTTCATTAAACAACGGGATTAATATGACAATATCTTCCATATAAGAGGGAGCTTATATTCACTTTGAATTTGATAGCTGCTAAAAATTAAAAAAAAGTACCGGGTGTGGTGTGTGAACGGTTAACGTTCTGGCCTCGTATTCGGGAGGACGCGGTTTGGAATCCCCGTCCGGGCATCCAGATCTGGGTTTTCCATGGTTTCCCCAAGTCACTCCAGGCGAACGACCGGATGCTTCCTTGAAAAGGCCATGGCCGAATTCCTGCCCGTTTCTTGCCCCAATCCGATCCCGCCTCTAATGACCTAGCTGTCGACGAGCCGTAAAGCCCTAGCAAAAAAATTAAAAAAGAGAGAGATTGGCGAAAAGAGTAGAGAGAGAGAAAATGAAATTTGAATTGCGTTTCTGATTTCAGAGATTTTTTTGATATCCCCGCTCTCATCAGATGAACTCACTTCTGCACATATATTTTAATTTACGATTTTTAACTTTTCAATAGATTTTTTAAATAATTTTATGGACGGCATCATAGACCAAATACGAAAGATATTGAAAAACTGAACTTAATGGCTGAGGGTTAACGCTATGGCCCCGCATTCGAGAGGAAGCGGGTTTGAATTCCTATCCGGCTATCCAGATTTGGATTTTCCTTCGTTTCTCCAAGTCACTTCGTGTGAATGGCGGGATTATTTCTTCGAAAACCCATGGTCCGTATTCCTTCCCATTCCTTGTCTCCCTTCCCTTCCCACCTTTAACGAGTTATAAGTCGGCGAATCGTAAATCCAGACGCATAATAAGAAATTGGTATAGTAATATTATTTAGTTTTTCGTCTCCTTGACGATGGTGCGAACTCGTTATAGTCCACCTAACGTAACCACACGACACTATTTCGACGATGTTGAAGCCCAAGAAGATTTCTTTCAGTCTTTGTGAAAGATTTCATAGTTACGTGTGCAGTTTATTAAGAAGCACTCAGTTATGAGTCTTTCCTTGAGTATGTTATGTCCTGACGCAAGCAGGTAAGAGTCGATGTTATATTTTACGCATAACGCAGTTGTAGGTTTGACTTGTTTAAAATAAACGCAAAAAAATAATTGGAAAACCTAGACTCGAACAGAGGACCACGCGTTTACAAGACTAGATGGTTAGCCACAAGCCAAAGGAGCTCATGTTCACAGACGGCTCGTGCAGTGGGTAAACAACCTGATCCTGCCTCGGAAGTCAGTTACATTCAACTGGCATTAGACAATTATCCGAAATAATCTCTTTATAATCGTTTCAATAGTTTTGTAGAACTTAAAAATCTGGAACATTTACACCCACTTCTCGGACCACACACCCCATTATGTGTTGCATTATTGCAACTGATTAGCCACATCAATATATAAATAAATATGGTTATAGTTTTTACGCTAATCATTTGGAATAAGATGTATAACTGAACCTCATTTTTACTGCGCTTTATTGGAATCTTGTTAATTACAACTTTAACGATATGTTTCACGATCTGAATTTAAGAAAAGTGTAGCTGGAACCGAATTTAGTCCGATTGAGGTATGGTCGGTGATATCTTGCCTAATATTACAGTCAATCCAGGGACAGGAAAATGCGTTACTTGTTTCGAGATCAGTCAATAGCTTTTTACTGAAATGTGGAGAATGATAGATGAACTACCAAGAAGAATGGTCAATGGGCAGGCGGAGTCTTCCTGCTTTGTTCGAGGCTTGACTTAAGGAAATGAATAACAGATGGCGCTGAGTTGAATACGGGCAATGATGCCACATTGTGCGAAATAAGGGACTTAGACTCAGGCTCCGACAGTCAATTTTTTTGCCAAAGAGTATACCATTTGAAGTCAGTATGCCAGTGTAATGGCAGCAAATCCGAAATTATGGAGACATAATAACGGCGACGGACGAAAAATGGAGCTCTAATGTCGCATTCCAAGGCAACAACGGCATACGGTGTGTGAAAATTGATTTACAAAAGCATATACCCTCCTTGTAATGATACAAGGGTGCAAAGCTTTAATAATATATGAAGGACTGCCGCGCACTTGCTGCAATCTGCAATGAACCAGGACATCTAAGATCTGAATTATGAAACGACGCCCATTACAACTTCAGAGACAGAAATTGGCAACAACTCCTGAAAATGCAACACTCACAGTGGTTAATAAGGAAGACAACACAAAGACATGTGCAAAAGTCACGGCACAACAAGACAGTAGTGTAAATATACATCGCACAATAACATCAGGAAGTGAGCAGCACACGGAAATGATGGGGATGGATGTGGAGGAGAACTTGGAACAGCCCAAAGGGAAACAGGAAGACCTGGAGCAGGAAGGAGAGGAAATGGAAGAACTGAAAGAGAAAGGACAAGGAAAAGGGAGTATCCCAGACTATGTCACACAGGTGGAAACAGATACAAACATGCCGGCCTCGGTAGCGTAGGGGCTGGAGTGCTAGCTCCACGTGCCGAAGGCCGCCGGTTCGAATCCGGCCGCGGGCATGGATGTTAAGTGTTGTGTGTCTGTGTGAATGTCTTGTCCGTCCTTTGGCGTCCATACATTGGAAAAAATACACATTGAGCTGGCTGTATGGCCTCCGTTGCCGAATGCCATTAAAAAAAAAAGATACAAACATAACGACAAGTCACCAGGCAGAAGAAGACCCCGAAATAAAACAACGAAATGAGATGCACACTGCAGCAACCAATAACAAAGCCGAAGAAGGAAATCTGGGAGAAGAGGAATAACCCGACAATCTACCAGAAGTGCGAATAAGGATAGCCCCAACACGGCAACTCAAACGCAGCCCTCGGTGAACGAAATGAAAACAACTGTTAACCAGTGAAAAGAATAGAAGAGAAAGTTGAAATAATGACAAATACAGACAAACCAAGAAAGAAGAAGAAACGACGCAAGGGAGAATGGAAAAAGAAGAAACACCGAAATGCGCATACGATCAAAAGAAAGGGGAAGAAGAGGAAACAAAACCCTGTGGTACAGAAAGCTGGTACGAGGAAGTAATGAAAGGCGCTGATGAGACGGACAATAACAAATAACAACTAACCAAAGTTATACTATTGCAACGATAAACTCGAACCAAATCATTACGCCATTCAAAATAAAATGTCTAGCCGATTGCATAAAACAAAACAGCATTGACATAGCAATGTTGTAGGAAGTTACCCTTATGGAACTAAATATACCTGGCTACGACGAAATAATAAACTATTCCAAAGAAACAAATACAGGAACAGCTCTCATGATCAAAGATGGAATTGAAACAAAAGATACAGAAATATTAACAAACGGTAGGGGCATTGCAACATCAATAAACAACACTCGAATAATCAACATATAGTGCTCCC
Organism: Vandiemenella viatica; assembly: GCA_031002005.1. Classification (NCBI taxonomy): domain Eukaryota; kingdom Metazoa; phylum Arthropoda; class Insecta; order Orthoptera; family Morabidae; genus Vandiemenella; species Vandiemenella viatica. The sequence goes on from CM061921.1 coordinate 388,383,613, forward strand.
TCTGGCAATAATAACAGAGCCCTAAGATCCCACTGTTTCAAAACAGAGCTCCCTTACCTGCTGCGTAACACCAACAGCGCAATAATTATCGGAGGTGACTTCAACTGCGTACTAAACGAAAAAGACCAAACGCCAAATTTCAATGGGTGCGGAGAGATGGCAAACCTCATTCGAGGAATGCACTTACACGACTCATGGGAATGCTTCATGGAAATTCAATAGCCTATACATACATTTCAAGTTTCTCAGCGAGCCGACTGGGCAGAATCTACGTGACGGATAATCTCCGCCACAAAACAAGTGCAAACATCTTCTCCCTGAGCTTCTCGGACCACAGAAGTATGCAATGTACTATCAACATGCAGAGACAACCAGTCATTAGAGGGAAAGGGTACTGGAAATGCAACATCTCCATGCTTGAAGACCCAGCGCTCGATGAAGAAATCAAAAGAGTATGGGCCGAGCGTCTCAAAAATTGCAAAAATTATAAAAACTCGCTAACATGGTGGGTCGAACATGTAAAACCGAAACTAAAACGGACCCTTATATCCTATGGGACACAAAAGAACTATTGGTGAAAGGACACAATAGAATAGTACTACAGATGCATCAGAGAATTATATCTAACTCCCACCATAACCGTCGACACAAGCACAAAAATTAAAAAATACAAAGCAAAGATCCTATCTCTACAAAATAAACAAGTCAATAAACTCCTGATAACATCAAAACCGGCGGACATAGCAGCCACGAGAGAAACTGCGGCCTTATATCATCTATTACGGAGCACAAAATGGAGGAAAAAAACGTTAATTACCAACATAATTAAGGAAAATGGCGAAAGCATTTAGAATGGAAGAGATATAATCAAATAAATCACAGCACACTACAAAAATATCTTTCAGTCAACAACCACCAAGGAGGACATCACCAGGTTATTATCTAACTCAAGCAACGCAGCAAGTGCACAAGATTCTGCCATGCTAACAAGGCCTTTTGACCAAGACGAAATTCAAACGTCGATAGACAAAGCAGCAAGAAGGAAATCTCCAGGGCCGGATGGACTACCCATTGAATTCTATATGCGACACTGGCACATGCTACGTAACAAGTTCACAGTGGTCCTTAGCGATATATGGACCGAGGAAAACCCACCCTCCGCCTTTACAGAGGGCATCATAGTACTTGTACCCAAGGGAAACCAAATCAAGCGTATCCATGAAATACGACCAATCACGCTGTTAAACTCGGATTTTAAAATACTAGCAAGAATCCTCAAAACAAGACTGGAACCCCTGATGGAGAAAATCCTGGAACCTCACCAAGCTAGTGCTATACCAGGACGTAGTATCCTGGATACCATATGCGAATATCGTGACATCAGCAGCGTAATCCCAGCAGCACTGCTACCAATAAGTATGGGAGTGGTTCCAGCACCAGCAGACATCTGTACAGGAACACAAGACATTAGGGATTACTTTTCAAAAGAACATTGACAAAACAATAACCATAACATTAAATAAAATCAGGACAGTCATAAATATCCACAGTGATAGGGACTTAGATACAATACAGAGGGCTAAAATCGTACAAGTGTCTATATTGAGCAAAATGATTTACATCGCCGAAGTCCTACCGATAACCGATTCAATGGCAGATCGGATACAGAATCTGCTAGGATGGTACGCAAGCAGGGGTAAAATCATTAAAGTAACATTTAAAACAATGACCTTACCTCTAAGTAAAGGAGGGATAGGAATGATCAGCGTACGTGAAAGATGCTGCGCTTTATTCGTTAAAAGAACCATAACGACAGCCATGAATGACCCAAATGGCCCAACAAACAAACTAATAAACCAAACCAAAACAATCACTGATGAAATACCATTCAATAAGGCAGAAATAAAGTACACCTTCCCGCATATGAGAAAATTCCACCTCGAAACAATCTATGCAAAAACCAAAGGATTCACATTGCATAATAAGACGACCAAAGAAATTTACAAAATAGTAAGCGCATCATGTCTCAGGAACAAAATCGAAGGTAAAAATTCACAGTACACCTGGAGCAACATATGGAGAGATATAACTAATAAAACCCTAAACTCTAAAACACAATCACTGTGGTATGACGTGGCAAATGAAAACATCCCAACCAACAAGAGACTTTACGCAATACATTTATCGCTGACTGACAGATGCACAAAATGCGGAAATACTGACACACTGATGCACAGAATAACATGCGATAAAAACCAGAGAATATGGACGTTGACCAGGCGAAGAATAGCCTTCCTAGAAAGAACTTTCCGTCTAACAGTGAGTATCCAGGAAATATTGAAACCAGAAAAATCCAGATATCCCGAAACGAAACATAATACTGTACAATGGATACTGGGCAACATCTTAGCCTACATCCTGCAAACCGAGAAGACTACCTATGACGAGAATATAGCTCACATGAATATTTTTTATTACGTAACAACCCAAACTAAAAATTATAAAAAAGATTTTGCACGAATGCCTCGATATAATAATGACGGAAACTTTTCTGTGACAATAATCAAACCAGACAAAACCTTTCGTACAATCCACAAAGAATAAAACAAAGGATCACTGAATAAAAGTAAATAAGAGAAGGTGAACTAAAAGGCAAACAAAACCATTGTACCTACCTTAGAACAACAGGAAGAATCAAGAAACACAAGAATAGCCACACTTAGATAGCCGGAATTTTAAAGATTAATGTAATAAAAACAATTAAATGACAATAATTCAAACTAAAGAACGCAAAAAGGCGAAAGAACACCCTGAGAATTAATAACAAAGGTATAGAGCCAGGCAAAGAGCCTATTTACTAGCAAGCGAAAGGTAGGGCTGAAGGGGAGGAAGGAGCCCCCCCCCCCCCAAAAAAGCGGTTAAGGCGCTTACTACTCTCTCGGGTTCAAATTCCGTGGTGATCAGGGATTTTTAGAAGTTGTATTTGATTATATGTGCTACGCCGGGACGTTCCGTGGTTCTGATTCCACGTTAAACTGTAGGCCCCTGTAGGCCTTGCCTGCCTCTGACAAAATAGCTTGGTACATCTCCTTCGGGAAGATTCGAACAACTTTTGGGTTGTGGAACAAGTTAGAATTTTAGTATTTTATGTGAAAACTTCTTGAGGCGGTTTTTAGATGGGTAAAATCTTATCAGTTCGCGTCTATCTGTAGCGGTCTGCTGGCTCGGTGACTGGGGGTTCGAATCCCTGTCACAGAGGGAATTTCCATAGACTCTGCGCCCGACCTTCACCTATGGCATAGCTAGGTGTCTCATAAGAATTACTGTGGTTCAACGTTAAAAACTGCGTGTCCGTTTGTCCGGTAGGGTTACCGCGTTAGGAGAGGTGGAAAGCACCTGGCCATCGTACACCTGATACAAGGAGTAATATTCCGTTTTCGGAAGGATCCAACCAACCTTCGTGTTGAGAACCTCGTTTAGCTTTTAACAAGTAAGAGTGGCAGTGTATAGATATAAAACGTTCTACGACGAACTTGGACATTCTTGCCAACGGTGTGGACGTTTTTGGTTTAGTGTTATATCCGTCTTCTGATATCTGATCATTGAAGAAAAGAGAAAATCATCATCATCTTCCTTACGAGAACTAGGGCTAGTAGCTCATTACTGTCTCCCTCCATCTCTTAGTTGGCCTTCCAGGAATTCGATTTCCTCTAGGGATGTAAAGGAGTGCCCAGTATTCTGGTTTTGTCCATTTTTTTCACGTGTTGAAACTTCTTTTTCCAATAATGCCGAATCTGTTTGTGTCCAATACCTTGGACATTCCACGCTGCTATAAAATTTAACTCAAAAATGAAAATACCGAGATGAATTCAATTGAAAATGATATAGAAGCTAGTTATATGATTTTAGCAGAAAAATACCATTTAAAAAAATACATATAAATTAAATGATCTCTTTTTCCACTGAAGGTTTAGGTCCTGTTGACAGCT
>CM061921.1:388388601-388453598 GCA_031002005.1 Vandiemenella viatica
TACGGTCAGACAACCGGTCCTGGGTTAAATTGATTATACAATACAAAAGGATTTGTATGGACACAATCATGCGTTAAAATGAACTTCACACAACCTAGAAGGATGCACATGCGGTAAAAGAAAATGGACCAAGATGTTTAATAGAATCAGTATAAGTAGACCGTGGTGGGTAGGCACCCTGGCCTCGGTTTCAGGAGGACTTGGGTTCGAAAGTCCTTCCAGCCATCCAGATTTCCGTTTTCCATGGTTTTCCGTAGTAACTTAGAGAATGCCGGGATGGTTTCTTCAAAAAGTCACAGCCGAATTCTTTGCCGTTCATTGCCCCTAATACTTTCCCCCCACTAATGACCTCAAAGTCAACGAGGCGCAAAAACAGAACAAGTAAAACGCATTTAAAAATGTTTTAATCTTCAAAATAGATCATTAAGGATCTGTAAATGTTTTTGTCGTCAGGCGATAGCGAAATAGTTGCATTCATAGGAAAGAGGATTAATTCTCCCAGCATTTTATCTTGGATCAATCTATATTTTATCAGGAAAAGAGAAAGTGATATATGTCACCCTTTGCTGGGTGTAACCTGTCAAATTGGGAACTTTCTGGAAGCCCTATTCAATTTAAGTGTCTGGAGAAATTGCCTTTATTGGAACTGTTAGGTAAAATTATGCTGAGCATGCTTACCAGATGGTTGCTTAGATTCGTTTTGATTTTTTTGGCCACGCTTGCCACATTTTGTACTCTGTCACCCAGGTCGACACTGACCCCAATGCCGCTTCCAAGCTGCTTGTGAAACCTCAACAGCAACGTGTTGTTTCTCTAGACGGGAACCTGCTTAAGAGCAGTAACACAGATGTGGTCGTCAAGAATTCATGGCACAGAATTTTAAGAGGTGGTAGAATAGACGAAAGTAAGATAATTTCGTTTTACAGTGGTTGAAACAGAAATGGGAGATACAATCACAACAATAAAACATGGAGAATTATCCGAAACTAATTACATTTTATTTTTTTTACTTATGGCTTTATGCCTCTTCGAGGTCATTAGAGGCGGATTGGGACTGCGGACAAGGAACGGGAAGGAATTCGGTTATGGAATTTTGAAGGAAGCATTTGGGTAAACCATGGAAAACCCAAATCTGGATGCCCGGACGGAGATTAGAAGCAGCGTCCTCCCGAATGCGAGGCCAGAGCGTTAACCGCTCACCCACCACGCTCGATAAACATATTTTAATAGATAAATAAAAAACAAGTTGCCCTCAGCGACGACGGGCATATGAGGCGCCACTAACCATGAGCTATATTACACACAGTATGAATGGAATCTGAATTTTGCAGGTGGCGGCCTCCCCTTGTTAGAGACCGGTTCCGCTTGAGTTGAGGTAAAAATATCTTTCCGCACGAAATACACTATGGCGGACAATTTAAGATCGTATCAAGATCTATAATACTAAATTCGAAAAGTTAAATTGCCAAGGTAAGTGGAATTAGAACCAGCGTGGCTCAGATAGAATTGAAGCAAACTCCCTTGGGAATGCGGAAAGGCTCTAGCGATTGACGAAGATAGCTGAGCGAAAGAAAGCTATCAGAATCCATGAAGTCGGCGCGACCCAGCAGTGCGGGTGAAGGAGTTACGCCAGATTAACAGTTCAGTACCTAGCAGTAGTTTCTCTTGCGCACCTAAGGAGGGGACGTCCAGTAAGTAAGTGAGGTGTTTGTTCTTCTCGTAACGTGAGATTGAACTCAGCTAAAGCGTGGCAACCAGAAATAAAAAGTTGGAAAGAGATTTTTATCTACTACCCTTCCCTTTAAATGAGAGTTGGTGATATTTTGCCTGATACACCTCCCCCCCCCTATTTAGACCTCACGTAATTCATGGACGCCCCCGAACAGCACCAGGGGGCAGAGCGACCTGGGTTCGACCTTCGATGATTTTTCCTTGAAGCTAAACGTCTGGAACGTCTCTCCGGGCCCACTCAGCCTGCTGCCCGACGAGTTCCGTGGGAACGTAAAGAACGGCCCGAACCTGGCGTTGACCACGTCACGTCCCTCGCGACCTTCACCATTTAAGAACAGCATTTGATGTTTCACTGGCTATTTGTAGTTGCGGTAGTAACTCAGACTACTACTTAATCTATTTTTTTTGGCTTCGGTAAAAAACTACGACGATGCGGTCCATTGACCAACTTATCAGCATCCTCATAGGCTGACTGCAGAGTTTTATTTAGGGACGAGAGTCACTCGTCTTGGCCACAGATTCGTGAGCGGAGCAGGAGCCAACACCCACGATACGTGCCTGTTACAGAGGCAGCTACATCAAGTAGTGGTGGGTGAGCGGTTAGCGGGACGACCCCGGTTCGAATCCCCCTCCAGGCATCCAGATTTGGGTTTTCATGGTTTCCCCAAATCACTGCAGGTGAATGCCTGGATGCTGCCTTCAAAAGGCCGTGGCCGGAATTCCTTCCCGTTCCGTGTACCCAGTCCCATCCCACCTCTAGTGACCTCGACGTCGACGAGGCGATAATCATAAGTATAAAACTAAAAGTAAAAGTAAAAAATCTCGGAGGATGTTGACAGTCAAGGATTTTTTTAAAAAATTTATCGTAGATATCGAGGGTATTAGACACGATAGAATATAGGGTGCAAGGAACAGGAAGTAATTCTGCCATAGCCTTTCGCCTGGAGTGTACCCACGTCCGTCCGGATGGCAGCCGCACCTGTCGGACACTGTGACAATCTTTAACATCAAAGAAAGAATTTATTCTATTCCATGATGTTCACTAGGCTAGGCGAGGGTGTCCAGGTCTGAGTCTCGCATTCCGGAAGAAGTAGGTTCGAATCCCCGTTCAAGACAACGACGTGTAAAGTCATAAGCAAAAACAAAACAAAAAAATGTTTAACGTCAGATCGTTTCAGGTACGTAAGAAATTTTAATTTAGTTGAAAATGGGACAGGAGATGCCAGCTTTCAGAAAAAGTAACTGTCATATAAGGAAGAAATATGTATTAGTAAACACATATTTTCTTCCAGATTTCCAAACTGCTTCAAAAAAAAAAAAATAGTATCGTTTATTTTCAAATTAGCATGGAAGCAGGAAAAGTTACTCATTTGTTGTACTCGCAGAGTTGCACGAATAAAGAAGAATAAGTTCCTGAGTTTGAAATCGAAGGACAAGTTATCAAGAGAATGTCGAGCAGCTGGGCCAGAGGTAGGAGTGATATGGCATCGTAACGCATCACTAAACATAGCCGCTCTAACGTAAGTTATGAAGCACTCCGCCATCTTTATTCTGCACGCAGATCGGAAGCTGGCAAGTGGAAACGCATTTGGTATTCTGATGACTGTATCGACTCCAATAGAATGACAATAGTGCTCATGGATCACTCGCTGACACTTCGTTCCCTCATAGGAGCTAACCTTGCTTCCACAAGGATACAGGTCATGTCCGCGGACCTGATATTCAGAAGGTCGAGCCATCCCAGTCCATTGCCGCCTCTAATGTTTTCGACGTCGGTATGCAAAGCCAAAAAAAAAAAAAAAAAAAAAAAATAGGAAAATTGTCTGTGTATGGTTGGTTTGCAATGACACAACAGTCTACTTAATCAAAAACCAGGCTTAGATTACTTCCTTTGTTATTTCGTAGGGGTTAGAATACTGACCCCACGTGCCGAAGGGTCGCTGGTTCGACTCCGGCCGAGGGCATGGGTGTCGTCTTCTGTTTGAAATTTCGTATTTCATATAACTTTGCTAATATTTGATAGTCTTTCGTGAGTTTTTGGAAAAGAACTTGTAAGTGTACGTTTCACAATAACCAACAAAATGGAAGTTTTCTTAGAGGTAATATGCGAGGAATCATCATCCAATGCTGCATCAGAGCATTTCGATTTCATTAGCTCATTCAGCTAGTATATTTTTACCTTTATTTTTGTATCTTCCGCGCTTTCTCGTCAACTATTAGGTTAGGCCGATTCTTTTTCTTCCCTCCCCCAATGAAGGAAATGTGTTTACGTGTTGATAGCTGTAGTTTCTCTATGTTCAGTGAATTCATTCCTCGCCTCACTGCGGAGAGGTTACACCGCCAGACAACAGGACTGTCATGACGGTGTCGCAACGAACACAGCTGTTATTCAGTACGGTAGATATGAAGGATACGTGCTCTGTGTTCAATATAAGGAACACGTTATCAGAAGGTGATTTTGTGAATACTCGCTATTGTGTCGTCTCTTCTAGCTCATGAATTATACAGGTTACCTAAACCTAAAAATTTAGTAGGGATTGTTTAGAACGTGTGGCATAAATCGAATTAGTTTCACTTTTTCATAATTTTTGTCGAATCAGTACAAAATGTGTGAAGAAGAGACGCATCGTGAACTTATAAAGACCAGCCGGCTTTTAATTTATCGGCATATCTCAACACAATTCAAGAGACCTTCATACAGCCTGAATTACTTTTTTTATTTTACTGTTTTTGATTATTTGTGGCTTTACACCTCGTTGACTTCAAGGTCATTAGAGGCGGGATGGGACTGGAGACAAGGAACGGGAAAGAATTCGGCCATGGCCTTTTGAAGTAAGCATCCCGGCATTCACCTGGAATGATTTGGGGAAACCATGGAAACCGAAATTTGGATGGTCGGACAGGGATTCGAACCCGCGTCCTAGGCCAGAGCGTTACTACTGTTACTATTACTCAGTGAGTTGGAGGGTGCGTTGCACCTATCCTAATGTGAAGAGATATACTCGTGCAGGATATGGCAGAAGGCGCCCATGGGCTATTTTGACAAACCATTCCGGCATTCGCTTGGAAACCCATGGCATATTTTATTAATTGAAGTACACCCGACATTCTTTAATCAATACCTTCTGGACTCAAATACTTTCTGTTTGCCTCAGAACACGACTTTTCTGTAACTGATGTAAGTTGAGGTGATTGGTGACCGATACGGTAATTCGTAAGGAATAAAATTAAGTTATATAGTTAGATCTTTGTGGTATTTCATCGCATTCCGAAGAAAAGTTGTTAAACTGCATAATGAAGTAGTTAATTTTTATTTCCAATAAGAAGGAAGAGATCACTGATGGGATTATTATAATCGTTTTGTTCACCCATACAACATTTTAATTCATAACAAGGTAAGAAAATCGTCTCCGAACCAACAAATACTTATTGCAGGACGGGTTTGTTTTAAAAGAACGTAGCGAAAACACAAAGTATGAAACGTGCAATACGAGATGTATACCGAACGTGGTGGTGTAACGGATAGCGTTCTGGCCTCGCATTCGGGAGGACGGCGGTTCGAATCCCCGTCCGGGCATCCAGATTTGGGTTTTCCATGGTTTCCCCAAATCACTCCAGGCGAATGCCGGGATGCTTCCTTCAAAAGGCCATGGCCGAATTCCTTCCCATTCCTTGCCCCCATCCTTTCCCGTCTCTAAAGACCACGTTGTTAAAAAGAGACGTTAAACTGTTACAAAAAAAAAAAAAAAAAAAAAAAAAAAAAAACGAGATGTATGTGACGATATCCATATTGCATGCGTTTGACTGGAAACATTGAATAAGTTACCCTTTGCTGCTTATATGAAAGTCTAACAGGCTTTTTGTCGGAGAAGATATGGCAGGCAGAAAGCGTTTTACCTCAGGAAACTAATCCATGATATCAATAATAGTGGTGTAATGCTGTTTGCTTCTTCCTTTCTCGGCCGTGAGGAAACTGAAAATAACAAACAGAAATACAAATCTGTTAAGGCTGTACGTGCTATCGTTCACCCCGATTTCGTTAGTTAGTATTCGTTGAGTTGGCTTGTTGGTATAGATTTCACCACTTGTACTTCAAAACATATAAAGAGTGCGCGATGGATAAAGTTATTAAACGGGACGGGAATTGCTGCAGTTAAGAAAAGTAGTTAATCAATTCATAAAGGTAGGTATTGTGACTAGGTATTCGTGAAACAATATTGTGATGAAATTTTATTTATTCTCGAAAAAAAAAAAAGTTCAAAACGCTTTACCCGTCTTTAATACAGAAAACTAGATTCCTTTATTTTAATTTCTGGCGGAATAGTCTTCTTTACAGTCCCACACAGAATACCCGCTAGGCAAGTGCCCGTGTACCAAACAGTCCGTTAAAACCCGACAGACATTACTGCAATCTTTCACAACACACAGTACTTACATGGAAACTTAAAGTCTACAAAATTAAACATTTATACTCAGATATTAAAACAAAAAACTACTACGCAACAGTATCCTTGGTTTATAACACTGCAAATACACTGAAGTGCCAAAAGTGTCGAGTTGGTGACGGAATCATTACTATCAGATAATGAAGGTGGAAGGAGTAGACCAAAGTAAAACCATCGACTGCAGCGCCTCTCCTGATGGTTGTCAGGGAGGCACTGTGCTAGACTGGGATCTGTGGTCAAAATCAACAGACCATTGACTGGAAATAGTTATGTTTGCCAACATGGAGTCCGTTTGTAACCATTCATAGCCATCATGTTCCTAAACAACTCTGGACAGTGTGCCATGTCCCCGAGCCAAAATCATTCAAAATTGAATTTTTGGAACATTCTGGTTGATTCCAGCGAATGATTTGGATCTAGTTGAACATTTATGGGACATGATCAATAGGCCAGTTTGTGTAAAATGTCCTGCACCGGCTGTAGAGGAACCATGACTGAATATTTCATCGGGGTCTTCCGACGACTTGTTGAGTCAATGCCACGCAGGGCAGAATGGAGTGCCACGTGATATTAACAGCTATCCCATGACTTTTGACAGTTGTGTGTATTATAGTGCTTTCATTAATTAATTAAATATGTGGTGGGTCGGTAGAGAAAACGTCACAGCATCCACAAACATTCTCTCTTGTTTCTCATTTGACATTGGCTGTTTTCAGGGCGAGATAAGAATGGACAGAGATGTTTCGCGGATAAACGGAAAAAAGACGATTGTAACTTAAATGAAGGAACCACCAATCGAATCCTGTTCCAAGTTTTGTAAACGATGAATAAAATAATTGTTTAAAAACATAAAAACCGCCTCCAAAAAGCATACTAAACATTTTAAAATAACTTTATGCCTTGCTTAGAAGAAAATAAATCTAAATGGACAGTATTTTACATTACTGTTATTGAAATTTTTACGTTAATTATTTATTTTTGGAGTCGGTGCCAGCTGTCACATCGCGAAGAACGAATTACTTAACTTTATTTGTTGTTCAAGGTGACACGGGAGTACGAACAAAAAAATCCGAATGTTTTACAGCATATAATGAGGAAGATATTGTTATTGCGGGAGACAGTTTAATGGAACAAACTAGACAGTATTTTAATCTGTGGCACGGCCTCGTCGGTCGTCGGGGCATATCTCTGGCTCTACAGTGTAGTTAGTAGGCTGCATCATGCATTAAACGCTTTACAGTTAGTATGATATCAGCGTTTCATCTGTATGTTTCTGTTTTGTTGAAACATGTTTCTGTAAGTAGTATCATGATTTTTATGTATGATTGATATTCCTTATTGTTTTTATCTGTTTGTTTTTTCTTTCTTTGGCTGGCACCGACTCCAAAAATAACTGATTAATGTAAAAATTTCAATAACAGTAATCTAAAATACCCCAACAACTTCGAGAACAGGGTGAATTCGATGCTGTGTTGAGGAATGTCAGTTTTTTTCCAGGCTGTGTTTCAAACGAATCAGAACATCTGTTAAAGCTGCTGCTCGATAATCGAAACATGTAACATATGGGCATTAATACATAGCACATACACAAATCTGTCTCTGGAATATATCTGTTTGTCCCGGCATCACGCAGAACATATAGGTTTTTAATTGGTTTCACAACGTGAAGGCTTGGGGTCCAAGTTAAAATCTGAGGTACATGTGGAGACATTTTCTGAATATTCTGCCATAACTTCAAAATAGCTGAATTGATTTTGAGTGGATTTAAGACTGTGGATTCCTATAAAGAACAAGAAATTAAAAGGGGTGGGGGTAAAGGGAAGAGGGATTGGGCTTTTGTATACCAAATGTAGACTGTCTTTTCTGTTTTAATTTTAAATATATGTGTCTAAATTTTCCATCGATATCATATTAAAAAAGTATGTATAAAAACCAATTAAGGGATATAGAGGCGAAAACTAGTGTGGACACTATGTTTCTCTTTGTTTTTAAATTATACGTGTGCAAAGTTTCAGCGAAACCAGATAAAAGCTGTTTCCTATTTGTAAAGAACATTAAATGGGGAAAGGGAGTGAGCGATTGGGTTTTGTAAACAGAATGTAAACTCTATGTTTCGCTTTGTTTTTAAGTTTACATGTGCAGTGTTTCATCTAAATCAGATAAAAACTGTGGGTATCTACAAAGAACATTGTAAATTATCAGGTGTGGGGGTATAAGCGAAAATGGGTTGGGTTTCTACAAACAAAACTCGAACAGAATTGTTTTGTATGTTTTAAAATATACGTGTGTAAAGATCATTCAGTATCGGATAGAAACTGTAGATTAGAATAAAGAACATTAACAAAAATTAAGATGATAGAAAGAGGGAGAGGGGTTGGGCTTCTCTAAACCAAATGTACATAGTATTTTTCCGTTTGTTTTGAAGTATACATGTACATAGTTCCTTCAAAATCGGGTAGAAACTGTAGCTTTGTATAAAGAACATTGACGGTAATTAAGGAGGTTGAAAGAGGGACAGCGATTGGATTTTTGTAAAACTAATGTGGACAGTATTTTTCTTTTTCTCTTTGTTTTAAAGTATGTGTATGGAAGCTTCCAGCGAAATTAGATTAAAATGTTGGTTTGTACAAAAATTAAGGGAGTGATATAAAGGGGGAGAGGGGTCCGTGTATTATATTTTTTATCAGAAATCTTCTAAATGAAAAAATACGTATATGTACCAACTTTTATAGTGATTAGTCAAACGGTTTCTGCTGCAACAACATTGACAAAATTTAAAAGGGTGGAAAGGGAAAAGGGGTTGGGTTATTTTCAAACAAATGTTAAAAGTATTTTTCTCTTTGTTTTAAAGTATACGTGTGCAAGGTTCCATCCTAATCGAATAAAAGCTATGGGTGCGTATAAAAATTAAGGTGTGTAAAGTGGGCGAGAGGGTAGTTTTTGATTTATTGTTCGTTGAAACTTCGAAAACTTACATGATTTCGGTATTAAAATATTATAATAAATGACGTCCCGTCACAACGTGGTATTACTTTGAAGGTATACACCACCCAATAACAAAATTTCAGACGATCGCTGAACATATAATAATAATAAAACAAAATACAGACGAATTGATAACCTTCTCATTTTTTCAAGTCGGTTAAATACTGGAAGTACTTAATAATTTCAGTATTAAGTTTTTGTTTTCAGTGTAGCAGCAATGCCACCTTAACATACGGTATGGAGAAAAACAGGAGTGCATAGTGCCTGTGAACATAAACTGTACTTTAATTAACAGCACTTGCAAATACAAAAAAACAAAAAAATAGTAATAATTTACTTCCATACTACAATGACGAATACTGTAATGAAATCACAGAAAACTTAAGGATATTAAAATCTACTCTGCGATTCACTAACTGAGACTTACAATTTCCATCGATCACTTTCTAACTTCACAGAATAGTTCAAACGGAAAATATATGTTAACGTATTATTTAACAGCTTGGTGTTACAATAATGGCCAATGAACCTTTAGACGGCGTTAGTTCATCTATTGGACCAATTCGATGAGGTAGGAACCGCAAGAATTACAAAATATACAAAATCCATGTCATAGAAATCCTGCACTTATCTACTAGTTTATATACAATTTATCACCGAGCATGGTGGGTGAGCGGTAACACGTTTGGGAGGACGCTTATTCGGATCCCCGTTCGGGTATCCAGATTTGGGTTTTCCATCGTTTCTCCAAATCACTCCAGGCAAATGCCATGATGATTCCTTCAAAAGGCCATGGCCGAATTCCTTCCTGTCCTTTCCCGGCTCTATTGACCGCAAAAAAAAATGATCCCAGCATTCAGCTAGAGAGATTATTTGGAAACCGAAATCTGGTTTACAGTAGTGGAAATCGAACCAGTGACCAACCACATGTAAAGCCAAAACGGCACTGCTCATTAACCAATCACCCTTCTTCTTGGTGTAAAAATAAAACGAAAAACGAAATTTCAAGATAATTTGTCAAATAACATTCTATTCAGATATACGTTTCTTTCTTCAATTTATTTATCGTGACAGCGTACAATAATACGTAGAAGGAGATATGGACAAAGCCGGGAACTTTTCGAACTATGCTGCATGGTTCCCCTACTCGCCCAGCTAGTGAGGGCAGCTGACCTCATCCGACGAACCGAATGTTGACCTTGTCTAATGTGGCGTACTGTTGTCTCACCTGGTGGGTGAACTTGTAACCACTACTACACCGAAAGCCAAACAATACCGCAAAAGTGAACGCTATTATGTCGTTCCGGACAGCTCATTGACTTTATGTGACAGAAACATAAAATGCTATTCCTTAAAGAGAAGTAATTAAGACGAAACAGGATTGTATGTTGGCCGAGCATTGTGGGTGAGTGGTAACGTTCTGGCCTCGCTTTCGGGAGGACGCCGGTTCGAATCCCCGTCCGGGCACCCAGATTTGAGTTTTCCATGGTTTCCCAAAATCACTCCAGGCGAATGCCGGGATGCTTCCTTTAAAAGGCCATGGCCGAATTCCTTCCCGTTCCTTGTCCCAGTCTCATCCTGCCTTGTATCTTGTATGTGTATTTCAAATAAGTCACAGCTCTGGTTGCTTGTTACTTTCCACAGACGTTGTCCAGCCTTTACTATCCTGTTGCTTCTATTTTTCTAGCGAAAGATTCGCTTTAACACAGATTTATGACGGAGCGGGATGTTCTGCTGACAACGACTCAAGGTCGAATTAATAAATTTCTACGAAGCAGAGCTCTTTCATCATCGCAATGTGAGTAATGGCACGACAGACGTTTTCCCCTAGTAATCGCCACAATTGTGTTTCATATTTTTTCTTGCTACAGATTGTTGCTCACGTTATCATTCTTCTTTCGATACGCAAGTGAATTTCGCGAAAATTTCACTTAACATTCTATGACTTAGTAATATTACTTAAAATTTAAAATTACTGAAGAAATTTCTTGTTCTAAACTATGAAAGTATGCAGTCCTTCTTATATAATGTTTTTCCATGAAACATCAACATTTTAAAAGCTTATCTAGCGAGATAGGTGCAATAACTATTATGTTACATTTTCATTCAGGGGCTTCGAATCCAGATTCAGACCCTGATCACGTCACCCTGCTTTCTGGCGTCAATAATTTTCCAAAAGTACGCTAGTATACTAGAAAAACATGCACAGGCATATTTTCTTCCCATAAGCCACCAAATTTAACAAGTCCATTGTGGAAATACTTGTAAGGTGTATCATTTCCCTGTCCTATATGTATTTTGTTGTTAGCGAAAAATTTTATTTACTATATTTGCAGCGGCAGAAGTCATCAGTATGATCAAGGTGCCAGAGAGTTCATTAAGTAACAGCTTCCTTCAGAATACATTTGTTAGTTATATTTGATGCAATACAGATGAACCTAATGTTTTCCCGTACTTGCTTTTTTTTTATCTGCTTAACGTCTCTCTAATAGTGAGGTCTTTAGAGACGGGAAAGGATGGGGGGCAAAGAATGGGAAGGAATTTGGCCATGGCCTTTTTTAAGGAAGCATCCCGGCATTGGCCTGGAGTGATTTGGGAAACCATGGGAAACCCAAATCTGGATGCCCGGACGGGGATTCGAACCACCCGTACTTGCTTATCATAGTGCGGGTAACTACAGAAGCTTTCTGATTCAGTCAATACTAACTTCATCTTCCTTTGCAGAAATCGAAAATATTTTTCTTCTTTTAACGTGGAATTTCTTCTAGTATATAATTTTTGACATACAACAATATGCCCATTAAACTTAGTAACGTATTTATGCACTATTATAACACACGCTGGATGTTTTAAATGACCGAGCGTGGTGGGTGAGCGGTTAACGCTCTGGCTTCGCATTCGGGAGGACACCGAATCCCAATCCGGCATCCAGATTTGAGTTTTCCATGGTTTCCCCAAAACACTCCAGGAGAATGCCGGGAAGCTTCCTTCAAAAGGCCATGGCTGAATTCCTTCCCGTTCCTTGTCCACAGTCCCACCCTGCCTGTAATGACCTCGACGAAGCGTAAAGCCATAAGCCAAAAAAAATCCAGTTCCGATACTGTGTCCAGAACTAAAAAAACTTGAAGCACCACAGACAGTGACATGTGAACTGGAGAGCCCACGTGCTTTGAATAATGCAGTTATTATTGTTTTATTTGATATTAATTTTCAGAACTTAGTTCCTTTTTATACTGTGTAGGACTGTTTTTCAACGATGAAGGGTTTATGCTGCTAATGCAAATAGTACTAATTGCATAAAGATAATATGTTTCAATGGATCACAGTTGTATTTTGAGGTACATTGGAAAAATGTGTAGAAAGTATACAATCGGTTCACTCCGAACTGGCGACTCCTCTGCGGAGTGGGGATAGAGTCGCCTCTGTATTAGTGGCGTGAGCTTAAGAAAAACTGCCTTCAAAGCCCGTGCAAAGTTCTTTCAAACAGAATTTGTCGTGCAAAGTTATAAAAGTTTTAGTGACGGCTTCTCTGATGTTGGTAATCCCAGATACGTAGATCTCGAGTAGCTGCAAAATGGCCGCGAAGTGAGGACCAATAACTGTGCCTACCATTTAAACAATATACGCATTCGTAGGCCCCGAGCATTTTGGAAGCGGAAGCTATTTCTTAATTCACAAATTTCTCATCTGCCCAAATTCTCCTCTCTCAACACATGCAAGCCGTTAGCTCGGATAAATAAATTTAGAGGTATTTTGATATAGTCTGAGAATAAAAAAACTCACTGCTCTCGTAGAAATATTATTGAATTTAATTAATAACATTCAGTGACCTCGTGGCATACAACCGCCGCCCCAGGCTCTGATGAGTCATGTGCTAGTAAACGATTTAAAGATGTGGCGTGCAGGAAATTAATGGATTTTTACAAAACAGTGATCCCTACAGCAACGATAGACACAGTCAAGAAAAAAATTAACAGTATGCGATGCTTGTGGTGAAATCTTCGAAGGAACCTTCAAATGTTCAAAAGTCTGAAACGTAGCCAAAAATCTTAACGTGGCTATCAGTCTTTCTTTTGCAGTAATTGCTTGGCGCATTCGGATACATGACTTTGTGATGAATTGTGTAACTAAACAATTCATTGAAATTTTCGTTACTCATTTTTAATTAATTAAATTATCCATACGTGACTGCCGCAGTTCACGCAACAAAGTCATGTGGGAACGATTACCTCTTTTTACATCGCGCTATTGCATAGTATTCAAGATTGAAATCGCACAACGTTTTTTCGTTATAAAATGCGACCCAGTATGAAGGTTAATTATGTTAACGAAACAGTAAATTTGAAACACGTGAATATATCCATCTTGAACGACAGTCCACTGGCCTGAGTTGGCGGCAGCACAGTCGTTTATGTGTGTGGTGCTTTGAGACAACAATACTATGCTACCCCAGGTACAGACTAATCAAGTTACAAGCATTAATAATAATAGTAAGTTAATAAAAAATGATTGGGAAGTCGGTGATAATGTTATGGTTGTAGTAGTCGGGGGCAACACAGCGACTAGCTGGGCGTCTAGCGAGAAGGCGGTGAGGCTAGACAACTCGCCTTCACCTCGACAACACATTCTCATGTCCTCAATCAGTCAGTAAATGATCCATTAAATAAATTACTTTTTCAGGTTCTCTGCCTCTCTTTCCCAATGAGTTAATAAATGTAATCAGTGAAGAATTGCGATTTCAATTGCAAAACTTCATTACATTTCATGATTATAGATGAGAGAAACACCAACCTTCTTTCAATGTGCATATTTAAATTAACAGATAGAAGCGTCGTTATTTGTGGGATTTAAATCAGGGCTCAGTGACATTTAAGTAGACAATTTATTAATAAGATTACGACATGCAAAAACAATGATAGGTACGAATTCTAAAGGTTGCTTCCCACGGCCCGTGGCAAGGGAACCGCCTCTGCTAGCAGGAATAGCCGCCCGTGGGGAGGTGGCCAGTGCCAGCCTACCAAACCACGCGCCGTGGGAAGCCAGCATGAAATATCTCCCGTTCAGCCTCTGTGGTCTCTGCTGTAATCATTCTTAAAGGAAAGGGGACCATATTTACTTCTTCGTAACGCACTTACTTTTGGACAGAGAAAGTTTTAAGAACTGTTTGAGATTTAGAGATATGCTGAAATAAATGGACACGTAGTGGATATCCATGATGGCTTCTCTACCGGAACCTGCGATCAAGAAGCCCGTGCAAACAAAGGAAACAATGAAATATTGCTAAATGGACTCTAATTTTAAATTATCATACAGGGCAGTTGTTTATAAACTTAGCTGCTAATGCTGTGTACTCGATTCCTCCTTGGGCCGCACCGAGCGTGGTGGTGTAACGGATAGCGTTCTCGCCTCGCATTCGGGAGGACGGTGGTTCGAATCACCGTCCGGGCATCCAGATTTGGGTTTTCCATGGTTTCCCAAATCACTCCAGGCAAATGCCGGAATGCTTCTTTCAAAAGGCCATAGCCGAATTCCTTCCCATTCCTTGCCCCCCATCCTTTCCCGTCTCTAACGACCTCGCTGTTAGAGAGACGTTGGGCCGCAGAAGTTGAAGCAAAGACGTGATTGGCACGTTTTGTGTCTTCTACCCTGCTTGAATCTGTGGGATCATCCTGGCATATGCTACAGACTCGCTTCTGTCGGAGGATGCAGCCACTACCCATAGTAGCCAATACTTGATTAGATAGGAATCTCAATTGTTCAACCAACCTCTAGCTGAGTGACGGATCTAGTTAATTAATGGTTTGTTCAGCTATTTCATCATCTAGGTAGGATTACGCCGATCTTCCTACAGCACGCTACGGACTGGTAGTATAATCATTAGGGTTCGGATCTACATAACAAAAAAAATTAGTGAAATATGCATGCAAAAAGGTTTTTAAAAGCTGGTAAATATGACCAAAAAATAGTAAAATATGAGTAAACATTTAAATTTGCTATCTAGTAGTGTCGCTTTCTTGGAGACAGCATAATTAGCTTCCGTGCACTCACTGCACCACTCGAAAATTAAAGTTTAAATCGTTTGTTGAATTATTTTGATTTCACATAGTTTACAGATAAAAACTCTTTCGTCTGTGTTAAAATACTCCTCTCCAAATTCCTTTACACGACTCAATAACTTCGCACTTTCAGTAAATTTCGCTTTCAGCATGGCGGTACTCTCTCATCCAATGCAGATTTAACAAGAGAGGGACAATAGTGTATAACTTTAATTATTGACTGATGAATTTTGACCATTTCAGTGACAATTAGGTCGGTTTTTCCTCCAATGTAAGGAATACAGTTCTGTGAATAATTATCTTAATTTCTTCTCACCTTCTTCTAGTGAATTCCCGGTACTATTAAAAAATTACCAGATTTGTCTTCAAAATATGACCATAAATATTATGGGAATATAACCAAAACTTGAAAATGGCGTTAATATGCATTTATATACAATCAGAAACATTCAATTTAGCTCACAAGGAAGGCAGTAAAAAAATATGACTTATAAAAATTCGAACTCTAATAATAATCATCTTTGCACAACTTATTCACTACATCAACCCGGTAACGACCCTGGCCTTCACACATTGCCAAGTTGTGGCCCTCACTAAGTGACAGATTAACTGATATGTTTTCAGTACGCCCAGAAACTGAATATTAGAAACCACATTGTTGTTTTCAATATTAATGTGGTAACTTCAGTGATTTCATTCTTGCATACTGTATGGTAACATATTCTCATTTTATGCAAACCTTTTTAAGATTCTGGCTAAGATTAAATGCAATTGTTAAAAAAAGTAAGTTACTCCCCAAACCGTAGGAAACTAACTAAGCCATTGCGACGTCTGGGCTCTCCGAACCACGGAGTGTCATCAAACAGAATTCCTAGCCCCATCAGGATCTCAACACTGAGCTACCAGAACACTCGGCACCCAAATAAATTTCATGTTGGTGATTTTTACAATTTATTTTAATTACGGCTTTACGCCTAGTCAACGCCGAGGTCATTAGAGGCGGGATGGGACTGGGGACAAGGATCGGAAGGAATTTGGCCATGGCCTTTTGAAGGAAGCATCCCGGCATTCGCCTGGAGTGATTTGGGGAAACCATGGAAAACCCAAATCTGGATGTCCGAACGGGGCCCTCCCACCATGCTCGATGCAAGTTTTGAGATTGCTGAATAAATCAAATATTATTTTCCTTGATGCTTTCACTTAGGTGGATAATTAGATTCTGATCATTATTTAAATGTTTTTCCATGTTTTAGTATCCTGCTGCATCTGATTAATTCATTAATTTGACAAAGTATGTTATTAATATGCATGACACTTCCCACAAAGAAAGTGGAAAATTTAAACGATTACTCGGATGAATTAATAACTGAATTAAACGAATTGAAACACAAATAATCATGGCATAGCGCATAATTAACAATTTTATTTAAATAATTGAAGTTGAGTTTAGTTAAATGACACGTACCTTTTATTACAGCAAATTACTATGAAGTTGAAAAACACACAAAGTTACTTACGAACTTCCACAATCGGGAGATTACAATATCAACAATTGAAAATATTAATATGAAAAGTAGGCAAAGGAATCATATTTGCCGACTAAGCCCAATTATATTACAAATTTATCCTGGTGATAGTAGACATAGATAGAGTATAATTCGCACTGACTGGGAAATGGGGGTTTGCTTCTGTGTATTACTAATTCCCGTCCTCAGTAGATCTCAATCAGCTAGTAGCTTAAACTCACGCAGGAATTGATTTAAAACCATCGAAATGTTATTAATTAAACAAAAAATAGAAATGACTTTAAATATGATTGCAAATAAATTGAAGATATCAAATTCTACTTTGAACATGACAAATAGTTCGTAATAACAAAAATACGTCGAGATATGACAGCCATTGCTAGCGTACCAGACAATGTATTTAAATGAAATATTTAATTATAAAAGTTAAATACTATTACACTTATGCTTATATAAGTGTATAACTATTTACGCCACATTTAAGAATAATATTTTGTCAAATTTAATTTAAATAATCGCTGACTTTATTTTCATAATTAAGGGTGAACGATCATAGTTAAGTTACTACACGATAATCGGTGTGAATTTACACATTATGGCATTGCAGTAGAATATACGCAGAGAGCATCTCAGTATCACAGAGATTAGTCGTGTAATTTACAGATATAAAATTAATTTGCCACTAACTAATCAACACTTTTAGCTGAAATACAGCAATCAACAATTAAACTGTACTGTCAGAGTATTTTTAACGTGTAGTCAAACTATAGTCTAGCTACATTTAACCAGTAGGTGGGTTGTCTAGGGAATACAACTCGCTTTAATTAATTAGCAGGGTTAGGTAATTTAGTTGAGAGGTTTCATGCTGTTCTGTTAACAGGATGGTATCACGCATGTGTCATGTCGCTCATGTCTAATCATTTGAATATTCATATACCTTTTAGCAGCTACAGATGTTAACTAATGGCGCACAGTGATAAAAAAAAATACAAAAAAATACAAAAATAAATTAAAAAATCGTTCAAAATCTAACGACCGAGTCCAAAATTTAGATTCTCTTTATTATGCGAGTTTATACAGGGCGTTCGCCGGAAAACGCTACCCTCCCAGTCTGTTGCCGTCGGCAACTTGCTCGGTAAGTAGAACCAGCAGTTTCCGCCACGCGGCACCGTGAATCACCGCACTGTTTAACACCTCCGCTGCCCCAACAGTGCAGTGCAGTGACCCTTACATTGTTAAGAACGGTTTCTTTGCATTGTAGATAGTTTGTGACTTCAGTCTCTTATTAATCAGTGTTGTGAATAAACGTTTCTTTGCGGTTTGGCTGGTTTGGGGCTTCATACTCTTATTAATCTGTACCGTGTTTGAGTGTGAGTAAAATTATGGTACGTTACAGTTTGCAACAAAGAATATTTCTCTACGATACATATGTGAAGAAGAAGTCGTTTAAAAAGTGTCGCAGTAAATTTCGTTGCGAATTTCCTGGCGCTTTACTGCCAGCTAAATCAACAATTCTGCGTCTGGTTAAAAAAGTAAGAGAAACGGGTTCATTTTTTAACAAAAAGAGACTGTCGGTCAACCGTATTCTCACAGAGGAGAAAATTGACGATATCGCTTTTCGACTAGAACAGTCACCCAAAAAGTCATTAAGTCAGTTAGGGCAGCGTGTGTCTCGAAATATGTTCAGAAGATGTGAAATGTGCATTACACAAGAGGGTCAACACTTCCAGCATCTTTTATAAGGTAAGCTAATGAATTACGTCACATTTAAATGCTTAGCACACAAGTTTATGAAGCGTAATTATTATGAAATAGTCCGCGGCCGACGGTCGAACAATGCCGGAAACTGAGCGCTCGCTCGCCGGGAGCAGTTTCTTCCTTGTAGCGCTAACAGTGGGTTGCGTTTCCCGGCGAACGCCCTGTATAAAAGCTTTGGTGTTTAAAATGTTGGCATTAATCTTCACAAATTTTAATAAATAACCATTGTGATCGCAATTATAATTAGTTCAGCGTTCATCCTTACAGAGAAATGATTAATCTATTTTTTTTTTCAAAAAAAGTATTAACGTAACACCGAAAATGTAACAGCGTTAGGCAATGCAGACTTAAACTGTCTTTTATTTCACTGCACATTCTCTGAAAACAAAACCTCATCACAAGCAAATACTTCAGACTATTAACCCGATCTTCTTCTGTGTGTGCCATACATGTATCCGAATGTACGCGCTTACCATACGGGGTTCTTTTCCCTCCATGACAATGTCCCTAGGAGATGAAACAGGGTATTTTGCTATTTACTTTTCCAGTACAATAGTGTTCGAAAGTGTGTATGGCTGTGATAGCGTAAAGTGAAAAAAGGGACAGGATGAAACTCGGTGACGGCCCAACCCGACGGTGGAATCACCAGCAACATGGTCCTACACTGCCACCAGGACTGGAACCAGCTAACCCCTTGTCAGCAACCAACTGAGTCAACTATCCACTAAAAAAGATACATCGCAATCTTTAAAAACTGTTGATATTTTGCACAAAGTTTTGATTGGGTCCCCTCATACTAACGACAAGAATTCAGCGATCTCAGATTATCAGATGCAGATTTTCTTTATCAGTACTGATTGTGCTTGTGTGGGTGGCATCGCCACCACAAATCTCAAAACAATTTCATTAAACTTAACCAGATATGGTTCTTACGAGAGGGTACCAAAACCGGTATAGAATTGCCGTAGGCGGAACTTGTGTAGTTCGCGTTTTTGCCACTAGGCGTTTACAGCGCAACTCATTGTCAGTTCAGTGCCACCTGTGTTGTCGACCTGGCATGTTCTGTTAACATGCAATACGCTGCTGAAACTTTTTTAATATTGAAAACTGCTTACAAAGATGGTGCTATAGGATAAACTCAAGTGTTCGAGTGGTTCGCTCGGTTAAGAAATGGTGACATATCGACTGATGACAATCCTCGTTCAGGACGTCCATCAGCTGCCCGAATCGACGAAAATGTTGAAAAAATTTGAGAGCTTTTGCTCTCAGACCGTCGACAGACGATTGATCAACTGTCAGAGATTGGTGGGTTATCTTGATCTCGGTTCAGCGAATTTTAACAGAATTACTGCCAAGTTTGTTCCTCGGGCTCTGACTGACAATCAAAAATAACATCGAGTTGAAACATGTGCTTTGAAACAACAGCTTGAATTTGATCCAGATTTTCTGTCAAAGGTCATTACTGGTGATGAGCCATGGTGCTATGGTTACGACCCAGAAACAAAGCAACAGTCAAGTCAATGGAAGACGTCATAGTCACCCCGTCCAAAAAAAATGTCGTCAAGTCAAATCAAACATCAAAACAATGCTCATTTGCCTTTTGATGCCAAGGGCGTAGTTCATTCAGAGTTTGTTCCCCCACATCAGACCGGCAATCAAACCAATGTGGCTTCCGAATGTCTTCAGTCAGTTATTCAATATTATATCATCAGAAACCAACCCATAAAAAACTGAAATATATTTTTCGAATGAAGACGGTCTGTGTAATGCAGTCTTCACGGTGTACCGTCAGATTGCGTGATGTTTCGGCGACTTGAACCGCCGTCTTGGTCGTCGAAATAACGTTTTTTTGCCAACACAGTCTGGAGGTACACCCGTGAAGATTTCGTCAACGTTCTTACAATTTTGTCTATATTTATAACCTTGAATATGGTGATATAGTAGGGGACCCACATTTTGGGTATCAAATACAGGAGTTGGTGGGGGTGCAAGGAGGTGCTGCTAGGTCTCTGCAAATTACCCAGAACACAATCATTAACCGATATGATAAAGGAGCTGGAAGAGAGGAGGAGAAGACATGGGAATGTACAAGGTGTATATTACTGATGAGGCGTGGAAGAATTAGGATTAGTGCATGGAAGGGAAATGATGACCATGACTACAAGCTGGCACTCGATTTCAGGCAGAAGGGTGTGGAAAGATTTTCTTTCGTATGTAAGGATGTCAGGGATTGGAATAAATTACCAAGAGAAACTATGAATAATTTACCATAAACGCTGAAAGAATTTAAAGTTTAAATTTGTAGAGGGCGAAAGTAGGCGGGTACAAGAATGGGGGAAGATGGATGGTAGGGAAATTTCCACCGCAATGTTCTTTCTATTGCAATTTAAATAAATTTAAGGAATATATATATTGGCAATGCAATATGCTCGCATACTCGCATCGAGACTCAATTTCGGTTTTCCGATATCACTCTTTGTGGTTGTGGGCAATCTAGGTAACCAGTCCGGCATCCACCCCGAGACATCATGGAAAACCGAAATCTGATGCCCGGACGCGAGTCTTATTCACCATTCTCAGTAAGAATGTCGGGATGGTTCCCATCCATCTGTTGTAAATCCATTATTAAAAAACTTCAGCGTGTATGATTATTATTACTCCGCGATTCACTAAATGTATGTGGCAGAGGGTGCATTGCACCTATCTAAAAGGGTGATAGTTTGGAAGGGATATACGGGATATGGTAGGAAGCGCCCATGGGCTATTGTGAGGAACCATCCCAGCATTCGCTTGGAGTGATCCGGAAAAACCATGGAAAACCCTGATCAGGATGGCCGGAGTGCTTTATCGAAAGCTACTCCTGTCGGATTTTAAGTTTACTCGCCCGGTAAATCCTTTCTATTCCATTCCTTAATCGCTCGTGGGAAAAATGAGTACAGAAATGAATCGGTTCTGGCCCTGATTTCTCTTATCTTATTTTCGCGGTCATTCCGAGATATGAATGTTGCTGGGAGCAATATTTGTTTATAGTCATTCCGAAATACGTCAGTCGTGAATTTTTCAATTAGCTTCCGCCGAGAGCAACGCCTTCGGTGTTCCAGGTCTTCCCAACCTAGCTCCTTCAACATCACACTTACGCTTTCCCTTCAATTATATATACCTGTCACGAATCGGGCGGTTCAACTTTGGACCTTCTCTAATGCCTCCATTAACCCCTTTTGATGGGGACCCCATACAGAACAACAATATTCTAAGTGAGGACGTACTAGTGACTTGTATACAATCGATTTAACTTCCAGATTGCACTGATTTAAATTACGACGTAGAAATAGGAGCATACGATTTGCTTTTCCCACTACATTCTCGATATGCTAATTCCACGACAAATTATTACGAATTGTTACCCCTAGGTATTTAGCGGAATCTACCGTTCTAAGGACAGTACCATTAATTGTATATTCATAGTTAAATAGTGTCACCTTTTCACTTACACGCATGATTTGGCACTTTTTAGCGTTTAACTCCAGCTGCCAATCTTTACACCATGCAATTATTTTCATAATATCGTCTTGTAACAAAGCGCAGTCGTCCTGGTTTTGATTTTACGATAAATAATAGCATAATCGGCAAACAATCTTTTCATCTCCCCTATTATGTCGCATAAATCATTAATGTATATGAGAAACAACAGAGGATGATTGTTGATGAGTATAGACCGGATTATATGCAACACAAAAAGCTAGAAATATGCATGAAAAATGATTAAAATACACATGAAAAGTGTCAAAATATGCAATATTATGTAATAATGTTTAGATTTATTTCAAAATCAACATGAAATTAGTAAGTTGTTGAATTGACTAATTAACAATTATTAATTTTTTTTTTTTTTTTTTTTTTTCTAAACGAAAACAAATGGGTACTGTTTCAAATCTTTAATAGTTTGATTGTTTCTTCCATCTCTCTAAATATTTTTATAAGTGGATACGTACCGTTCCACGTTCACTGATGTCAGTATTTGAAATTGGGTGCTGTGATAGCAGTCATTGTTTTTGGAAAAATTTCACCCATCCCATTACTAAAACTATCAATTTGACACAAAGGTTCAAAACCTGGGTTAGTGCTCAAAATATTTTCAAACTTCACTTAAAATATACACAGGAATACCTCTGGCAATGTGGATTTTATTCATTAACTGAACAGATTCAGACAACGTCTAACCTTGGGTTTAAAGCTTTATAATACTCGTAGTGATGTGGGAAAAAACTAAAGCTAATCATAGCTATGGTTTAATACTGGAATATAAGTGCTTCCTTGAACTGACAAACTGTCATAGCCTCTCCACTATCAAAGTCGTGTTTACACCGTTGATGGCCACGAAATGTTCACTGTAAAACAGTACAGCTTCAATCCACGTCGCCCATCAAGTTACCACTGGTTCCGGAGGCATTATTACGAAAACGTGCCTTACGAAACGCTTTCTTTGTTGGTGAAATCAGTTTATTTACATTACCAAACGTGGGTCGTAGTTCTTCAGCGAGTTGTTGTACACTAAGAGCTGTGCTGCTAATGGATTTTGCCGGCTACAACGTAAGATTTTAATTATTAACAAGGTACACTACCGAAAAATATTGTAAATATGGCGAAAATATGCTTCATCACTAGATTTTATGTAAAATATGCAATAACGGGTGACATGGGCTTAATTTGCAAATGCGGTCTCTATTGATGAGTAACTTTCAGATTGATTGTGGGCATGTTGAGACAACTCCTGACAAAATCCTTGCTGCTCATATACGACGTACGGTCTTAACTTTTTTAAACTCGATGGCGTGTCACCGGCTCAAACGGATCAATTTGTGTTCCTTTACCGAATTCATTCGTTACTTTCTGTAAGTAGAAAAATTAAAAATTATATTTTACTTGAGAGGCATCCTTTCAAACATTTTAAAAATATCGGAAATATTTTTTCAATAACAAACGCTTTAATACTGCAATAGCATCATTCTGTTCTGTTGTCCAAGATTTGCTTAAATGCTGTGATTGCTCTGAGGCGAGACTTGTTCCAGATCCTAACAGAACTGCACGGACGAAACCTTCCGACCACCCAGCTTTCGACTGTCCTTAGTTTTCCCAAATTATTACAGGCTAATGCCGAGCTGTTTGCATGGATGAATTCCTTCCTGTTCTTAGTCCCCGGCTTTAATGATCTTGATGTCGACGAGCCATAAAGCCCAAAAATGTGCATGGTCAGTTGGTAACTGCCCGACGTCGAAAGTTAAAATCCTGCTTCCCCTATCATTTGAAATGCACGTCACGGTTTACTACAGACACTTATGTCAACAAATAAGGTGCCTACAATTTTTTTAGGTCTGTAATATAATATGCATTACCCGTTTTGCAAAAAGTGGATCGAGCGGCAGAACAACCAAAGTTCATGCACTGAAACTAATGAGCGTAATGGATCTGGTGGTGGGACCGGTTGTGGCAATTTTACTTTACCACCAGCACAACATAATCCAGTAGATTCACCGCTGTATTTTAACGCTTTACAATATTGACAAATGGTTGTCATTTCCCCAATTGTTCCGGGTCGTAGTGGCATGCTACTCGTTCCAGGTTTACAGGAGCACTGCGTCTGTGGAATCGCTCTATTTCATTGTGTCGTGCTCGCTGTTGTGTTTGGTGTGCCCGAACTCGTTCCATTCTAAGCCTATCTACTTCATTATTATTTTGCCATACCAATACGAATGTTATCATTATATGTCTCTCACTGGTCATCAGTGCGGTTTGCATGGGAGGTAGCTCGTCGCACATTTGATTGACTTTGACGACCTAAGTCAGGTTGTCTTCTCCTTGGCATTTCAAAACAATAACAGTAAATAAAGTTCTTGCGCACTGACAAACTTCCAAGTGACACTATTTTGTATTTCTAAAATCTAAATACACGATAATCTGAATGTTGTGGATATATGTTAAAGCGCTTGCGTCAAAACGTGATCGCTGCGAACGGAGCGCATTACTGAGTAATCGACACTGAGGTACGGAATGCTGGTAATGTTCTAAAGAAGACTGAAGCTGTGTATCGTTAAAATAAAACACAATATCGTCTAGTAGATAGTGTTTTATTTCATGATAGTCAATTGTTTAAGGCATGCAGCGTTGCCAGAGAACAGTTTGTATTGCACAAGAGCAGCCAACATTAGGTCAGTTACGAAGGTCACAGATATCTTAGTGGCAATCGGCTGGCCATATTGCGCGGAGAATAGTCCAAAGATGGACAAAAATAGTGTTACAATGGAGTCCAAAAGATAACCACAAACCGAGAGGCCTACCAATGGGTTAAAGTCATTCGCAGGGCTTTAGGACAGTCTAGCGCGAGCGCTCGCGGAGTTAACTTCCTCGTACGTGCAGTGCAGTCATCGTGTTTACCTGTGAATAGCAGACTTTATCTGCTTGTGACATAATATTAAAGTACCTTTCTAACGCCAATAAAAGAAGTAGTGTCGTGTGCCGGGAAAAACAGCGTAGGGAGGCAATCCCCAATGGAGACGGTCCGGGACACGGGCCAATCCATTCGCCAAGCTCTGGAGGCCTGCCACAACGGTGATGACAACCAGATGTGTGCAGTCCTAACACCAAACTCAACACAGATGCCCTACCAGCAAGGGCTTCCACCAGACGAGAACGACCAGATGGACCTCTCAACTGGGGAAGAAAACAGCACTTCCATCCAGCTCAGCTCTCACCTACAACACAGGACAACAGGTACGCCTCCAGCCATGGCTACTCCCCCAGTAGACGAAAGCAGAGCAAATATCGTAGATAACGGCGGGCAACCAAGTAAAAGATTACGTACAGCAGTGACGAATAACGTAGTGATAGAGGAAAGCATTTCCAATCCCCTCTACCAAGGTGAAAATAGTCAGTCTTCTCCTCCAGTGAACATTCCTCCAGCAACCCTAACTAAAAAACATCCAAGCAAAAACAATCGGTATAATGATACAGACATATGACCTTTTTACGTTTTCGTCGAGAGCATGGAGAAAAATGTTGGTATGCTCCATCCAATGGCAGTCGGGAAGTTGCTTTTCCAACATAACCCTCAAATTAAGCAGGATGTAATAAACATCAATTCATTGGGGAAAAACAGAATAAGAATCGAAATGAAATCAGCGGCTGCAGCGAACCTACTGGTCCAATTACCTATAATGACTACCAAAAATTTGGAAGCCTATATTCCTAATTTTCTTGTGCATAAACTTGGAATCATCAGAAATGTCGACACATCATTGAGCGAAAATGAAATTAAGGAGGAAATCCAGTCAGACTACCCCGTGATATCAGTTAAACGCTTCACGAGGAAACGCTCGCACCAGGAAAGCGAAGAACGCGTAGCCATACCGGTGTGTCTGTTATCATTCCGCTCTCAGTGTCTACCAAGCTATGTTTACATCCTCGGCATGCGTTGCCCAGTAGAACCTTACATCTCACCAGTGATCATGTGCAAAAAATGCTTACGCTTTGGACATAAGATACAGCAATGCCGGAGCTCGTTTAGATGTAATAAGTGCGGAGGACCCCACCCCATGGAAGGCTGCTCCGACATTACCACCATCAGATGCGTGAACTGTCATGGCCCCCATTACGCCACAGATATAACATGCCCGGCATATCAACAACAAAAACAGTTAAAATATAACGCAGCTCATAACGATCCAGGACTCCAAACAATCTCTTCTCCAAGACTCCACAGCTATGCATTTATGGCTACAGCAACACCCTCCCATAAGAACGAAGAGGAATTTCCACCCATCACCCCGAGGCCTCCACATCAGCCTATGCCTCAACAGGAAAACGCAGCGCAAGAAATGAGGCTACCAAGCCATAGGCCGCGACAAGAAAACACAGCAGCATCCAACCTAAATCTCAACCCAATCTCACCACCTCCCGGCAAACCCATGCAACCTAGAGTTGACAGACCTCCTGTTACCCCTTCCACAAATCCACAACACATCTATGCCACCCCACCTTGGCAACAAAAGCCGTATATCCCAGCACAACTACCCATCACTCCGATGATCCAAAATCCATATCCCCCTCTATATCATAATACAACCAACCATGCAAGACATGAAGGATTAGTTGAACAACTCCTGCAGTTAATTACATATTTCATATCCGAAGCTCTCTCTGCACCCGACCGATCACTCCCAACTGGTGTCATCCGTCAGCTTCTAACAAACTTATTCGCAACAAATGGAGGAATTTAAGATACTACAGTGGAACGCCAGATCAGCGATATCAAATAAAGAAACCCTTCAACAAGAGTTA
This sequence comes from Vandiemenella viatica, assembly GCA_031002005.1. NCBI lineage: Eukaryota > Metazoa > Arthropoda > Insecta > Orthoptera > Morabidae > Vandiemenella > Vandiemenella viatica. The sequence goes on from CM061921.1 coordinate 388,415,437, forward strand.
ATCTCTCAAAAAATATCAGTAGCTGCAATCAGCGAAACTTGGTTTCGCCAAGCAACTAAGTTTCGGGGATATTCAACTCTCCAAGAAGATCGTATAGACGGCCACGGCGGAGTGGCACTACTGATTAAAACTACTCTAGATTTTCGAAAGATTGAACTAGACCTAACCAATATCCATCAGTTCCAAGCCGTCGCTGCCCAGATCGTATTACCAGTTTACAACCTCACGGTTATTTCTATTTACCGTCCCCCACGTACGCAGGTAGATCTACAGGAATGGCACCACCTACTCAGACAACTAGAGCCTCCCTACATCCTCTGCGGCGATTTCAACGCCCACAGCACATCTTGGGGATGTGTATATGAAGACCTACCGGGCCAAGCAGTTAAAGAATTATTGGACGATCACGACCTGATAATCCTCAATGACGGTTCACCCACTCTTATCCCAAGACCAGGACACCGACCTTCAGCAGTGGACCTAACTTTAATCTCTCCATCCATCTCAAGTGACTTCCAATGGAGTATCGTACCGTACACGCTGGGATCGGATCATTTGGCCATCACAATTTCCTATCTAACCCCAATAAAACAGACTGTAAGCTTCCCGAAAAACAAATGGGTCATACATAAAGCAGACTGGTGTCGATATTCCAAAATTGTAGACTCATTGCTCCACACTTGTGTACAAAATGCCTCACCGGAGGAAAATTACAACTCTTTCATGTCCTTAATCAATCAAGCAGCAAACACATCTATTCCCCAAAACCGCTCGTATGTGAAGAAACCAGCTACATCTTCTCCATGGTGGTCCCCAGAAGCTTCAAAAATGATTGCCAGGAGACGTTTAGTATTTAAAAAATATAAACAGCAATCCACATGGGAGACATACACGGAATATAAGAAAACAGACGCGGAAGTTAAACGTTTCCTTAAACAACAAAAACGGAACAGCTGGAAAACCTACTGCTCGAAAATATCGAAGGACACGCCAACAAAGGAAATATGGACCATGATCAGAAAAATGAAGAAGAAACCACCACCTACCTCAACAATCACCTGCGATGTTGAAGACCTTGCCACAGTATTTGCCCCTCCATCGGTCACCCTACCTCCTTTCGAGAGTATGATCAACCCAGAAGAAAAAGACATCGATCATAACATATTCCGAAGACCCTTCTCACTGCACGAATTAGACAGGGTATTAGCCTCATGCAGCGACACCGCCCCAGGATATGATAACATTCATTATGCCATGTTGCGCCACCTGTCCCCAAGAGCAAGAATTTACCTGCTACAGCTGATACAACAGCTGTGGTCAACAAACAAACTCCCAGATTCATGGACTACTCAAGTAATCGTTCCAATTCTCAAACCCGGAAAGGACCCCAAGGATCCATCTTCATACCGACCAATCGTGTTGCTATCATGCGTCTATAAAACCGCGGAACGTCTCTGGAAACATCGCATCGAATGGTGGATGGAACGCAACAAACAATTTCCAGCATCACAGTTTGGTTTCCGGAAAGCCCGTAGCACCATGGACAGCCTAGCCATACTCACCACAGATATCGAACGCGCAATAAATAACCACGGATACTTACTGGGACTGTTTCTTGATATCTCTAGTGCTTATGACAACGTACATCTACCGATCCTCATGAGGAAATTACAAAAGATGGGCCTCCCGAAACATCTATTGCAAGGTATATACTCCTCCCTGCATCAACGCACCATCTATATTCGTAAGAAGGACAACGCTCTGTTTGGACCTTTCATAATAAATCGAGGCATACCGCAGGGTTCCATACTAAGCCCACTTTTGTATACTATATACACCAGTGATTTAGAGACATTATTGGGGTTACATATCAAAATCCTTCAGTATGCTGACGACATCTGCATCTATATCTACTCCATGTGTTTTTGGATGATACTCCGGAGGATCTCAGAAGCAGTAACAAAAATCACCAAATGGCTTTTGCAACAAGGCCTATCCCTATCTCCACAAAAGTCATCAGTAGTTGTGTTCACTCGTAAAAGATGTCCACTCTCGCTGGAACACATTCACTTGGGACAATACGATTTTCCTGTACGATCAACAGTAAAATTCCTTGGACTCATCTTGGATAGCAGACTTTCCTGGATCGCACATGTAAAGGATATAACAGACAGAACGAGTAGCGCCTTAAATATACTTCGCGCAGCAGCTCACACATGGTGGGGTGCAGATCCCGCAACTTGCCTACTACTCTACAGGTCATTAATTAGATCACGAATAGACTATGGAAGCATCGTGTATGGCAATGCGCCGCAACAGCACATACGGAAACTAGATCAACTACAGTATCGCGCTCTCCGCATCTGCATAGGAGCCATGAAAAGCTCCCCCTACGAACGCATTACTCATAGAAACCAGCGAGCTTCCACTCGAACTCCGCCGTCAATACCTCGCGGACAAATACTTACTCCAAAGGCTCTCCTTCACACAACATCCCTTACTCCCGAAACTACAACTTTTAACTAACAGCATGGGAACCATCGGAGAAAAACGCCCTCCACGTTGTCCGCTCCTGGTGTACAGTTACTTCAACCTCAGATTCACAAAGTCGCTTATAACGAAGGAACCCGCCTTACCTGTCTTCTCGAAACCCTATGAATGCTCTGTTCCAACCCTGCAAACCAACTAAATCCGAAATCTGCCTCCCTCCTTTTATCGGCGATCTGGGGGGAATTCAGCCACATCTACACGGATGGTTCGAAAACAGATCACAGTGTAGGATGCGCTTACTACTGCCCAGTCAACAACTACGGAGCATCCTTTTTACTCCCACCGGAGACCTCAATCTACACTGCTGAAATACTAGCCATTAAGGAAGCCATCAAATATGGGATGGAACAAAATTTTGAGAAAATTCTGATCCTAACCGACTCCAGGAGCACACTACAGCGGCTCCAGAACCCACAGTGGAACCTTAGCAGCAATAGCTACATTATGGACATCATCGAGTGCGCAGTATCAACCCAAGCTCCAGACATAAGATTCATGTGGGTGAAAGGTCACTCGGGTCTCATATACAATGAACTGGTAGACGCCCTCGCTAAAAACGGAGCTACAGAAGGCACGCCTCTATTCTTGCCCCTACCTTACATAGACTTCCTCCCCAGAGTGAAACAGAAGTTGAAACAAGACCTCCAAGAATTCTGGACTTCAACATCGTATCACAAAGGTAAACACTATGCTACCATACAACCAACAATCCCAAAAAAGGCTTGGTTTCATGACTTCAGAGCAAAAAGACAATATATAACATCTATAATACGAATGAGACTAGGGCACGGTACCTACCCCAGCCACTTGTATAGAATAGGCGTGGCTGACTCGCCACAATGCGACGCGGACGTGGAGGAAGAAGCAGACTTGAACCACATATTTTTTGCATGCAGCAAATACTACACCCACAGCCAAAAACTGTTTAACAGCCTGTTATCACTCCAGGTGCCTCTGCCCACATCGATAACCACTCTTCTAGCGACGAGACACACGAAGATATATATAAAACTTATAGACTTTCTGAGAGATGGGCAGATTAATATCTGAAGAAAACAATATAAGCAAATGGACGCAATATATATATATTTGTGTGTATATATGTGTGTGTATAAATATATATATGTGTATGTTCATGGGTGTATATACATATGCGTGTATGTGTAGTTATGTATGAGTGTAGGTATGTATATATATGTACATATAAACTTGTCTGTAAAATGTCAATTTGAATTATGTTAAACCTTAAAGCTGCATCACGCAAAATCACTCGTGTAAATCATGTAAAATATTATATATATGTAAATGAAGTTAAGAAAAAACGTCAGAATAACTGTAACAGGAAAAATTTTGTATGTGGGCTGGTGAAATGGTCTTACGACCAAAAATAATAAACAAAAAAAAAAAAAAAAAAAAAAAGGGCTTTAGGAATTAACTGGCATAAGATCACCCAAGATCGCAATGCTTTGCTATTGCTAGACTTCACTACACATCTAGATTAAATGAATAAATTTGAAAGTTTGTATTTAAATTTTAATTACTGTTTCATTAAATTTCTACAATGTTCTTGGATAGGCAATGTTTTTGGTGATTCCAGGTACATTGGAAAAAATTAAGAGGATGTAAAGAGGAAGAGGGGTTGCATTTTTGGAAACAATATTTAGACAGTATTTTTATAGTATTTTATTTATAGTATACGTGTGTAAATTTCCAACAAAATCGGGTAAAATATGTGGGTTTGTCTAAATTAGGGGGGTGTGAAGGGGATGAAGGGTTGCGTTTTTGGAAACCATATATAGGCAAAAAAATTTAATTTGTTTTTAAGCACAGGTGTGCAAATTTTGGTGGAAATTGGACAAAATCTGTTGGGTTGTTTAAATTATGGGGTGTTATGGGAAAGAGGGAGTGGTTTTTTGGAAATTTTATTTCTTATGAACCACCTCCAAAACGCTCTCTACAACTCACCAAAGTTTCACCGTAATCGGATGAATGGTTTAGGAGCGCATTGAGGACAAACAAACTCACATTAGTTGTTATATATATAGATTAAATTGTCGTTTTCAGTATTTTCCTCGCAATTTTCCCATTTTTTCACACCGTTTAAACCTTCCCTGAACTTCCACAAATATTTCAAGATCAAAATTAGCCAAATCGGTCCAGCCATTCCCGAGTTTTAGCGAGACAAACGAACAGCAATTCATTTTTATATATAAAGATTTGTCAATACCGACGTCAGAACGTCTATTCCCTCGTGAAGTATAGCGATAGCCGGTGAATATCTTGTGCTACAAAATATGAATCAATAACAATTAAGAGACTAATAATGAGTTACTAATGGTTGGGCCGACAACGGGTAGAGCATTTTAGCATTTGTTTTTCCTGTGACGTCATCGGACTAGTACATGTGCATGTTTGGAATTAGCGTTGTAGAAAATTAAAAATTAGCTGGGACGCTGATTCAAGCGTCATTGTAAAGAACTCGCGAAGCACTACTGATAGCTAAAGTGAAACGATAAAAATATTCGTCGGAATTTAAGAAAATATCGATATTAAATTGAAAATTACAAAAAATAAAGAGTTCGTCTTATATGAGTCGTAAAAATAGTCTAAATTATAGAAAACGCAGATTAGAAGAAAGCTCGCATCAAAAGAAACCAAAGATACCTAAAAAGTCCAGGGAAGAACAAATGCGAGAACTACGATAACGTAGAAAATAAAATAAAATTAAGTGTACGCGTATTACTTAACTACCATACACCTTTGAACTTGTATTCTACTGCCATATTAATAAAAAAAATACGACGTTTTAACGGACCCTAACTGAACCTTTCTGCATATTTTGTTTGTTTGTACTTCCGGATAATTTTTTTGACTTCTGATTTTCATACAAGTAGTAATACTTTTCGCCTTTCACGTCATGCTTTAGAAGCTCGTAAATTATGAAGAATTAGCTGCAAACTATAAAACATTTGGCAGAAATTACTGCTTGCTGAAAGCTTTGATCTTATCCTCTTATGCTTGTGTTTGCTTTATGTGGCTGTACCGAACACGCTGCTTTATGGAAACAGATCATATCTCATGGATTTATTTCAACTGTGTGGATGAAAAGTGAAAATATCCAACGAAGGCTGTTTACTATTTAAAGGGTAGTGCGAATGTTAAACTGAAAAGCGATTCGCATAACGAATAAGAAAAAACACATTTTCGTATCAAATAAGTGACCCTGTTCTACAACTCGGTGATATATTTATATGTGCCCATACCGAAAATCCTTAACACACAAATAACAGAATTAAAAAAAAAATGAGAGTTTTGTGTTTTGTAACTATTTCAGTGTTTGTTTAATATGCGAGTGACTGTAATACGTGGCGTCATTCACACGGGACAGTTCGGAGATAATCACCGAGGCGACAACTTCCTCATAGAGCTCGTGAACGTGTTATTGTCGATTTAGTTCCTGTTGTATCGTGTGCGCGCTCTACGCGTACGGAAGTTCGCGAGGCCGCGAAAGCGATTACTTTTCGCAATATTTCAGCTTATTGTCTTTAGTGAACAATTAGAATTAATTAGTGAAACTAGTGGTACCAGCAAATTATGGCCGACCCGCCGGATACGGGTCAGACGATTAAGATGGCACTAGAAACGTGCTACACCAGCAGTGAAATCCCAGCCTTCACCATCAGGGAACTACATCACGGTAGAAAGGTTAAACCCTCAGGCAGTATCCACAGCAAGTGAGCAGATAATCATCCCTTACGAAGCAGAAGAGGAGCAATTAAGATATCAATACTCCCAACATCCTCAACAGCAACCAGAACATGAACAACAACAACAACAACAGCAACTGCAACAGCATACCTTACAGCAACAATATCAGATAATAGAACAACATCAACAGCATAATCAGCAGCAACATCATCAGCAGCAACATCATCAACAGCAACAGCCCTTGGAGATGGAAACTGGACCGGGAGATGACCAGACACAAGAACGGCACGCCTCCCCAGATGTAGCTGTTCACCTCTTAGCTCGGAGAGGAGACAAACCTACAATTATGACCTCAAATTATAATCACATTGCAGCCAGTATCGCAATGTCAACGGCTGTGATTCCCAATCGACCATCAGAAGAAGATAGCCCATCCGTCACCATGCCGACTCCGCGCGTTCCTGTATTAGACGATCCGATGCGTGGCAGCCAATCCATCAGCTTCAAGACGACCAAACGCCAAGTACCAGAAGAAGAGGAGGTAAGAAGACCGACGCGATCAGCGGAAAAGATGGCAAGACTATCGTCAGATGGCGCTACAACAGCTTACTCAACAGCTCCCTGCAACACGTCACCAGCAGACACCAGCGCCAAGTTAATCAACACATTCACAACTACAGGTGAGCAGCTAGCGCCACTCACCGACCAAGCGCCCGCAGGCAGCAGTGTTACTAGTGCGCAGGATAAGGCCGGGACCTTTGCAAATAATAGATTCAGTGAAACTGACAGAGGCCCGTTTATAGTAATAATAGAAAGTGTTGACAAAAATGTTGGAAATTGGCACCCCATGGCCCTAGGTAAATTCCTTTTTAATAAGCATCACCACCTCAAACAAAACATTATCAACATTTCTCACGCGGGCAGAAACAAAGTTAAAGTAGAATGTAGATCTGGCGAATCAGCTAACCAACTAGCATCCCTAGGGTCCCTCCAAGAAATAGGTCTAAAAGCATCTATCCCAATGTACTTGACTTCAAAGCAGGGAGTTATTAGAAATGTGGACATTAAATTAAGCATAGAAGAAATCTTGGAAAACATACAATCCCAATACAAAGTGACTAGCGTTAGAAGATTTATAAAAAAACATTCTCCAAATGGAGAGGTAAACGCAAGAAATCTTCCCGTATGCCAACTATCATTCAGATCCCAGGTCCTTCCAGAAGCAGTATATCTGTTTGGCATGCGTTGTAAAGTAGAACCATATATTCCCCCCTTAATACAATGCTTTCAGTGTTTAAGATTTAACCATGTCAGAGCACAATGTAGAGGTCAGCAAAGATGTAGTAAATGCGCGGGACCACATGATCTAACCCACTGCCCCTCCCAGGAAAACGCATGTTGTTTATTCTGTGGAGGAAATCACCTAGCAACGGACAAAAACTGCCCCGAACATCTTAGGAGACGATCTGAAAAATCTAGTAGAGTTCAACCATTTCACTACAACTCAACACTCCAGATGTCAAACAGCTACGCAAAAGTCGTGGCCGAACCACCCAGATCCTGGCACCCGCAGTTAGAAAACACAGACATTAATCAGTACGACACAAAAACCACCCCTCAGCAATACAGAGTCAATCCCCCAAACAGATACATCTGGACAAAAGGACCTAAAAATTATAAGAACGCTAAATATACTACAGATAACCCATCCTTCAATACAAGACAACTACTATACACATACAATGGACCTATGGCTCCCATCAATACAAGCTTGATCCACCCTGCAGCAACAGGCAGCTATACGGAAATTCCACAAGTACCCAATACGCCCAGGGAGGACACACAAACAGACCTGCATGCGCAATCTGCTAAATTAAAACAATCTAACGATCCCACTAAGAGTCCACAATCGCTAAATTTCATTTTAATAGAAAAAATAGTCAACTTAATCATGATTCTAATCAAAGAAGCAAAATCTCAATCAGAAGATCTCTTAAACCCTACAGCGATACTAGGAATGGTAACCAATATCCTCCAACAAGACGGCCAAAATTAAGTGCTTACAGTGGAATGCCAGATCAATAAGAGCGAATAGGGAATCTTTACAAAGAGAACTAGACGTAAACAACATAACGATAGCTACTATTGCAGAAACTTGGCTGAAACCGGACACTAATATCTCATTTAAAGGATTCCATATATTACGAAAAGACAGGGAAGATGGAAAAGGTGGAAGTGGCAATATTAATAAAAACATCTATACCTTTCACAGCTGTATACATCGATCATACAAACATCAAATCTTTTCAGGCTATAGCAGCCAAAGTACACAGCCAAAATATGAATTTAACCTTAGTCTCAATATACTGTCCTCCCAAAACAACAATCAGAATAGATGAATGGCGAACACTCCTCCAACAAATAGAGGATCCCTACTTAATCTGTGGAGACTTTAACGCCCATCATACGCTATGGGGATGCGAGCTGAACGATGCATGTGGGGAAGCGATGATAGAGTTCATAGATGAATTCAACCTATTTGTACTCAATGACGGATCTCCTACTCTTATTTCAAAACCCGGCCAAAGGAAATCGGCAATTGATCTATCCATGTGCCCCGCATCTATCGCCACCGAATTTCAATGGGAAAATCTAAGACAGACCTGGCGATCGGACCACCACCCTATCCTAATATCAACAAAACAGCTGAATTTCCCACAGATCTTTCAACCGATCAACAAATGGAACATAAGAAAAGCAAATTGGATAAAATACAGGAAACACATTGAAGAAAATATAGGACGAGTGTACTCAGCAAACACAACCAAAAGTCAGTACCAGCTACTGCTAAATGTTATAAACGAGGCGGCAAAATGCTCGATCCCCACCTACAAAACAACACCAAACGCAAAAGGACTACCCTCCCCTTGGTGGAACGAGGAATGTTCTAGAAAGATAGCCAAAAGGAAACTAGCTCTGACAGTATATAAACGAGAACCCACTTGGGAAAACTATATAAATTACAAAAAAATAGATGCGGAAACAAAAAGATTCCTTAAATCAAAGAAAAAAACCTGTTGGAAAGAATTCTGTAATAGTTTAAACAGGACCACGCCAACAACTTTAATATGGAACATGATAAATCGGTTAAAGAAGAAACCAGTGGGAATAAAAGCGCCAATGAACTGTATCGAAGAATTCGAAAACAAGGTAGCCCCGCCATATGTGCCTACAGAGCCTCTAAAACTAACAAACCAACACACGGAAAATAACCGACAAAATATCCTATCAGAGGAATTTAAACTAAACGAACTGGAAATGGCCCTGAAATCAACCTCAAATACAACACCAGGAATAGACAACATTCATTACCTCATGCTCCACCACCTCCCTCACTGCGCCAAGGTAGCTATCGTACAGATCTTTACTAATGTATGGTTAAAAAGTGAATTTCCAAGTGATTGGACAACACAGATAATTATACCGGTACCAAAACCAGGTAAAGACAGTACAAATGCCAACTCCTTTCGCCCAATAGCCCTTTCCTCCTGCATAGGCAAAACGTTCGAACGAATCGTAAAAAGGAGGTTAGAATGGTGGCTTGAATATCACAATTTACTGCCAAAAACTCAATATGGATTTAGGAAAGGAAGAAGTACATATGACTGTCTCAGTACGCTCACATTAGACATAGAACGAACTTTTATCAACAAAGGCTTTCTTACAGCTGTTTTCCTAGACATTACAGGAGCCTATGACAATGTTCAAATTCCGATACTAATAGAAAAGCTCAAGGCACTACATCTTCCTGAGGTATTTGTCTGTGGAATATATAATCTTTCTCTATAGTAGAACTATATATATACGGCAACAAAATAATTCTCTACATGGACCATTCATAGTCTCAACAGGAATCCCACAAGGAGCAATCCTTAGCCCCTTACTATTCACTATTTACATAGGGGCAATAGAAAAAATATTCAGTCCCACAATAAAAGTATTAAAATTTGCAGATGACATATGTATATACACGATGTCCACATCCCTAGGAATAATTCTCTGGAGGTTAAAAGAAGCTGCGGGGAGATTATATGATTGGGCACAACATCTAGGACTAACCATTTCAACAGCGAAATCTTCAGCAGTGATATTTTCTAGGAAACGAACTATATATCGAGAGACTGAGCTTCATCTGGGACCTTACTCCTTCCCGGTGTGCACATCTGCCAGACACTTAGGCTTAATAATGGATAGTAAACTAACATGGACGGGACACATCAACCATATTATAACCAAAACGGAACACCTCTTGAATATATTAAGATCCGTAACACGCACCTAGGTGGGGTGCAGATCCGGCTATAATGCTTAATATATACAGAGCACTAATCCGTCCCATATTCGATTATGGAAGCATCTGTTACGGGAATGCCCCTAAGTATAACCTCCGTAAATTGGACATAGCACAACATCGAGCTATTAGAATATGTATTGGAGCAATGAAATCTACAGCATCAAATGCGCTATTAGTTGAAGCCAGAGAAATGCCTCTAGAAACGAGGCGACAACTCTTATCAAATATCTACCTAATGAGACGCGCTTCAATCACCAACCATCCGGTGTCTCAGAAGGCAAAGGGACTTGCAACAATAATGGAAAGGAAGGGAAACATCCCTCGCCGCTCCACGCCGTTACTTGGCCACTAGCTTCAACCAAATAAAACACAAAATACCATTAGTGATCCAAGAAAGGACTCTTCCCTGTTTCACAAAACAATACGATATCATCAGATTTAAACCAAATGTCTACTACCTCCCAGAATGGATTATTAGAAGCAACAGGACAAATAACATGACAGAGAGATTTCTATCTTCAACTTGGCCCGACTTTACACAAATATATACCGATGGATCAAGAACAGCAAATGGAGTCGGATTCGCCTACTACTGTCCCACTCACGAAAGAACACCAGAAAATACGCTTGCCAACAGAGACCTCGGTTTACACGGCAGAGGCTATGGCCATTAGACAGGCCATGCAATACCGATACAGCCGATATAATAAAATACTTATATTGACGGATTCGAAAAGTGTAGTACAAAGGTTGGAGAATATTAAAAGACAAAATGAAACGAATAAGATTTTATATGATATATTACAAATGATGTATATATCCTCCGCAGAAGGAAAAGAAATCCATTTACTATGGATCAAGGGCCATGCGTCCATCCAATACAACGAGACGGTCGACAAACTAGCAAAAGAAAGCACTCTGGAAGGACAGCAACAATACACACAACTCCCCCACACTGATTTCATTAGAACTATAAAAAGAGAGGCCCTTACAAAATGGGCAAACGCATGGACTTCATCACAAGTATACAAAGGGAAACACTACGCATCGATCCAACCCCACATTCCACACAAAGCATGGTTCGAAGAATCAAAACTCGCAAGAAAATACAATACATCTATCATTCGCATAAGATTGGGACACGGATGTTATCCCAAACACCTCCATAGAATTGGCGCAGCAAACTCCCCATTCTGCCCTGTTGACAACGAAGAAATAGCAGACCTAAATCATATAATATTGACATGCACCCTTTACCGAATTCCACAAAATAATCTATATAATAGACTGACCAAAATAAAAATTCCACTGCCTACATCAATCATCTCCCTTATGAGAACTGAACAACAGGACGTGTATCAAGCTATAGCTCACTTCTTAAGGGACGCAGATATTACGATATAACCCAGGCAATATATCCAAAATAGAGTCATTATACCACCTCACTATCAGAATTATTACAGAATTGTATATTAATAACGTAACACAATCATCAATAGTTATATCAACTCTGAACTATTGTTACTAATAAAAATTGCATAGAACTATCATGACAAAATAATATTGTATAGAGCTGATATGTCAAAATAATTTTGTAATACAAACATTGTATAGAACTATTATGCCAAATAATATTGTAATATTGTGATCTGGCTGTATGGTCGTCAGACCAAAAGTCATATAAATAAATAAGAAAAAAAAAAAAAAATCACACGGGACCAGTGCGGAAAACAACGGCTGGTGTTGCAATGACCGCAGACTAACAAAATGTGATTCATCGTATAAGTGCTCTGGCCATATTCTAACCTACAATTCCCCATTATTTACTCATGATTGCTATTTGGAATAAAGCAATTTTTGAAATCGTCGCTAACTATTTGTTCATGTATTTGTTCAAGAATACAATTATACTATTTTTCATGACTGGAGTAGTTAATTACGAACGATTCTTATATCGAGCTAAGATATTAAAGCAGAATTCAATCGAACCAATAATAGTACTGCTGATAAACAATTCGAAAATGAATGTCATGTTTGATGAATAATATATCTTTCAAAACGTATTAATGTCATCACGTACCTGACATATATTCAACGCGTGCTATATCGCGAAATCATTTCCTTTTGAATGCAATTAATTCTACTTATATGAGTATTAAATGCAGGAAGAGGTGATATTAGCTAATTAAAACTATGCGCTAATACCTTCAATTATTCCGTTATTTCCCCGCAGGGGCCTGGTACGCAAGTGCCAGGTACGGGTTTGGTGAACCCGCGGTGCCCAAGCTGGAAACTTGTGAGCGCCGCAAGTTTCCCACACCGTAAACTCCTACCATACTTCAACGACCACCGTAGGGCGTGGCGGTGGAACGTTGTGTGCCTAGGAGAACGGGGATATTGGCTTGATCGCCCGGATTGCGAGGACGGTACAAATCTCTATAAAAACCCCTCAACCTCTAGGTCAGCCACTGTCCACTCTGAACCTATTGCTCTCACCTCTGATCTACAAGCAGTGGCAGTGAGGATACACGGTCCTATTAAATTGACCGTATGCTCCATTAATCTACCACCGAATGCGCCCGTCGAGTATGACGAACTTACCGACACACTGCGGCAGCTTACTCGCCCATTCCTTCTCGTAGGAGACTTCAACGCATATAGTGCGTTGTGGGGCTCGAACACCGATGGCCCCAGAGGCCGAGTAATTGGTAGATTAATGGAGCAGGAAAACGTTTGTATCTGAATACAGCACAAATGACCCACTTTACCACTGCTTCCAGATCGTCCTCGGCCATTGACCTTTCTTTGTGTTCTCCTTCAATTGCGGACTCCGTGCATTAGGAGGTGGATCACATTCTTCATGGAAGCGACCACTTCCCTATTTGGAAACACTTTGAGTGTGAACGTGGAGGCAGCAATAACCGACGTAAATGGAACGTCAGTGGTGCAGATTGGCATATCTTTTGCAGTTCTGTAGTACTGCAACCCGCCATACTATACAGGAGAAGGTGAATCACTTAACTGAAGTGATTCACCATGCAGCTGACGCTTCCATGCCGAAAAGCTCCGGAACGTTGCGACGGACGCCCATCCCTTGGTGGAATGGCGAATGTCATTCCCCCATCCAGGGTCGCAACGAACGACAGCGAGCGCGCTCGGGGCGAGCCGATCGGTTGTCGGTATTTTGGAATGCTCAAAGGCGAGCCAGTGTGTGTTCGGCGCTCAGTGTGGACGCTGGTTTTCGACAATGAGCGCGAGCACGTGGGATAATGAACTTTGTCTAACTCTTATTGATGGTTACGAATCGAAACGGGTATTGTGGGATAGCTCGTATGAACAATATTACAATAGAACTAAAAAAGATGATGCCTGGCGCGAAATTAGCGAGGTATTAAAATGTAGTGTTGATGAAGTGAAGAAAAAAATTACAAGCCTGCTAGGGTCGTTCAGGCGGGAACGATCGAAACAGAAGAGAACTTCTATAACGGGAAGCGGTAAGTCTTTTTTAATAGTGTTTCTCGCAGCTAATATATGTTTGTAACTAAAATTAAAAATTGGTACCAACCTTTATATAATCTTGGAGTGACTGAACAATGGCATCACAGACTTTCGGTACAAAACGGCTGATGCTTTGTTTAGATACTTTAAACATATATTGCAGACTTGTGTAGGAATCTCCTGAAGCTAGGAATCTTAAAGTTATAATTAATTTATCTGCTGGTGGGATCGCATCACGCATATGCGTATCCTGCATTTTAATATGAGGTCCAACTAATGACAGCAAATGTTCAAAATCAATTCTTGACATTCTCGTAAAGTTTTGAAATGTCTCATTGTCTCCTTCAAATGTCAACTCGCGAATTAAACTATTAAGATGATTTCTTCGCTGACGATAACTTTCCCTAATCCACCACCTTGGTACTTTCCTTTTCTTCTTTGATATTGCATGGATAATAATAAATGCTGCAGCTGCCACACGCACACGTGACGACATGTCAATAGCCGAGCGTTTACTGAGCACCGGCACAATGCTCGTTCGACCAAAATTTCCTTTTACCTTGAGCACGCTCAAGCGAGCGTGCTCAAATCAATGAGCGGCTCGTTCGCCTGAGCGTGCTCAAGTGGATACAAGGCTTTAGGTTGTACCCTACATCCGAAAACCTGGCAGCGTTCCATATAGCCAGAGCTAAGGCGCGTCGTGTTATTAAGGAGAGCAAGAAAAGGTCATTTTGTGAGCACTATAAATCGTTCCACAGCTACGTCGAAAGTATGGGAGTCTATCCGCCGAATATCTGGAAGGTACTCATGCCCACCAGTATCTGGACTACTGGATCACGGACGTGTAATCACCGACGAATGAAGCATAGCGCAGCTGATGGCGGAGAACTTCGCCTACGTCACTTCGTCCGCCAATTTTGACCCTCGGTTTCAGCGACGAAAGGTTGCTGCCGAGAGGCGCGCGCTGTGCTTCGATTCGTCGAATACAGAGGACTACAACTGCCCATTTATATCTTGGGAACTGGAGTCAGCGTTAAACAGCGCCAATGACACTGCTCCAGGGCCTGATCCGGTCCAGTACCAGATGCTGAGGCATCTTAGTACAGATGCTAAAGAGTACCTTCTGGATATTTTTAACGATATATGGACCGGAAGGCACTTACCCGACTCGTGGAAAGAAGCAACAATGATTCCTATTTTAAAGCCTGGAAAGGATAAGTTGTTGCCAGGTAGTTATCGTAGAATTTCCCTGACAAGCTGCGTGGGGAAGACACTGGAGTGGATGGTAAACCGCCGCCTCGTCTGGTGTCTGGAATCCCAAAACCTTCTGAGTCACTTTCAGTGTGGATTCAGGAAGTTCCGTTCCACCTTGGACAACCTGATCCTGGTGGAAGCGGCGATACAGGACGCGTTTATCCGCAACAAACATCTAGTGGGGATATTTTTCGATATTGAGAAGGCCTATGATACTATCTGGTGGCATGTTATTTTAAAACAATTACATGACTGGGGTTTTAGGGGAGACCTGCCCCATTTTTTAGTAATTTTTATCTGGTCGTTGCTTCCGGTACCGAGTCGGTAGTGAAGTGTCTGATCTTTTTATTCAGGAAAACGGTGTTCCTCAAGGGTCAGTTTTAAGTGTTACCCTATTTGCTATCGTTATCAACAGTATCTCTATTGTTATAAGGAGTCCCATACGGTACTCCTTATACGTGGATGATGTTTTAATCTTTTGTGCATTCTCCAGCCTGAGAAGTGCTGAGCGGCAGCTGCAACTCGCGCTGAACAGGCTGGATGAGTGGTCAGTGCACAACGGTTTTCGATTCTCAGCCGAGAAAACCCGGTGTGTACTTTTTACTCGTAGCAGAAACCTCTTAGCTGAGCCTCACCTTACCTTGAGAAACACCGTTTTAAGTTTTACTGACTCTGTTCGTTTTCTGGGCCTCATTTTAGACAGTAGGCTAACTTGGCTTCCACATCTTAAAGATGTGAAAGCCAGAGCCTTAAAAGCTTCAAATGTCTTCAAATGTTTGTGTGGCAGGTCATGGGGCGCTGATCGCTCTTGCCTGCTGCAATTTTATAGAGCCTTTATACGTTCGCGTTTGGAGTACGGTAGCATAGTATACGGTTCGGCACGGGACAGTTATCTACGGATACTGGATAGTGTCCACCATGCAGGAATTCGGCTCGCCACGGGTGCCTACCGCACCAGCCCGATACCCAGCATTTGTGCTGAGTCTGGTGAGCCGCCGCTTTCCATCCGCCGGCATCTTTTCATGGTGCGACACTATGTACAGTACATATTGCCACAACTCCTGGTAGTCCCGTGCACGACGTAGTACTGAAACCGAACAACGAACGGCTTTATGCTAATCGCTGTAGAGCGACCAAGCCTTTCAGCCACCGTACAAAGGCTATTTTAGAAGAATATGGTTGTGAGCTTCCAGCTTTTTATCACCAGGGATGGAGTAAATCTCCTCCCTGAATTTTAGAGAGGCCCAGAACGATTCTAGACCTGTCGCGGTACAACAAACTGTTTACCGCTGACAGGGTATTTCTAAGTGTTTTTATGGATGTTTTGAATCACCATTGCGATTTTACCCCGGTATAAACGGATGGGTCTAAGCAGGCTAACGGAGTTGGCTGCTCCGTAGTGTTCCCTCGAGCGACTTACACATACAAGCTGGATAGCAGGTGCAGTGTTTATACTGCCAAGTGCTATGCCCTGTTAAAGTCGCTCCAACATATGAAAGTAAGTCGTTATCGGAAATACATTATATGTTGTGATTCCCTCAGCTGTATTCAAGCCTTAGTAAACATGTACCCAGCAGACCGTCTAGTCCAGGACATTCAGGACGTCCTCCTTTCCCTCCAATCCTGTGGGAAGGAGGTTTTATTCTACTGGGTACCGGGCCATGTGGGAATCAGAGGGAACGAGGCAGCTGATGTAGCTGCCAAATTAGCCTGTGACTAGGTCCAAACCGACTTTGCTCCTATCCCAAAGTCAGACCTTGCCTCGACAGTGAGGAGAATTGTTTTTGAGGTGTGGTAGAGGCAGTGGCTTGAAGTAGAGCATATTAATAAGCTCCGGCTGGTCAAACTGACCGTTCAGCCGTGGAGCAGCTCCTTCCAGCGGGCGAGGGGGGATGAGGTCCTCCTTTCTCGCCTCCGTATGTGGCACTGTCCTCTGACTCATGGTTTCCTTCTCCGCCGAGAGGACCCTCCAGAATGTGATACTTGTGGCATACCTTTAACGATACGCCACATTTTAACTGAATGTGTACTGTTTTTAGATATAAGGGCAGACATTGGCTTAGCCAACGATCTGACCCTTATTTTAAACGATGACGCTGACAACGTGGCTAAGGTTTTAAAGTTTTGTAGCTTGGCCGGTCTTGTCCCAAAAATTTTGGGCAGATCGGCCTAGGTTTTAGATTGGATTGGTGGCCATTTACAACCACCAATCTAAGTACTGTTTTTACATGTGACTTTGTTCATATGGCTGGCCCTTTTATAGCCAGCCAGTTAATGTATGTATTTTTATATTTTATTGTCCATTTATAGCCCTAGTCTCAGTTTTATATTTTACGTTGCCGTCTGTGTGGCCGATCTCTTTACAGTCGGCCATGCAGACAGTATTTTAGTTAGTATTTTATTGTGCTGTCTCTGTGGCCGACCCCTTTAAAGTTGGCCACACAGACGGCAATTTTGCAACGTTGTCACGCCAGGTATTAGTTAGGGCGCTAGTAACCTCGATGTTGATGCGCCCTAAAGCCCGAAAAACAACAACAACAACATTCCTTTATTTGTCGTGCTATCCGAAACAGTGGTGGGATTCAGTAGGAACTGCGGATGTGCCCTAACTTCGGTCAAATTGGTAAAACGTTTTTACTTATCTTTAAGTTTGAGTGGAAGGTTCAAACTTCTAGGTAAAAGTTACATAGTAGGTCTAAAGTTGTAGTAATGTCATGAATAAGGATTTAGATTTTTAGATTATAACAGATCTTCACATTGTTCTTATGTCACAGCACGCCACTTCAGAACTTTATAAAACAATGTCGGTCTGCAATTACATGTTTGCTGCAATATATACGTCATTTAGAAAACAATGCGATTGAGCATATACTCGAATTGCAATTTCCCTGCATAACTAATATTGCATTACATAGCCTTTCACTTTAAATTCTTTCAATGCTTGACATAACTTTTTCAACGTAAATCTCGATAATAAGCACAATGTACCTGATATATCGTTATTTATATGAAAATTGAACCAACACTTCCAGATGTAAGTATAATCACGTATATTTTAGTTTCATTCATTTGTACAGTTTTATTATAGTTCAACTTTGGCATAAATTGAAAAATTGACTTTATACAGTGGTTTTATGCTAATCGAAATCTAGGGCTATATTTTTGTTCTGGGGCAGTTACTTTGTGATCCGAAGGTGATGAAATTTCATACTGCTGATTATATTTTTATTTTTAAGATCAAGTATACAATTGAAACCTACTTTTTCAAACATTTTGCTGATAGTTTACTTAAAATAGATACTCTGTTACATAAACACTTACTGCTGTTGAATATTGTGTTCTATGTTACATCAAAGGACCTAATACCAAACAGATGTGGGAAAATTAAACCCATCAACATAAGAGATAAATTTATTTTGTGGTGAACATAACGTGTCAAACACCATCTACACATTTGAATGAAATTTGTAAATTATGACAGTTTAGTTGTTTAACCTTTTTTATTTTCATTTCATCGTATAAAACTTGATTAAAACAGAATAAATGTTTGTTTTTTTAAGTTTCTAAAATTGGAAAGACGTAGAGTGAACGTTTGAGCGGTTCCTCATCGTAATTGACATCTTTTAAAATCGCAAATTATTGATGGAGGTATAATACTATGTGTTTCTTTTTTTACTTATCTTACGAATTCAGATACCAAAAAACCTGTGTTTTCTGGGTGGTTTTAATGCAAGTTTGAAGAAAGTAAGAACTGTGTTACCATTACGATTCACATAAGCTACTTCACTGAGTGGAACAGGAATGTTTAGGTATAGTACAATTTGATTATAAAATCAGATTAGACGCTCAAGAAGTTTCATATTTAACATATGCAAAATCTCTTATGTAGGAAGTCCTGGTTTACTGTCAATACTATCTCCTTGTATATTACGCTCACAACGAATCAGAGAATGGCGTTTCATGTCGACTATACCCTCCAGCACACAAACAAAATATTCTTCGCATAATCGTCTGGTTTCTCATTAGATTTCAACATTAATGACACATCTGCGATCAGGGATTCTTTACCGTCAATAGTTGTACAGGCGCAGATGTGTCTTCAGGCTCTAACCAAATTCTTGACTTGGGATTGTAAACTCATGCTCGGCAAGGAGACCACCACATGACATATCCGAATCTAATGCTCAAGCCAGAAACAGATCACCCACTTACATAAGCCACTGTTAAGTGGTTTCCGAACCTGTCTTGACGCAATGAGGTAAGAGTCTAACAATGCTTCATTAACGGAGACAACGTTTCTGGCTTCGCGTGAACAGGTCATAGGATTAGTTGATCCTGCTCTTATTTCAGAACATAACGTTCAGTGTTCCTGTTCTGGATTATAATGGTGGAAATAAGGCACCAGATGTTGCTCCCTCGAGTTGGAATTTATATTTCAGCTCAGTCGTTTCGTGGGAGCAGTAACACTTTTAACACATATGTACTCCAAGTTATCTATACCAGACTGCTAAGAGTCACGATGCACTAATCAGTGAAGCTACTTAGAAATACACTGTTAAATGCAGAGTTTTAAAGCGGCACACTAATTTGTTTTAATTTGATTTGATATTGTGCTGCTGTGTCATACATATAGTCAACAGCGGTTAGTGTAAAACCATGGAAAACCCTAACTGGATTCGAACCCACGTCAACTCTGCACTTCGCAGTCCTAATGGTAAGGCTCAGGCTACTTGAAGTGATAACTTCATGTTTGCAAGAGGAAACACGTGAATACAAATTGGTTTCCGATAGTTCAGGGAATGCCTAAACAACTCATTGACAGCGTCCATTTTTGCCCCTACCGGAACCTTTTTTTTTTTTTTTTGTATCCCAGAAGACTGTAGTATAGCTAACCCTTCCGCGTTTAAGATAGTGTCGCATACGTGTAAATTAGCTAAAAAACCATCATTAATAATCTTGTTTTGAAAGTACTGCTTGAAAATACTTAAACGACTGGCATTTCAGAGTTACAAAATACTTTACGGAATGGAAGACTTTAAGATGAAGGTTTGCATGAGCTTATGAATATATTTCATTGCAAAAGGTATTACCAGAAGATTTTATCAGACGGTTTACAGATTAGAGAGACTGGTGTATCATGAATGAAATATTATCATTAATCTTTAACGAAGAGTTCAAGAATAATATAGGTTTAGGTTTCATAGAAAACTTATCAACAATAGATTTAATCTTGAGACTTGCGATTGGGAAAGACCTGTTAGATGCTAACAATCATTTGACTTTACTAATATCAATAGTATTAATGTTGACGAAAAAGGCGAATTAATAAAGTTTTCGCCAGAACTAGTGAGACCGCCAACCCTTGGAAGCACAAAGACGAAGGAGCCGAAACGGAATTCAGGTTTTAGATCAGTGGCCTTTAATGAGAGGACGTACGCCCTAGGAAGTCAACGGATGCCCGTGTTTAAATCAACACTGACAGATATTCTGTGGTTAAAGGGAAAAACTGTTTCGCCGATAAATCTCCAGAACAGCGGTTTTCGAAATAACATCTCAGTTTGTGGATCACG
The DNA here is from genome assembly GCA_031002005.1 of Vandiemenella viatica. Taxonomy (NCBI): domain Eukaryota; kingdom Metazoa; phylum Arthropoda; class Insecta; order Orthoptera; family Morabidae; genus Vandiemenella; species Vandiemenella viatica. The sequence goes on from CM061921.1 coordinate 388,436,371, forward strand.
TGAATGTTATGTGACTGTTTGTGTGGAGCATGAAAGTGACGTTAGCCAATTAATAAAAGGTGGCTTTGTTATTTATTAGACCATTGTTTAATATTTTCACGACCAAACCACGCCGCAGGCTGTTTCTCCCATGGAGGAAGGAAATATATGGAGGAGAAGTGACGTTAAATCTGTGAAGCAGGCTCTAAACTCTCGCGCATGCGCAGTGGCGGCAGCGGCGATATTGCGATTCCAAACAAATGCGATGTTCACATTGTGTTAGATGCTGTGATTATTTCATTTTTTTAATGTGTATATGCGTTTCATAATGCCATCTTGTGTTGCATACGGTTGCACAAATAGGCAAGAGAGGAAAGAACCTGGAATCATTTCATAAGTAAGTTGAATTCTAATTATCGTTGTTGAAGTGGGTGGTAGGTTTTGCAAACTTCGGTGCCTGTCTATAAATATTTAGTCATAGCTCTCAATGGGATGACTTTGTTCTCAAATTTTTGTTGGTGTAGTGTAGAAAATCAGCATACCTTGCTATTTTGCACATAATAGACTAGCATTACTTTTTAACGAGTGTTGGAAATGAGATTTAAAGGGGTGTGTTTTACATCGCGATTCAGTGAATTTAGTATTGCGCTTTCTTTCGTCACGTTGCAGTTTATACTGACAGTGTATGATGAAATTAAATGTGTTAAATTATGCTATACAACCTAGAAATCTTGATGACGCAAACGATGTTGTTACTGCGAATACAGTTTGCGATTCAAAAACGCGCGTGTGGGTATGTCTACATAGTTTGATTCTATAGCGGCAATTTAATGGAGATTGTGGTTATGTCAAAATGCAGTCTGTACCAGAATGGTTTTATTGTTCCATAAGGGACAAAGAATTTATCTATTACTGTTAGTAATTTCATGAGAACCAAGTTACTGACAAAACGTGTATCGCGATATAAACTGCTTCCAGGTATTCCCAATTAAGCTTACGATGTATGGTAACAAGATAACTATTTTTATTCTGATCTAGGCCGCATTACAACCTAACCACAAGTGGTAGTAAAAAAACTGAAATATCCATTCTGCATGTCCACCATTGTGGCTTTGGCAGAATTAATTTTTGATCCAGGCCGCATATCAACCCAATTCCAGTATATACCGAAAACTAAGCAAGATATCGAAAAATTGTATTCTTAATTTTCGATTTTTCTCATCGTGTCACATAAGAATCGATCATTATATTTGACTTTTGCGAAATTTTTCTTCTGCATTTCAACTCAAGACACCTCACTTTAGATTCAGTATATCTCGAGAACTAGGCGAGATATCAAAAATTTTTATTCTTTATTTGTTATTTGTCTCGTCGTTTTAAATATGAATTTGACTTTGACCATTTTTTTCTTCTGAATTTCAACCAAAAACATTTCACGTTTGAGACAGAATATCTCGAAAACTAAGCATGATATCAAAAAATTTTATTCTTCATTTTTTATTTGTCTCATCGAATTACATAATAATCCATCACCCGATTGCGGCGTTACGTTTATCCTAGAGTCCCCTTGAGGTTTTTGTACATATACCCCGTGTCTGTATAGGTTCGGCCTAGCCCCCCACTCCTCCTCTGCCCGGCTTCACTTCAATGCGTGGTGAAGGTTTCTTGCGTCGACTCCATAAATTTCCTTCCTCCATGGTTTCTCCTATGCTTTGACAGTGCTGCCAACTCTAAAAAATATTTTATGGCAAATCAACGTTTAGAAAATTCCAAAATATGCTAAAAATTTCGGAAAATGTTGAAAAAAATGCCATCAAAATTAATGGGCACGTTAACACGTCAATCAGAAAAGTCTCTACCTAAAATAAACACTACCATTCAACACTTCTATCAAATCGAAATCCTACCAAAAATAACTATAGCAATAAACAATTCTACCAGATGTTATTTCCACGTAGTAACATCTCTACCAAACGCAATATCTACAGTAAATATGTCAAACTGTACCAGTTATAAGTCTATCATTAACATATCAACAAAATCGTAAAGCTACCAAAATAAAACTTTACTATGATAGTTTTATACCCCCAAACATCTTTACCAAAAAACCCCTACCTTAAGGTAACTTTACCATTTTCTAACACTACCGAAAAACAACTCTACTAGAATTCAACCCTACCAGAAAAACCAAACTGATCTACGCATCATGCATTGCCAAGACCAGAAATTATCAATTAGCTTCCGTCGGTAAGACATATATCCCGATATGTAAATTTTATCTTGAAAATGATCTGAAACAAAACTTAAATAAATATTTTAGTTAAAAATATAACAAACAAAACATGTTTAATGTTTTATAACAACTGAATTATTTAAATTTGTTAAAAAAATCTTTTTCAAATCGCTTTATGGAAATGTTTGGTTTACACGTCTAAAATTAACAATAATTAATAACAATTCGTCGTGATAGATTATTCTAATAAATATATGAACAATATTAAAACTTTATCACTCCAAGAAAATTGTTGACTTTTTAGGAAAAAATGATAAAAATATGCTAAATGCTAAATTGAATTTTTTCATGCTAAATTATTTGAAAATATGCAAAATTTAGCAATGAAAAAGCTAAATTGATTTGCTTTGATTTGACTTGCTGGCGCAAAGGCGCATGAGAGAGACAACCCTGGAACGACTCTTCACTTACGCATTGCTTGGTGCGCGAAAAGTGAATGTATTATACCCGTAATTTCCCTCCAGCCTTCCTCCGAAGCTCACAAAAAAATCTGATTGGATCTCAAAACTAATGAAATAACACTCCATTAGTCACAGATAATTGTTCACCACTTATTTTTTTAATGCACGATTTCTTTTTATGTAGATTCACCGAACGATATTATAATGTATATTTCTCAGAAGATTCCACCGCAAACAGGATTTGCCGTGTAATCGTTTATTCTAAAACTCCCTGTTCTATATTACTTTTCTATTAGGCCCACAATTCTATGGTTAACTTAATATTCCCTAACCGTCCCTAGAAATGTCTTTCTTTCATTTGCATACATGTTACAAAATAATGTTTAATAAAAGTCCCCATTAGTCCCTACAACTCATTTGTGGAATACTTGTGCCATTTAAGACTTAACTCAATGTAAGTAATGCTAACTAACGAGGTACCTTTCTCGGTGTCGCTAACACGGTATTATCAATTTGCCTCGACGAAATACAACGAAGTCCCCAAATAAACACCTTACTATCCTTCAGCCGCCCACACGCACTTTCCATACCGACTAAATTTAAATGATATAACTCATAAACTCCTCCACTGACAACTCTCACACATACGTACACCCCTCCGTTGATAACTAATGAAAGGTCCAAAGTAGTGGTACTAAGGCGAGTCTGGGACAAAAGATCTTAAGTAGGTCACCGAAGAGATTCCACTCGACTGCGTGACGACCCGGTTTACCAATGGCGTCTACCAGATGACCTCAATCTGTGCGTGATGTCTCAGACAGGTACCTAGCGCATAAATGCCATCACACCAGTCAGTTCCCAGTTGACTCTCGTCTAGTGCAATTCACTATGGCTAGTGAGGTACTCCTGTTTTCAACATGTTATGAGTTAAATAGCAGTGACACCAAGCGGCTCACTGTAGGTTTTTCACCTAAACTGGAATTCACTCCGGTAGTTGTACTCGAAAAAGTTTGGTACTATAAAATCACGCTCACACGTGAAGAATGGGATGTACTGAGGCAGCTGGTCTATACAACTGGTGGCTTTTTCAACAACAGTGAGCATCTGCAAATGAGTGAATCACTTGCCAACTATACCATCTCGTCCCGAACAGTGGCTGGAGAGAAAACTGTATGGTTTTACAACAGTGATGTTCATGCCTATGGCGTGTTTCTCGTCGAATCAACTTGGAGCTTCATGGTCGACGCCTTACCAGCAGTGACCAGCGCCATCAACACCATGAAGCCCTGGAGTTATCAAGTTACCAAGTACTACAACGAGTTTGTGAATAGTTTTTCAGATAAAGTGATTCGTGACTACCCCAGGTGTTCTATGCATGGATTAATAGATGTGAATTTTGATAATGTGCATGTCAATGAAATGTCATACAGCCCCACTTCAAAACTAGTATTCGAAAGTTTAAAACTATAAATTAGAGCATATAAAAACTATTAGTATAAGATGATGTTAAACACAAAATTGAACAAGATTTAAAAGGAGCTGTAAAATGTAAATAAAATCATTTTAACCGATTTTTTATTTTGTTTATTTCACCTATCCTAATTAAACAATAAAATATTATATATTTATTAAACATCCTATTATTTCAGCCACCAATTGGCGATTAAAAATGCATTTTCAGCAGCGCACATATTATTACAAAATATATATAAGTTACAAAGTTTTGTCAAATTATATTTCTTGAGTTCTTGCATAAATCTTTTATGTTGTAGAATAGTTTCTTCCTGATAATTTTCTGGAACCATCGAGCCATCTCTCGTCCTGTAAAGTAAATAATTGAATCATCGTCATTGGTTATCGCATGTAGAATACAGCACATCTTGCTGAAGGAAACGCCATCAGCGTTCCAAGGTATCCCATGGTAATTATGCGTCAGCTATCTAACTACTGGGTCATCACCTCCACCCGATAGTGACGATACAGTAACACTGTAATACTGTCTATAGAGATTATGTTGTCAGATCGTATCACACACACACACACCAAATTCTATGAAATTAAGTCACCGTCCTTCTTTTTCTTGTATCCCTGTGCGTCCAGGATGATGGTCGGCATGGTAATTAATGGTAATTATTGGTATTACTTGATTTTATGTCAACGTACGCACGACACTTGTTAGAGGTACGTATTCTACAACCCGATCGTGCAAGATCAGGCAGTATGCTGCAGTGTATGCAGGAAAATTTTCACTGCTATCAAATTCTATACAAATATCTACAGGCCCCGTTTTTACTGACTAATTTTGGTGTGAACAGTCAATTACGGCGATAGGTGCAGTCCCTATTAAATCTTCGCGGCTTAGTAGAGGCGAAGGATGACTTCGTTCGTAGTAAGACTGTTGGAATCTTGCATACATGTCATACAACACTGTGGTTCGGTTTTTCTTAAAGTCTAAATTCATGTTCTCGTACGAATACGCCACATCATTTAGGAACAGTCTTACATAGGCGAGATTGCAGTGGTCAAACAGCGCTGCACTTAATTCCTCATTGCGTTTCCTGTTTGTTTGAAATCCCAGAACCACGAACCTAGGTTTCTCCAGTTGTTTTCAAAGACCAATTTTGAGTCTTACTTATAGGAAGGAACGGGTACACCAACAGATCCCAGCTTCTGAAATTAATTCGAAGTGGCTTCCCACTGTCTACAATCTTATGCAGCGCTGGTTTTTCTCTTTCGCCTATTTGCAAATGAGGCGTCACCCATGCTAGTTTACTGATGGTAAATTTACTTTTCTGGAGACGTGGATTGGCTTGTACGTATGAATTTGCGTCTTCCCTAGATCGAATCAGTATCAGTTCTTGTTTTACATGTGCAAGTATTCTCTTAAAGTCTTCAAAAAATCCCAAGAGCATACTCAACGGTATACATACATCAAAGTAACCATTTCCAAAGTCGCGTTGCCCCTATCCCGCATTGTTCAATACACCAGTTTGTTGCGGATCAGCAGAAATAAGTGTTTTCAATGTACCTGTGATACCAACATTTCTATTCCGGTCAGTTTGGGCTCCATTAAGTTCGTACCGAATTTCCTCAAACAGAAACGCGAATGCATTCGATGTGACAATTGAATTTGTAGCCCCTGTTCCATCTGATTTGATGACTCTTCCTTCAATATGCAAGTAACTTTCGCACAGCAGTGTATATGTATCTTGGTTCTGAACAGGTATCAGAATTATTAAATGTAGCTGGCGTATGCGGCTGATGGCTCAAGTATTGTTTGCGCGTCACCAACTCGTCAAATTTCACAATGGAAGTTATGTCTAGCACCTCGTCCATGTTTTTTGACCTTATAGCCTAACGAATTTAGGAAGAGCACGTTCTCAGGTGTTAATCGTTTCACTGTTGGTTCACGACTGACAGCTTTGCGTGATTGACGCTTCTTGTTATAACTAGCGCCCATTCTTTTTTATTTGTAGTCTGAGAGTAATGGTTTCTCCTCTAAAATCCACTAAATTACCGTCTTGATCGACAACTCTAACGTTGATGATGCTAAGAGTTTTCACTGTGATGGGTAGATAGATGACATTAGCTGGCACTTCCACAATCTTGTACCCAGGCGGAACTGTTGAAAAAAACTCGTGAAGTGTATGTCCCAGCTTATCGATGACGTAATTTCCTGTACATATACTGCATTCTATTCTTATAGCGTTAATTTTGAAGATCTGTACAGTGTAGTCTGAGGTATGAAATCCAGGCATTTAAAACACGTTTCGAAAATCCAAGCAGAGATCCAATTGAGATTGGTTTAGCGAAGTCAATTTCCACAGGAGACTCAATCTCACACTTGAGTGAGTTGTTGTTTGCTCTAATTACTAGCTTGTCGTTTTTAATGTGCCGAACCAAATAATTCGCCAAATCGTCAGTATCGTAAGATCCTGTGGGTATGACTATTACTTTATTCTTCGAGTAATGAAATTTACAATTCGGTTCGACAATATTGGGAATCGAATTGTAAGTCTGAAAGTCAAACAAACCAACTGTGTAATCACCTTGGCTCAAATCTATCGGTGGAAAGTAATCGCAGCCCAAGACTTGAACTGTTGCCCGACAAGCAGAGTGTCACAGACATGTGTTGTCCTGTTCAAGGTTCATTCAAGACTGATGTCATACATTTTAATACAGGAATTTCAAACACAAATGTCCACATCCATGTGTACCAAACTTCTGGTGTTGCTGCACATTGTAAAGTATTCTGTTCCCTGCAAAGTATCGCTGTAATTCCAATGGAGGAGGTAAGTCACCGAAACTGTTGAAGTATTTAACTACACCATCTTTATACTTGATGTAAGCAACCCAGTGTGTTCCAGCACTTTTAGCACTATCCAAGTTCACAATTCCACATTCACGTTCACGAATTTTTTGGGGCAACGTGTCACGCATGGAAACACCACGAAAATAGGGTATGCACAAACGCTTTACATGCTTACATGTCATCGTCCGCCAGCGGTTGAACCGAATTTTCTTTAATCCAGACCCATCTTTCTGGTATGGCTTCAAATATAAACCTTTACCCCTCATTGCAAGTGCCTCCATCGTTTTGTTGTGTCGTTTCTCCTCAACCAACTGCTTATTCGCCTCTTTTGCTGCTTTAACAGCTTTGACGACATTACCCACCCTGCCTACTAAAGCACCAGCAGCTGACAAGCCAGCAAATAATGGTATTAATGTAAGAATAACACCCTTCTTTTTTTTCTTCGCTTTCTTTTTCTTAATACCCCCACCAAACTTTAACTTGGCACGCATGGCCCTATTAACCAAGAATACCACTGCACGTTCACCAAACTTTGCATCTTTAGCCTTCATTCTATCTGCAGCCCTCTCGGCGAGTATCCGGTCTGATTCAGCTATATTTGCCCCCTGTGCATAAGCAATGTCGTGTTCCCTGCAGGCTGCATCTGGTCGGTTGATCCCCTTGTGCCCAAGCGCCACCCGTTTTTCCAGTTTAGTACCAGGGCCACAAAACTTGTATGTAGGTATATGCTCCTCAAAAGGCATCTTGTCGATGAGCTTGTTTAAAAAGCCATGACCCTTCTTCTTCCTCGTAGGAGGCATTGTTACCAACTAACATAATTTACTTGTTCGCGAGCCTATATATAGCCGGAACAACCACCTAACCTTGTCAATATGCGGTTCGCAAACAGCGAGACACATTACCCGTGAGTAATGTTGATGTTGCCGGCACCAATACTAGACGGAAGAAGAACAGATCTCTGTTCCCTGAGACAGTGAGGGCAATAGTTTGGCCCATCAAATTGTGGGAAAACAATCTTGTGCTCTTACTGCTGGAAAACCCCAATGGTCTTAGATTTGAAAATGTATACGTGTTTTCAAAGTAGTTGTACCAGCCAAAGTATCAGTTACTAGGGAAAATTTTAGAGAAATTCAGTATTTGACATTTAGTGATAATTAAAGTATACCTCCTCCAAGTGAAGCTCTACCTAATTCTGTGTTTGTGTTTGACGATGTTTCGTGTTAGAAGCAGATTAATATACGAGATTAGTTTTGCATGGGCAGGCACAGATCAGTGGATTCTTTTTACTTGTGTCAGATATATAACCGTATACCGAAACAGTTGGTTAGAGACAATGCTAAATTGATCGAAATCTTTAAACAGGATGATATGAATCTTAAACACATTTACAACGACCACTTCAACACCGACATGACGTTCAACGGTTTTAAGAACCTGTGTGGGTACTGCTGGAATGATCGTAAACATGGATTTTTGGTTATTGACAAAGACTGCGACATGTATAATGGAAGATACCGCAACGGATTTGATTCATTTTTTAATAAATAGTCGAACACCCTATGTACTGACATCATTACAATCATGGACAAGTTTGGGAGAACTTCAGCGACACATAACAAGAGGTTTTTGGTGTACCCAACCCAACATATCCGTCTTACGAAGGAGGGTAATTTGGATTGTCAGGGTAGAATACTAAAACACGTTGTTGGCCCCATCGACGAAGATGATGCTGCTACCAAAAGATATGTTGATAAATCTATGGAATAATTGAAGTGACTATGGTTGTAAATATTGCGGTAACGGATATGCTTCAAGATCACGCATATATACTAGAGACAGGTCTAAACTATTATGAAATCCCTGTCAATGGTGTAATCCTCTCAACAGTCAAACCGCACAGGCTTGAGGTAAGGATGCAAGGTTACTCTATGTGAAGCGGGGTAATAAACTTAGTTTTTTCCCAGCAATTGTAAATGGTCAACCGACAAGCCATTTACAGCAACATTAAAAATGAAATATAAAATAGTACAGTGAACACCCACAAACTTCATTTGGTGCGTAAAAATGGAACCAACAACAACTAAACTTGGTATCATAAAGACCAGAAACGCAATTCGACGAAAGTTACTCGAACTGAAGACGGGTCAGATTGACTGTGAGAAATTTTTCACGGATTCATTAAGACCTGTGACAGATACTCTGGAAAGAGTTTCCATACCTCAGCGACATATACAGCAGTCTCCTGTGTTGATCAAAGATTTCTTGAAGTCACTTGGTCGAAGCGAGTGAGATTATGATTCAGTGTACGGTGTCCGAATGAAGAGTGATACATAAGTGCTTGGGAACTCACCTGTTTTATTTTCTTTTTATCTGCTTAACGTCTCTCTAACAGCGAGGTCTTTAGAGACGGGAAAGGATGGGGGGAAAGGAATGGGAAGGAATTCGGCCATGGCTTTTTGAAGGAAGCATCCCGGCATTTGCCTGGAGTGATTTGGGAAACCATGGAAAACCCAAATCTGGATACCCGGATGGGGATTCGAACCGCCGTCCTCTCGAATGCGAGGCCAGAACGATAGCCGTTACAGCACCACGCTCGGTACTCGCCTGTTACTATTGACGAAAATGTTATTTTAATCAATGGTACTGAATTTGTAAGAACAAGAGGGCTACTGGAATTGTTGTTTTTGAAAAACCCAAATCAGTATACCACCAAGGACTTGAAAAGCTATTATGAAATGTTAAACAACATGAGTGTCCACAGAGCAAAAGTTAGTCCATCTGGTAAAGTTTTGATTCCTGCTACCAATATTAAGTAAAAAACCATAATCTCTAAACTTGGCAATCATTCGGGCCCTGGTCTTCTTCCCATGAAGGAATATGTGTATTGGAATAATCTGAATGAACTCGTTGAAAGATTTAAGTTACTTACAGCATCGACGTCTGCTGGATATATGGCACTCTCCAGCGAAATTTTATCAATGGTTGAAAAACTTCGTGAAAGAGACATTATTTTGTAACATGGACCAAGTTGTGGCAGAACTCCATCGACCAACAAGAATAAATTTCCTAAGACGACATCTACTAATCAATGAACTCGATGATCTATGCCAAGCAGATATTGTGGAAATGATCGCATACTCTCGTAAAAACAGCGGCTACAAGTATATACTGATGGTGATTGATACTTATTCAAAGTTTGCATGATCAGTACCCCTGAAGACCAAAAAAGGAAGTGTGGTTGCTGATGCTATAAAGAGAATTCTAAGTGGCTATCGTGTTCCCAAAAACTTACAGACTGACAACGGAAAGTATTTTTACAATTCAAAGTTCAAGAATCTCATGACTAGCTATGGTATTACTCACTACTCAACACATACCCATCTTAAAGCATCAGTTGTAGAGCGACTAATCAGAACTATTAAGAATGCAATGTGGGAAGAATTCAGCAGACGTAGTTCACATCAGTGGATTGACCTTCTTCCTCATTTAATGTCAAATTATAACAACAAGTGGCATAGCACCATCAAAATAAAACCCTCTGATGTTAAGGACAACGATCTAGTTTCTACAGTGTACTTCAGTGTTAAGACTACCACACCAGCAAAATTCAAAGTTGGTGACTATATCAGGATCAGTAGTTTTAAAGAAAAGTTTGAGAAAGGCTAAATGCCAAACTGGTAAACTGAAGTGTTTACCATCAGAAAAGTGAAATCAATAAATCCTGTAACATATTTACTTAAAGATTATCATGGTAAACATATTGCAGGAGCATTTTACCAGCAAGAATTACAATTAACAAAGCATCCAGGCACATTTCTGGTTGAACGAGTAATAAGGAAAAGGAGGAATATAGTATTAATAAGGTGGCTAGGTTTTGATAAACCATACAACATATGGATAAATGTAAAAGATTTATTTAAATTATAAAGTATATTTTGATCAATAAACAATAGTACAGCATATGTTTGGTTTTATTTCACCCATTCATAAAGGTATAACAGCATTTTCCCCCTATTCATAAACATTAAACTTCTATTTACATAAATCAGTGCATGGGTTATACATTTACAACACATTTGACTGGCACAGTTCATAAAGATATAATAGCATTTTATCCTATTCATAAACATTAAACTTCTTTTTACATAATTCACAGTATGGATTGTACATTTGCAACATAATTTTGATTGGCACTGATATTTGATACCTAATACTAAGTTACAGTGCACTGACAAAACCCCACAGCAATTTACAATAGGATAAACATAAACTATTTACAACAAATTACCACGAATCAACATTAACTATATACATATCATCATTATTAATTATTTACAAGTCATTACCACAATTATTTACAACCCATACCACCCTCCAGTGCACTGTAATATATAATCATAGATTAACGCTATATTTAATCTCCATTCACACTTATTTTACAAAGTTACATTTACTCAGGTACGGACTTGTGCCCACAAGGTAGGGCTCCAATCCCGTAGGGGTAAATATAGCGCTTATCATCAAATCTAGACAGAACCAGCTTGGATACTTCAACAATTGTAATTCGTTGGAGTTTTGACTGGAAACGATGTTGGGTGTGATACTTGGGTGATGCTCCATGTAAACATTCTATATAATCTTCAATGGTGAGCTTTTTTGTCACTGTTCGTGCCAGACCCTTGGCCCGTCTTGAGGTCTGGTTGGATTCCAGTCGGAATGAATACATTTTCGATTTTAGACCCGCAAACTCCACAATGAGGGAACCATTCGCCTTATCTTTCATAACCCCAACAACCTTCTCGTCATAGGGTTCTATATCGAAACGATATTTGGGTTTATAACCAGACGCGTCGAATTCATCCCTGTTGTGTTTCATTGTTTGATATGGATCACAGCAATTCACCAAATAGATGAAACTGTCTGTGTCCATATAAAGTACTTTTGGGCGTATAAACTGCGGAATGGCGAATTCATAGTGAAATCGATAGATCCGCAGTTTAGACAGATCGCAAATGCACATTCCGACGTAGAGCGGCTTGTTGAAAAGTACCTGCACTTTTGCCATCTCCAGAGTCACAAATTCTTTCTCGAAAATTGACATACGCTTAAAGGGTGGTGAAGCTACGTGTTTACGGGCACCGCGGCGGCAAGCCCAACCTGTCCATAATTTCACGTCGCGGTGTTTTCCAATGTCCTCCATTGTTTTCCCAAAAATTGAATTGTTCATAAGTACTGAGCGTGGTGGTGTAACGGTTAGCGTTCTGGCCTCGCATTCGGGAGGACGCCGGTTCGAATCCAGATTTGGGTTTCCCATGGTTTCCCATATCACTCCAGGCAAATGCCGGGATGCTTCCTTCAAACGGCCATGTCCGAATTCATTCCCATTCCTTGCCTCCCCCATCCTTTCCCGTCTATAAAGACCTCGCTATTAAGAGACGTTAAGCAGTTAAAAAAAATGTCCATAAGTTTGAAAGAGTACCTCTCAAATTCTGACTTGACTGACTGACGAGAACACGTGTTGAGAGAGGTGTATTGTTTCAACTACGGTGACTGATTGAAAGATATTACCTGGTGTACCGTGCCCAACTTCATCCCGAAGCCTACTCATTGCTGTAGGATTCGGTAATGGAGATCATACCGAACATTATCCTACAGCGTAGACATCAGCTTGGGGAAAGTAGATCCAGGGGCGGCTTTGTTGACTGAACATGGCGGTAGGTTTGCTAGAAAGTCGTGTTCATCCTGGGGAATCGTCAGATCTAACTCTAAAACGAAACCCCTAGGTGAGTCGCCTGCTAGCTAATAAAGTCTATGCCAGCAATCTGCTTGGCTGTTAACCATTGAAACCCTCCAAAGGGTAGATACTCTGACTTGGCACAGCCATACAGATTATTTACATCAAAATACATGATGAAATTTTCAGGTGCGTTGTGGTTGTACTTCGCCATGTACCAATTATTTGCCTTGGCGTATCAATTGACGCACTGGCAAATACCACCACGAATTCCACATTCGAAAAAGAGAAGCATGTCGATACCTGCTAGAAGATCCAGCTCGACACGCGCTCTCTTTAACATGGCTGGCCACGAAAGGCCTGGAGCAGTGCAATAGTGGGCGGGGTCCAGGGTGAACTTCTCAAAACATACAGCCCTAATTTTTTCAAGCAGATCCACAAGTAGCCATACATCTGTCCCCATGTACAGACTTGCGTATTCACCCAAGTTTTGGATCTGGAAAGTACGCCACACTTGTGTCGCGTGTTCGTAGTCATCGTCCGAAATTTCAGACTCCGACAACGAACTATAAAATTTTGAATTTGAAGGGAGCGTGGCCTCTTTAAGCTTCTCTAACAAATATATGTATTTGTAAGGAAACTTCTTTTCACTTAACTACTTGGAACTTCTAGGGGTCCGTGAAATGGGCACTTTTAATGTACATGAAACGGTCCTCAAGTGTTCCAACCAGCTTATCCAATGAGGACTGCATGAAACGGTACGAGTCCAGGAACCGCAATGTGATTGATGTACGACTAATCATTTTAGAAAACGAAATGTAACGTCAAGTGTTGATGGGCAGGACATCCATCCCATCTTTATCGAGGTGTGCTAAGGCCCTAACAATGAAGTGCGCATCATAACCAGACAAATTATGGAAAAAGATGGGTATTTACCTTTGAATCTTGTACTGTTAATTACAGTTATTGTGTGCAGCCCCTCTGAATGCACCTGTGATGTGTCAATGATCGCGAACCTTAACGGCCTCCCCACGCGCTGGTGCTTGCTTGAGGCACGTCCTCCGCTGACGTGAATGTGGGTATGCCCCACAAGGCTTCTAGGTACTTTTTTTTATCTGCTTAACGTCTCTCTAACAGCGAGGTCTTTAGAGACGGGAAAGGATGGGGGGCAAGGAATGAGAAGGAATTCGGCCATGGCCTTTTGAAGGAAGCATCCCGGCATTTGCGTGGAGTGATTTGGGAAACCATGGAAAACCCAACTCTGGATGCCCGGACGGGGATTCGAACCGTTCTAGGTACGGTGGTGACAATGGTTTATAGACATCTGCAAATACAAAACAACAAATTTTAGATTCATGGCTACAAATATAAACCAGAAATCAATACAAACATTGAAAAATAAATTATCTGTTATTTTAATCCTTTTGGATGATCCATCATCCGAAACTAATTTTCTTTTTGGGTCAATCTGATAGACGAGTAACAAACAATGAGAGTTTCAGACAGAGACTTATACATTGATAAAATAAAATAAGATTTTACACCTACCACTAGCAAAGACACCAACTGGTTCGTCACTGAAGAGTGGGGGTATTCAGTAATATTTGAAACAAACAGATGGATTAAGAGACACACATTACAATATTTCTATACTGTAAAGAATTAAAAATTAGCTGTAGTGGCCTCCACTGGCTCAGGATAGACTGGGGGCAGTAGAGAAAAAAATCTTAATATATAGCTAAATATTAAATTATTTCTGTTAAGAAACTATAATTTAACCTACAATTTGAAATGTACTGTGCAAGCTCAGACGAGACGGTGACAAGCGGATCTAGAACAAAAGAAAAATTTGCTTCTGTAGTACCAATCACACGAGAAAATCTACAGCAAATAAATTTATTTCAAGCAACAACTTACTAATCAATGGTGCAGCGTAGGGAATATTAACCACAGTGCAGATCACAGAGACACCTAAAATATAAAAAATACACCTATAGTACCTATCACACGAGAAAATATTTACAGCAAATAAATTAATTAAAAGAAAAAACTTACCACTCAATGGTACATCACTGAAATTATTCTCCAGAGTGGAGGTCACAGGGAGACCTACAAAATAAAAATAAAAATACATCTGTAGTAACAATAACACGAGAAAATATCTACAGCAAATAAATTTATTTCAAGCAAAAACATACCACCCACTGCTGCATCATTGAAATTATTATACACAGTGGAGAGATCTGAAACAGAGAAAAAGAAAAATCAGTCTTAACATATGTCGAAAGTTTAAACTATTACAACTAACTAAAAGGAAATTAATTTACAGTTTGCTAAAATATCATCTGTATCATCGGCAGAGAGCACGGAGAGATCTGTAAAAATAATTTCATATGTAGTAACAGTTGAATAGACAAAATCGATTATTATTATTTAAAGTAGTATAAACATTACCTACAACAGACTGTGATTTGGCTATTGTAGAAAATGTTCGAAAAAACAATTCTATGATACGTTCACACAGTCAGCGACAAGCTAACATTGAGACCAGGGCATGGTAAGTCAAGGCTATTTATACCAGCAAGCAGCTGCGCCGCATTCGTCGCGCCCTAATTATCGTTTAGCGGTACAGACCTAAATAGCGCTTAGTACCAACACAGATTGTGTTTGCGATTTCCGGCCGGCGGCGTCCTACTTATTGTGTAGCGGTATTTCGGTCTGTACCGCTACACAGTAAATAGAAGCCCGACGGTCGGACAGCACAACCTCAATCTGTGCGAGTGCTAAGCGCTATTTCGGTCTGTACTCCTACACATGAAGTTAATACTGCCAGGCCGTGGGCATCCTACTTGTTGTGTACAGACCGAAATAGCCCTTAGCACCTACACATATTCAGATTTCACTGTTCGGAAGTTGACGTCCTACTTATTGTATAGTGGTACAGACCGAAATAGCCCTTAGCACTCGCACAGACTGAGGTTGCGCTATCCGGCCGTTGGCTTCCTTCTTATTGTATAGTGGTACAGACCGAAATAGCCCTTAGCACCCGCACAGACAGAGGTTGCGCTATCCGGCCGTTGGCGTCCTACTTATTGTATAGTGGTACAGACCGAAATAGCCCTTAGCACCCGCACAGACTGAGGTTGCGCTATCCGGCCGTTGGCGTCCTACTTATTGTATAGTGGTACAGACCGAAATAGCCCTTAGCACCCGCACAGACTGAGGTTGCGCTATCCGGCCGTTGGCGTCCTACTTATTGTATAGTGGTACAGACCGAAATAGCCCTTAGCACCCGCACAGATTGAGGTTGCGCAGTCCGGCCGTAGGCGTCCTACATGCTGTGTAGCGGTACAGACCGAAATAGCCCTTAGCACCCACAGAGATTGTGGTTGCGCTGACCGGCCAATGGCGTCCTACGTATTGTGTAGCGGTACAAACCGAAATAGCGCTTAGCACCCGCACAGATAGAAGTTGCGCTGTCCGGCCGTTGGCGACCTACTTATTGTATAGCGGTAAAGATCGAAATAGCGCTTAGCACCCGCACAGACTGAGGTTGCGCTTTCCGGCCGATGGCGTCCTACTTATTGTATAGTGGTACAGACTGAAATAGCGCTTAGCACCCGCACAGATTGAGGTTGCGCTGTCCGGCCGATGGCGTCCTACTTATTGTATAGCGGTAAAGATCGAATTAGCGCTTAGCACCCGCACAGACTGAGGTTGCGCTGTCCGGCCGATGGCGTCCTACTTATTGTATAGTGGTACAGACTGAAATAGCCCTTAGCACCCGCACAGATTGAGGTTGCGCTATCCGGCCGATGGCGTCCTACTTATTGTATAGTGGTACAGACTGAAATAGCGCTTAGCACCCGCACAGATTGAGGTTGCGCTGTCCGGCCGATGGCGTCCTACTTATTGTATAGTGGTACAGACTGAAATAGCCCTTAGCACCCGCACAGATTGAGGTTGCGCTATCCGGCCGTTGGCGTCCTACTTATTGTATAGTGGTACAGACTGAAATAGCGCTTAGCACCCGCACAGATTGAGGTTGCGCTGTCCGGCCGATCGCGTCCTACTTATTGTATAGCGGTAAAGATCGAAATAGCGCTTAGCACCCGCACAGACTGAGGTTGCGCTGTCCGGCCGATGGCGTCCTACTTATTGTATAGTGGTACAGACTGAAATAGCCCTTAGCACCCACACAGAATGAGGTTGCGCTATCCGGCCGTTGGCGTCCTACTTATTGTATAGTGGTACAGACTGAAATAGCGCTTAGCACCCGCACAGATTGAGGTTGCGCTGTCCGGCCGATGGCGTCCTACTAATTGTATAGCGGTAAAGATCGAAATAGCGCTTAGCACCCGCACAGACTGAGGTTGCGCTGTCCGGCCGATGTCGTCCTACTTATTGTATAGTGGTACAGACTAAAATAGCCCTTAGCACCCGCACAGATTGAGGTTGCGCTATCCGGCCGTTGGCGTCCTACTTATTGTATAGTGGTACAGACTGAAA
>CM061921.1:388454598-388475240 GCA_031002005.1 Vandiemenella viatica
CGAATCCTAATCCGGCCATTGTGATTTGAGTTTTCCATGGTTTCGCCAAATCACTCTAGGTAAATGCCGAGATGGTTTCTTCAAAAGGCCATGGTCGAATTCCTTACCGTTCCTTGCACCCACTCCTTTACAGACTCGACTGACCTCGTTGTGGACGAGGCATAATGCCAGAAGCAAATCTAAGAAACAAAAAATTAAAGAATTCGTTTCATGGTGCGTAGTCTATTTATAAAGGCCAAAGATTGATAGAAATCACAAGATTCAAATTATGCGAAGTTCGTACACTGAACCCACACCATTTATCTTCGTTTCATCGCATTCAAAAACATCATGTGAACTATGAGATGAGAAATCCTAGATCGGAGAATAATTACAATTTTTACTGAACGCGTTCAATACAGCCACATTTTTCAAATTTTGTTTTTAATGCCTCTAAATACAAAACGTTCTAAGTTATACAAGGATTTACTTTATAATACAATCACCGCAATCGGCAAAATCAATTAACGTGTTTACTAGGTTATTTTTTAAGTGTTGAAGTAATTTCTCCAATTCTGTCCCTTTCTCAAACATGCTGTAACTTGGTGCAGAGAAACTGTTAACTCGTCAATTCGTATCAGTCGCCAATCTTTTAGATACGGTCACTTCATACGCCGTCTCTAGCGTCATCGGCAAAACCGTGTTCGCGTCACGCTGTGCAGACCTGTTCACCTTGGAGGCGTCATCAAGTGACGTCACACCTACCTGAGCGGCGAGTTAGGGACCTGCATTGTATGCAGCTGAGTCACAATTGTCCTCTGCTTCACTCTTTAAAATTTGTTTTCTTTTTTAAAACAAAATTTCGTTGCAGTAATATAATTAATAAAAACCACGTGTGAGGAATAGCAGCGGGCTTCTCAGCTATGTTCGTCAATCTACTTTTCTTTTTCTGTGTGTGTTTTTTTTTAATCTGTTTCAATTCTGGTTTTACCGCTTTACTATGAGCGAGTATTTCAACTGAAATCTTGGTTGAACATGGTGAGTAGGGTAGCTGCATCAGTTCTACCATCTGTTATTTGATTGAAATTGCAATTTTTATGTATAATTATTAATACCAGAATACTATTCTGCCGGGTTTCCTGTCAAAATATGGCCGCAAATAATTTTAAATAAATTAAAAAAGTATTAAAAAATTTCGTTCACTTGTTTTTGAAAATAAATTATGGCTCGTTCCAAAGAGAGACACGTAAAGAACATAAATCGTAAGCTTCCTCGGCCAGAGTCAGTTTATTGTCGGCGTCGAGGTCTTTAAGGGGGCATCCATAAATTACGTGAGCTGATTCTGGACCCCCCACCCCTCTGGTGAGATCTGGTCCGTGATGAGACCCCCACTAGAAATTTGTTTCAACTTTTTGAGGCCATTATTTTCTTCTTATGTCTCACTCGCACTTTTTGCCGAAATACCCCTCTCAAATCGGCCCTCGCGTGTTTTGTAGTTCTACAGTCCTACAAAAATTTCAAAAACCTCACGTGAGATTTCCGTTGACCCCCTCCCCCCCTTGTTGAGATTTGATGAGATTTCGCCCCCCCCCCCCTCCTATTTCACCTCACATAATTTATGGACGCCCCCTTAGAGGCGGGATGGGACTGGGGAAAAGGAATGGGAAAGAATTCAGCCATGGCCTTTTGAAGGAAGTAGGAGTAATTTAGGGAAACCCTGGAAACCCAAATGTGGATGCCTGGACGGGGATTCGAATGCGAGGCCAGAGCGTTAACCACTCACCCACAGTTGATTCTTGGCTGTCCGGGTGACGTTTCGACCATATTTTTGTGGTCTTCTTCTGTTCTGTCAGTTCTCACCTGGAAGAAGACCACAGAAGGGTGGACACATCATGACGCGGCGTCACGCGGACAGCCAAGAATCAAATAAAACTTTTGAGTTGTTTGTGTAAAAGTGGCCGCAAGTATGGGTTGGCAGCTGTTAAATTTAGCACACCACACCGTCTCTCTTGCTCTTAACAGCTGGCAACCCCTACTTGAGGCAACTTTGACATAACCAACCCAAACTTTTTTGTTCTTTACATGCCCCTATTTAAATAAATTATAATTTATTTTAAAAATAAGAGTAAAAACTTTTTTGAATAATTTAAAAAAATAATTAAAAATACTTGCAACCATATTTTGATAGGCAACCCGGCAGAATTGTACTCTGGTACTAATAACAGATGGATGTAGAAATGATGCAGCCGAATGTTGTACTATTATGATAAAGGAGCTGGGCTATGAGTTATTGGAAAACAGGAGGAGGATGAAAAGAATGCCGGGAGTGTACAATACGAATATTGGTGATGAGGCGCGTTAACCAAAGGAAATGCTGATTAGTTTACCAAAAATCTGAAAAAATTTAAGTTTGTAAACCGTAAATGTAGGATGTTGGGAAATTATACACAAAGAATTTAAGATAAAAGTTAATAAGAAAATGTTTACGTAGACAAATTATCATGGTAGTATGCGCTCAATTGCAATTAAATTTCACTAATTAATCATAGTGTTTGATGTTACCTATTGCCTGTTAGATTGTTAGACTTACCTCAGTGCCATTTCGTTTATACATCGAATAAACCACACTAGCTGTTACCTGCGACTAGTACACGTTGACTTAAAATTTCATTGTTAAAAGTGGATATACGAAGCTGTTAATAATGTAAGAGTTGTACCAAACAATACAGAGTCGGCATAATATGACAGGAAAGCCGTCAAGTCGAACCTGTCTCATTAAGAGAATCAATTTAAAAAAAAAAAAAAAAAAAAAAAAAACAAACGAAGGTGCGGGGATACAAGGGAGGGGAGGGTTTAACTGAGGGCATCTTTATTTTAACTTCGTCTTTTCTTCTTTCTTCAGCATGAGCATCCGATCCTTGAGTTCTAATAACTTTAGCTGCTCGTGCTCTGCTAGAGCTACACCTTAGGCCAGGTTTACGCACGCAAGGCATGTCAGAGGAGACAAAATAAACTGGTACCCGAAACTTTTAAGCAGACACAAAGTAATAGTACAGTGCAGAGCAAATCGATATCTATACTAAACAATAAGTTTTGTCTTTAAGCGAAATTTACTAACAAATCATATACCAACAGACTGCGCGAGAAGAACAGCTTGAACAACCGACGTAATATCACAGACTAACACACGCATCCGTCTGTCTGTCACCATTCGATAAGTTCTCAAAACATAGTGACTACAACTGTTATTCATACTGAAAAAAAAATTCCCTGTGTCAATCCTACAGATACAAAGTATTTCCTTGTCAAATTCAAGCAATAACGGTATTTAGTCATTAAACGTAACAAAAAGATAGAGACTTACTTCTGCATTTATAATATTATTACTGCATATGACACACACACTGACTACGAGAGAAACAACGGCTGAGTGATGAATATAGCGTCAGAAAGTGTACACACACAGCATTGTTAGACCGCGTACGATTTGCCAAACATTGTGGTATCTACTGTTTAACAGACAGTCCAGGCGTGGCTCATACGATCAAAAACAATTCTTAAAGATCTTTGCTTCTGTGGGGGTATGAACCCGAGACCACAGTAAAATATTAGAAAGCAATTGCATTAACCACCACGCTACCAGCCACTATAGAGTGTTAGACATCCTATGCGTCAGTCGATCGCCGTTTCGGCACATGACACTGTTTACGCAGAAAAAGTATCCTATGTTGATCCTAATGCCAAATCGCATCTGCTTGTCAAATTTCATCATGACAGGATTAGCCGTTTAGCCAAAGAAACGTAACAAACAAACAGAGTTACTTTCGCATTTATAATATTAGTATAGATGGATGACGGTGGCTCAACAGAGCTACTTTTCTTCCTGACAATAAACCAAAAATGGTTATATACAGAGACCGAGCGAGATGTTTAGTTTGTGGAACCACTCTACCTGACTGAGGGTGACTCAGTTTTGGCCAGACATGACGTATTACTCGGGACTTTCTCAGCCTCCTCACACGTATTTCCAGTCGTCAGCGGTTTAGAACTAGTTTTCCTCATGTTTTACTTTCGGTCTTCGTGACTAGGGATGAAACGGAGCTCCGTATCCTCAAGTGCTCAACTTAAACGTGAAATTATACCTCCGCTTCCACATCCGCAATTTTTAATGAGGATGCATACCGGATGTTTTGTCTACATTGCAATATATATTATTGTTTTCTCTTTATACGAGATTCTGCCCACCGTCGCTTACCTAACAACGACGTGGTTGTTTTTTTTCTGATGATCTTGCAATAAAAGTATCAATGAGCTGAACCTAAGCGACGAAGTTGCATGTAAGGTATTCACGGTCCAACTACAGTAGGATACGCTCACATATTCACACTACTAAGCAAGTGTCCTTATCGCATATTCGCAGGATGTTTCCTCCTAACATGGTGGGCGAACGATCAAGGTTCTGGCCTCGCATTCGGGACGACGTGGGTTCGAATTCCCGTCTCGCCATACAGATTTGGCTTTTCCACGGTTTCCCCAAATCACTCCAGGCGAATTCCGGGATGGTTACTTCAAAAGACCACGGTAAAATTCCTTTCCGCTTCTTGCCCGCTCTTATGACCTCGATGTCGACAAGGCGTAAAGAAAATAAAGTATGATCCAACGCCGTAGCTCGTTGGATGGCAAGGTCCTTGGTTGTCTCGGAGTGCATCAACATCCGACACGTTACACATGTAGTCCTGTAATCCCTTTCACGGCCAATCAAGAGTCCTTTATCGAAAATCAGATCATCCAAGGACACTAGAGCGGTGGCGGACACAGAGATGTGACCTTGAACTTGAGGAACGAATTAATCGAGCCGCAAACTCTGCAACGTTCATATAGACGCTTGCTTAGGTATGTAAATAATTTAATTCGCTCATCAAATCATCCCACGTATTTTTTTGTTGAAAAATAAATCAGTATGGCAGTATTATATGGAAACAGACTTTACTAATGAAATCATTTAGAATTTGACAAAAAAATATATTTATCTCGATTTTAAGTTAATTTTTAAATATTATATTAAAATCTAAATAATTACAAATTTAATCTTCCACCTCCCCATCCACGGATGTCAAGTACAGATCTTCCGCATCCGTACAGATAACCTCCGTTCGCAGCAATCGTCACTTTCAAACAAGTTTCTTCTGATATCAGCAGCAACGCATACGATTCAGAATCGACAGGTGTTTCAAATAAAAGTGCCACCAAAGAAAGAAATCCGGAGGACGCACACAGGGGTATTTGACACAAAAAGTCGATAAAAATTATTTCTACGTAATTTGGATTTTTGTTTCGCTTCTTTTGTGTATTAGAACTTTTAACTGTGAAGTAGGAATAATAATAAAGAATACGTACTGTGTTCATACACTTTATAATATATTAAGCGAATATTTACATAATATCTAAACAATAATCATACATGTACATTAAAATATCATTCTAACGAACCGTCCCATCCTTCGTCGTCGGAACCTTCACCTTATGGCTCGTTCTCTTCTTGAGTACTCGGGTCCCACTAAAGAAATATTTTAATAGTTTCTGGATTGAATGATTTAGATGTTTTGGGGGTTTTGTGCCTGATGAAGCTCAAATACGGATTCTAAGTTAATGAAAGCCTATTAATGGCATCTGTGTTGCACTAAACCCAACTAAGTTTTCTGGAGTGTCTCTCCCTAAATCTTCGAAAATATTTGTTTCTAGCTTCTGCTGCTGCTTCTGACAGAGTGCCTATAAGCAAAAGTGCATACTCTATTATAAGTGGGCCCTCAATCAATATTTCTGGTATAGGTGACATTGGATGCCTCGAGTACAGTTCAATGTACAGTACATCTAAAATTTTTCGTGGCAGTGGGGAATAATTTTTTTTTAATATCTATCTTGTGCCCACTATATATCATTCACATAATAGTATAAAACCTGTCAATCAATGTTTTGTTAATACCTATTATCTCTGCGAACATCATTTGCTAAAATCGGTCATATCATCGAAAGATTTTCAAGGCCTACCCACATTGGTCGGATTGGATTTTATGGGGATTTCGATACATCTTTTGAACCAATCATGGTATTTATTTTAAAAATACACTCTCAGTTCTCTTAGTAGCCTGCCATTTTCTTTTCCTTTCCAATTTAAGCCTTGAAAACTTTTGTTCGAACTGCTGCGTTTGTTCGACCGTGATTGTCCATTGTTTTAAAATATTTTCCTTGGCTAATTCCAACTTTTGCACGAAATCATTTCCTTTCTCGTGTTTAATCATATCATAAATAACTTTTCGGGTCATGAGCATGATACCAGAAGAGCCCATAACAAAGAAAATCTTACATGAATTAATGCGACGGAAAAAAAGTCAGTTTGTTTCATTGTAAACAATCTAGAATTTTCGAATAAATAGACGTTTGGCACTTTTTGGCACCTAATTTTCAATGAAACACCAAGCTAGTACACTAAACTAATACCATACAAGAAATCAGACTCGGAAAATGTCCGGAAATATAACAAAATCACTCTTTAATACTTTTCGTAATAAAAAAATCAGTACAAAATGAGTCAGCTTACAAAAATGTACGGAAATAAAGTTATGCGATACCTTTGGATGTATGTTACTATTATTTCAATTCTAGGTACCTGGCTGAACAATATCCATGATTTAAATCACCACTACTCACTTAACATCATTCACAAATTAAATTGGTACAACTTATAATTTTCTTGTATTTGCTTGGTAACATTACGTGGGTCTTGCAATGTGCTCAGAAGATGACTGTTCACGGGGTGGGGAATGAAGCTTATCTAAAAAACATAGCTGATTGTTATTCTATAGACATTTGCCTCGAGTCAGGTAGATATGGGTTCTTGGAATTTGCTTAAAAATTTTTGTGACTTTTGATCGGCTTCTTGTGTCGAATACCCCTTTGTGGGACGTGGGGACCAGGCTGCTGGTCCATCATGAACAGCGCCGCCTAGTGACAAACGGTAGCGTTACCTGTACAATTCTGAATCGCTTTGATGCTCTCCACCTCATCTTGAATTTTGTACCTCTATTTTTGGGACACCCTGTACATAAACCCACTACAGGACATACGTAACACAATTGAATTTCTTGGAATACCACGGTAAAGTCCGAGCAGTGTCTGTGATCCCTTCCTCCCATACACATACAACAAACTCCCTCGGGAACACTATCCCGTTGAGTTCCCCAATATGGTATTGCTCGTAAGTATGAATTATTGGAAGAGAGTTGAAGGAAGGTTCAGGGTTAAAGGTGGTGCCCACCCATTCTTAGCTACTCTCCCCGAAGATACAAGGAGGCTTCCAAGTTTAGAATCCCTATCCGAGAGTAGAATCACTATCAACAGTTTCACACCCTACTTAAACTCAGGACTTTGGTTCATAATGTGAATGTCACTATTGGCTCTCCTACAAGTTTCTATTTTATGGAACATTCCCCCCCCCCACTAGGAGTTCCTACCTCAACGGCGCTGACTAGCGTAAATACCACGTAAAGAATATAACTGGTTAAAGTTTTAACAGTCATTGTAATCTTTAGGCCATCTTGCATATCTGCACAAAGTAGAAAATTGTATCAATCCGGTGTTATAAGCCTGAAGACTACCTTGCGATTATTCTCCAAGAAAGTCTCCGTTCTTAGAAAATTGTACGTGTATTTAAGAGCGACGTTTTTCTCGGCGTTGTATATATTAAAGTACCAGTATTCTTCTCGGGAAACTGACAGATTAAACATGGTGTTGTCACACAATACTTCAGAGATCAACTGCTCAGGCCCCATTTTCAGATGGCGACGTAGTGTTTGATCGCCGAAATATTGCATGAAAATACCATCTTTTTTCGGTTAGTTTCCCGAGTAGATTACATTAATTATTATTTTAATATTGTTTTCTAAAAGATTATACACTCATTGCCTATATACCAGAACATCTTAGGAAGAAGGTATATTCTCTTGTTCTCTGATTGCCAACACGGAATTCAACCTATCCGCTAATAACAGTGAGTGGTGATGTTCTGCCATGGTTTTGAAGTATGAAGTGCTTTGGGTATGTTTGTTTACATAGACTAGGTCAATCAACATGCTGCTGAATTTTTCTTGCAGACTTATTGCACCTTTTGTCCGTCGGATCACTGCCCTGTAGGCTCGCTGACACTCAACAGGTTGTCCTGCCACAAGAGAAGATCCTAGCATGTGTGACCTCCTTATAGCATGTTGTGGCTGCCATATGGTTCGCTTTTTTGTACTTCTCTGATTTTACTCTCTGTATTTCTGCTTACTCTAAAACTAAAATTTTACAGAACTTGCCTCCTAGACACCATGCTTTATAGAATTTCCCTACTTCAATGGCATATTTCTTACTACAAAATGGCGATTTACTTGAAAAATCCCGAGCCCAACGAGGACCAAAAAAATTTTGTCCTAAAGTTGCCACGATCGTAGTTAATGTTGTACTATTTCAAGAGAAGGACCAGTGATTTAACTGTGTAAAGAACAGCGAGATTATGAAAATAAAACTGAAATTTATATTCCAGGATTTTTCTGATGGCCTGAAATTGGAATTTTGCTGCCAGAAGATATTAAATTTTCTTGGCGGTATTTTTATGAAAGTTTTGAGTGCGTATTTTGATCTTCGTTTGTCAAATCAATTCACTGTATGTCATTATTGGCCGAGATATCCCGAAGGCTCATTCGGTCACGAAGCGACTAATGTTGTGGCTAGTTAACCTAACCTGGTAATCCTACCGGACATTCAGTTTAATGTGGAATGGCGTGCCAGAGGTGAAGGAGCCCCGAATTCGAACCGGGACATTTGATCTCCAGTGACACGCCTTAACCACTGAACCACTAGGCAGTACATCATCGCTGATATATTCAGCGTAACTACAACTTCCCTGAAACATCTACTAGAAATTTGAAAATATAGCATATTCAAGTGCCGTGTAGTAACGAGAGGTTAAAAGTGAGCGATCCTGCCTTGTTTTCGAGTTTGATACGGTAGACGCTTGTTACACGCTGTATTGAGCCTGCTCAATGTCATTCCGACAAAATTACGCAACAAGAACTCCGACTTCTTGAACGGCGAAATGAAGAGAGTAATTATTCACTCCTCACAAACCTTTTCAAGGGACTGCCCATAGATGACGTTGAAATAAAACCTGGTGCTAGGACAGACAGTCAAACCACATTACTGAGTAGTGTTAAGGTATAAAATAGTGATAATACCACACTGAATAGTTACTTTGCGAATACAACGAGCAGATAAACAAAAGATGAACGGAAGCATAAATGAAACACAGGAAAAAAAAGAAATGAACAATGTATCAATACATAAGATCGAAGTTTGTTTCGGCGTTGAGAATTAATATAAAACACCCAGCTGACACGAGAACACTCGAGTCCATACCAAAATAATCTAAGAAACCATTTGAACACGCGAACAAATCGGCGGGAGGACGATACTGATACATATAAGAATATAAAAAAATGATATTTGCTGACAATAAGCTAAGATGTTTAACAGTTTAAACACTACAGGCGGTCAGGAAACAAAAACTCTCTGCGTGTGAAGAACCCAAGTGTGACCTCAGTCAAGGCTAGTCTGTCCACCAACCAGAACGTAGCCTGGGAGGGTATGTCAACTCAAAACATACAGTCACATCTGTTGACTTCCTACTATCCAAGTATGCTGTACACAACAGCACGAAATGAGGAGTTTATTTGTTATACTTTCGGAGTAGAAGCACTTATGAAGAGTTAAAGCACATTTCAGTCCAAGCAATAATTTCGTATTCGGAGCTAGTATTCCCATTTTTGACTTTGTTTTTTTTTATGAGTTTCGCTTGGCGTCTTGTCGAAGTTAAGACAATAGACGTAAGAGACGGGAAAGGTCTACGGGCTAGGTAAGGAAAGAATTCGGCCATGGTCTTTTAAAATATTATGCCAGCATTCGCCTGGAATGATATGGGAAAACCATGGAAAAACCAAAATCTGGATGGCCGGACGAGGCCAGTGCGTGAGACAGTGAAACTAACTCTGGCATTCTGGAGGACGCGGGTTCGAATCCCCGTCAGGCCTTCCAGATTTCGGTTTTGCTTGATTTCCCCAAATCACTTCAGGAAAATCCCGGGATGGCTCCTTCAAAAAGTCATGGCCGAATTCCTTCCCTTTCCATGTCCCCAATCCGCTCCCACCTCCAATGCCCACGACGTTAGTTGGATGAGAACCTCTGTCACCTAAGTGTCGAAGTACGGGCAATGCAAAGCCGTCATCTGACTTACTAAATGATACTCAAAGCAACTGTAGAACCGCACGTCTGTTGATGTTGCTTTCAATCAAGAATGGTCGTGTAGACAGCATTATCCCCACTATAGTGACTGGGTTATTGAAAATCTTCCATGGTCCTCAGCGGTCTCAGTCAACAGCTGCGCGTGGCTACTGACAGTCCATACCGATAACCGCCTCATAAGTTGTGATAAAAAAACCGTCTTACTTAGTAAAATCCCCCTAAACCTCCGTCTTTTCTCTACTTTCAAGACACGCAATGAGAGGTAAACAGAATACATAATGATTAAGCAGACTCGCAAAGAGAAAATTAACATCGCATCTCCGCCTGATATTACGACATTTTTTCCCGCCATCCGTTTTTGTACTAATTGCAATTACTTCCACAAACCCTGTCAAAAATGAAGAAAATTTTTTTTCTTATCGAAAAGCTTCTATGTAAAGAATAATTTCAAAAACGAATAACAATTATTTATTTGTTTGAGGTTATCGTGATTTCTTACTTTTCTGTAAACTTTATCTGAGTTTTTAATAAACTTTCCTGTTTCTTATCTCCTTCGGTTATGTTGATACCTGGTTCTAGTAAGTGCTACAGAGATATCAGATGCGTTTCTCCTCACACGAATTTATGGATTTAACTGTCATAAATAAACATATAACAAAATGTAAATTTAAACGAACGTTGAATACGTCTCTGCTTTGCACTATCAACTTTTATCTCTGCCATTTGTTCGTATTTGTGTGCAGTTACTTCCTCACCACACAATTGCCTTTTAGCTATTTGACAGTTCCTGGTTAGCCTATCAGCGCTGTGGTGTCTGCCACTATCAAGACTCGGAGCACACAGTATATCAGGCATTCAGGGTACAACAATACTGTAATATGTACAGATTCCAAATCAGTTTTAGCGATACCAAAAGGAAAATGTAAGAATTATCTAACCTACGAGTAGCTAAGAAATTAAGAAACAGTGCAAAGAAAGGAATAGAAATCAAACAACAATGGGTGCCTAGTCACGTTGGTATAGCGGGCAATGAAGCAACTGACTTCCCAGGATAAGGAACACATCCCCATACCATTTACAATAGTATAGGGCAATGAGAGATAAACCATCGTACGATCGAGTGGACCTTAGCAGAAAGGAGATTAGCTGAGAGCTGGACACGTGATGTCCCCATGTGCATAGACTTAAGATGTATACCACTTCATGTTGAGGTGCAGAAACCACAAGGCCGAAAGACATGAATTTTTAAAAGAATGTTTACAAATTACAGACATAAAATCCCTTATGCAGGTCCTCGCCTATCCCTACTCGCAGAAGTTTGTACATTCTTCACGTTCAACGCAGTTATTGAAGTGGATGAGATAAAAATCTTAATTCGTGCCACAAAAAGCAAACACCGGGTGACAGAATTTACCACACATACTGCCTTTGTCGTAACGTTGAGAGTGTACTTCACATTCACAAAACAAGCCTTGCGAGAGGTGAGAGTCGGGTGAAAGAACTGTGGAATTGCAGACCTTCTGTTTCCAAAACACTGGTACAGTGCTCTGTTGAGATGGGTGAGGATGCTCAAACGCGCCAGGCACAACCATGATTTGTGAGAGTCACCTGTTACCTACAATATTACACTGGTGGAAATTAAAGTGAAACACCCAGTCAGGAATGGTGAAACGTTAAGAAACTTTCACAATAGGGTGCAATACCGCGTCCACATAGTGTTCGGCTGTCACAACAACCAACTCAGTCCTGCTGTCGAAACTGATTACTCCCGTGGCTGGACCTATGTGACGTTCTGAAAACTCAGCAGGGTAAGTTGTTTCTGCGCTGACGATTATCACTTTGCTACAGACAGAACTGAGACAAATGTACGCCGTTCACTTGTCCAATTGCGTTTTGCATTACACCAGGCTAGAAGATGATGGCAATGAAACAAGGTAATTCGATTTTGTTCTGAGACATTACAAAAGAAGTTCTAAACAAATTTTCACGGTGCCTCAAATACATACCCAAAAATGTTTACCAGCTCTCCGACTACAGTAGCCTACTCCTTAAATAAGTTTTTATTCTCCGTAATGCTGAAAATGATCGTGTTCGGCGGTAGGTGTCGATAATGGAATGGTTAGAACTTTTTTTTTTTTTTTAACAATATGATGACTTCAGGTTCAGGTATCAAATCTTTAGTATATATTCGTAATTAAAATTTATAAGAGAAACAATTTCTTCCACATTATTCAGTCTAACATTTGTTGTTCATGCTATATCTAAAAACAAGTTACGATGAACAACCAAACAATCCATGTCAAAATCATCTCTTTCACATAACTGCTGCTTGTATAATTTTACCACTAATAAATTGTTTCATGTTACTCAAATGTGTCAAAGCATTTTTAAGTAAAGCGCCAAATCTTCTGTAAAGTTACATATAGCAACGATCCAGAATTAATATAAGGAATTTGATAGTAAAAAATAATAACTGTAGCGCTCTCTTCGAATAAGATAGTAAGAGCACAGATAATTAATACACTTGCAATAAAACAAATCATTTTCGGCAAAAGACCAAATCGTATGTTTAGGATAATTTCCAAAGACGCACATTTTGCACAACTGAAAATAATCTCTACTTCAACACAATTTTTCTTCATGCTCTACTATTTCACCCTTCCAGAAAGTAGAGTATCTCAATTATTATTCGCACTTCTTCGCTAGTTTCCTCCGGTCTTCAATCTACCAGAAAGAAGGTTAATTCGTACGATTCCAAAAGCGGTGCCCTGAGTTCTCTATGTTTCGCAGGCTCCCGGCAACGTATTTTTTCTTTGCCCTTGTTAGGGGTCGGGTCTTCAATGCTAGGTTTCATTCTTGAGATTATCCCGGTGATTGGCTGTACGAGGGGGTACCAAAAAATAACCGGAATAGCATTGCCGAGGGCTGAACTTGTGTAGTACGCTTCTGCCGCTGGGCGTTTATAGCGCAACTCATTGTCAGTTCATGGCCGCCTGTGTTGTCGACCTGGCTTGTTCTGTTAATCTGCAGTGACTTTTTTTGCTAGCGCTGTTTTGTTATAGTTTCGTTTTTGATGATGGCAACATGTAGCTGTGAAATTTTGTTTTCTACTCAGTAAAAATACTGCTGAAACTGTTTTAATTTTGAAAACAGCTTACAAAGATGGCGACATGTCGATTAATGACAAACTTCGTTTTGGACGTCCATCAAGTGCCAGAATCGTCGAAAATGTTGGAAACATTCGAGAGCTTGTGCTTTCAGACCGCCGACAGGCAGTTGATCAACTGTCAGAGATTAGTGGGTTATCTTGGAGCTCGGTTCAGCGAATTAAGATTTGGGAATGAAAAGGGTTGCTGTCAAGTTTGTTCCTCGGGCTCTGACTGAAAATCAAAAAGAACGTCGACTTGAAACATGCCGTGCTTGAAATTCATCCAGATTTTCTGTCAAAGGTCATTACTGGTGATAAGTCATGGTGCTATTATTACGACCCAGAAAAAAAGCAACAGTCAAGCCAATGGAAAATATCATTGTCACCCCGCCCAAAAAAATGTCAAGTCAAATCAAACAACAAATCAATGTTCATTTGCTTTTTTGATGCCAAGGGCGTAGTTCATTCAGAGTTTGTTCCCCACAATCAGACCGTCAATGAAACCTTTTATTTGGAAGTTTTAACAGTGTTCGTAAAAAAAGACCCGATTTGTGGCAGACAGGAGACTTGTTCTTCCACCACGACTATACACCAGCACACACAGCTGTCTCTGTTAGGCAGTTTTTGGTTAAAAATGGCACGGTTCCGCTGTCCCACGTACCTTACTCGCCTGACCTGGCTCCATGCGACTTTTCTTATTTCCCACGTATAAAAAAGGGCATGAAAGGACAGCGATTTGACAACATTGAAGAGATCGAGAAAAAAAATGAGGAAGGAGCTGTCGGCCATTTCTAAAGATGACTACAGAAAATGCTTCGAACAGTGGAAGCGCCGGTGGGACAAATGTATTAGTTGTAATGGAGAGTATTTAGGAGAGGATAAGGTTATT
The DNA here is from genome assembly GCA_031002005.1 of Vandiemenella viatica. Lineage (NCBI taxonomy): Eukaryota > Metazoa > Arthropoda > Insecta > Orthoptera > Morabidae > Vandiemenella > Vandiemenella viatica. Next base: position 388,468,950 of record CM061921.1, read on the forward strand.
TGTAAAAAAATATATAGTTTAAAAAAAAATGATATCTGTTTTTTTTGGGGTACCCTCTCGTGGGCTTACTTTAGCGTTCCTGGTGGCGAATAGTAGTACCAATCAAACGTAATGCGGAACATATGAAGGATCTAAGAATCCTTGAAACGTGACAAGTTGTCAAAAATATGATTCGCCTGCAGTTGTTACCACAGTTTCAGCAAGCTATGAAGAGGAACTTAATGAAATAACAAAGCGCTTACAAAATAAAAGCAATGTTGTTGGACTAAGAAAAAACTGGTTGTAATTAAATGGAGAGAAGAAGTTTAGATGGCAGAGCAACTGTATAACCTTAGAACCGTCCACCTATTTCGCTGACTGTGATAGTGAAATCAAGAGGCGCATTGTTCAGGGACGCAGAGCTATGGAGAGCAAACACAAAGAAGTTATTAGTTCGATCACTTGGCTTTCCGATCGTCCTGTACGGCTGTAAAACTAAAAACAGAAACCGCATTAACGCATCAGAAATGTAGGGTTGACGGAAGATTTATGGAATACCATGGACAGCAAGGCGACCTAATGATACCGTCATCCAAGAACCTAATGGACCAGGAGATGATACAGTTCTTTTGTCACGTTACGATAAGGAATAACGAAAGCCTGGAAAATCTAATAGTGCAATTAAAGGCTAAAGGCACAATGTTGCGGGGACGAGCCGCAAAAAGATGGGCATATTAAATCAGTGATATCACTGAGAATCCGTGTAGGTACTGAGAGGGCGCTAATGACCCCGTCGTCGACGCGCCCTAAAATCCTAATAATAACAACAACAACAACAACAGGTACTGAGAATTACTTTTAGGTAGAGAGAAGAAATGATACCAGCTGGCAGACACTGTAATGAAGCAATATTCTGACATGCGATTATACAGAGAAAGAGTACTAGTTGCGACCAATTAGCGGCTGCTGGAGATGGATTGTATGCGGGCGTGCGTATAATGCAGGTTACCCGCATTCCAGCCTGCACGTTTCGCTTTCCCGTACTGTATAGCAGGCAGTTTTGTTCCTGTGGATTAAACAATCCGTTCGCCGAAATGGTACTTGCTTCTCTGTGAATGTTCCAATTTTCTTTCAGTTATACTTCTCACTATTCGATCACCAATTTCCTTGTGATTGACGGCTTTACGTTATTTTATCTATACTAATATTATAAATGCGAAAGTAATCGTGTCTATCTGTCTGTCTGTTTGTTACGTATCTTGGCTTAATAGTGATGGGTTTCCTGTCATATTATGCCGACTCGGTGTTGTTTGGGACCAATCCTTCGCTATCAACAAATTTCTATATTCAATTCTGGCAAAGAAATTCTTAATCGACGCGTACGAAGTCGCGGGTATCAGCTGGTATATATATATATAAGGTTGAATGTTTGTTCTTCATACAAATCCACAGTTTTTATCCGATCTCGATGAAACTTTGCACACTTATCCTTTGAAACATGGAGAAAAATACTGTCTACATTTGGTTGAACAATTTCCCGTCATATTGTCAGGAACTTTTGCAAAATTACCGAAACGAAAATGGACCGACGTTTAGGAAGTGGAAGATTCTTTAGTTCCATAAACCATTGTAGGTTGGTGGCCCATTGGTTAACGCGCTTGCTTACTAATGTGTATACGGCTGGTTCAAATCCCAATGGAGGCAAAGATTTTTAAGTATTTTTTTTTTATCTGTACGGTCAGTTTTACGGATTCCACATTAAACTGTAGATTCCACAAATTTTGGTGTGAAATGCTTGGCAAATTGTACGCGGTCTAACAATTCTGTAAGTGTACAATTTTTTCTCTCTCGAAGTCAGTGTGTGTGTTACATGCTCTAATCTATATATATATATAAAAAGATGAATGTATATATGTTTGTTTGTTCCTCATACAAATCCACAGTTTTCATCCCATTTCGATGAAAGTTTGCACTTATGCATTGACCTTGGAGAAAAGTACTGTCTACATTTGGTTGAAAAATTTTCTGTATAAATAAAACATGTTGTCTCATAATTTCGAAAAATTACTGAACGGTGATAGATAGACGCTTAGGATGTGCAGGACTCTGTACTGCCTTTCCATGTAGCGGTGTGGTAGCTTAGTTTACTGCTGTTTGAGTCGTGGTCTCCGGTTCAAATCTCCGTGGAGGCAAAGAATTTTTAAAATTGTTTTTGATCGTATGAGTCACGCCTCGACCGTCGGTTATTCGGATTGAATGTTAAACTGTAGATATCACAAATTTAAGTGTTCAATGCTAGGCAAATCGTAGGTAGTATTGCAATGCTGTAGGTGTACAGTTTTTTACGTTACAATGATCCCTCAGGGGTTGTTCGCAGACAGTGTGTGTGTGTGTGATCTGTAGTAATAATGCGAGGGTTGGAACTTAAATAGTGGCAACACTGCTGTGCAGACACTATGCAATGGAATCTACTATCGTCGCTGATAGCACACGTTGTTGACATACCTACCTTACCTCCGAGCAAATGGACTCGCCCGTACCACGTCCACGGCGTGCGTACAATCGAGGGAAACGCAGTCACTTGTGAGCGAGCGGTCTAACGTAACGGTGTCACTATGTTTTCGAAACAGGAACAACGGAGTTGCATCAAGATTGAATGTGCCAGAGGCCGTACAGCATGACAGTGTCATCAAGGTCTTCAAGAGGCGTGCGGGGAATCGGTATTGCCGTACAGAACAGTGGCACTTTGGGTAAAAGCCTTCAACGAAGGTCGGCAAACTGTGGCAGGCATGCATCGGGCAGGTTGTCATAGCCCCAGTATGGTGAAAATTATGGTGATTCTCGTGTACGACTGTGATGGTGTTATCCTAACGCATTACGTTCCTCCACGGCAGACCATCAATGCACAGTATTACTATTCATGTTTGGAGCATCACCTGCGACCAGCTTTGCGAAAGAAGTGGCAACACGTTCTGCACAACCCACCCATCATTTGGCATGACAATGCGCGGACGCTTACAGCGCAAGCTGTGCTTGCGCTGTTCGGTCGATGGGACTGGGAAGTGCTGTACCATCCACCATACTCCCCGCACTTAAGTCCTTGTGACTTTGATTTTATTCCGAAGATGAAGGAACCACTTCGTGGCATTCGCTTCTGAACTGATCCAGAGATTCTGCAGGCAGTAGACTGCTCCATTCGCACCATCAACAGAACAGGCTCTGCTAACGGTATACTACACCTTCCACATTGCTGGCAACGGGTTCTACACAACGCTGGTGACTACTTTGGAGGATAGTAACAGGTGCAAACATGTAACGCTTTTGAATCGGTTGTGAATAAATAGTTGCCACTATTTAAGATCCAACCCTCGTACTATAAATGTGGAACTAAGTTTTTGTCTTTTTGTTACGTTTTGACGACTAATTATTATAAAAGCTGTTCTGAAATTTCTTGTAGTATAGCTATCAGATTTTTCCGGCTATCATTTATACCTTAGCAATGTATAAAACACTTTCCAAGTCTAAGCAAACGCGATCCGTGTAGCTGAAACTCAACTTTAGTACTGACACACACCACACACAATTAAATTTCTAAGCGATATAATTTCACTGCTTTTTCTTGTATACCTACACAATGCAAAACACCTTATTAGGCCAGAGTATCCGGTGCGTTCTAGGACGAAGATAGTGCTGGGAGTGTACTGCAAGGAAGGGATGGCATTCGATTTCATGCAGAAGAGAGTGGGAAACAATGGAGTAAATTACCAAAGGAAGTGTTCAATACCAATTACACTCAAAGAATTTAAAATATAATTTCGTAAATGATAAAAGAAGTTGGGTGTGGAAATTTCGAAGAATTTAACACAAAAAATACTAATAATAATAAAAGCTAGGGAATAGCAATTAATTAAATTAAATTGTGTGAGTAGTTAATTGCGAACTAAGTACATCATTTTTAGACGCATTTGCCGACAAAAGTGAAACCCATTAAATAATCTTAAGTAGGTATGTTCGTTTGGGCCAACTAGGACCGCCTTAAGCCTTTGTTTTAGGGTTCTTAGAGATAGAGGGGACCTACAGTTTAACACGGAATCCGAACCACGAAACGTCTTGCCGAAGCTCATATAATCAAATACAACTCTCAAAATTCCTGCGCCTACAGTGATTCGAGCCCGGGACCGTTATGAAAAAGCAAGCTTCTTAACAACTGAACTATATGACCGCATTAAGTTATATTCCTTATATGTGTGATGTCTGCAGTAAATTTCCATATTTCTCCATAATTCACTCATGAACGAATAAAAACTGATATTAAGTAGGCTTCCGATTACACTGAAGTGACAAAAGTCAAGGGAAAAGATGAAACAAATATCCAGATGGCAACACGATACGAATTCATAGACTTTGAACGCGGAATAGTAGTTGACGCTAGAACTGAGGTGCATTCCATTTCGTGAACTCAACATTCCTTGATTCACAATGTCCGGAGTATGCCGTGAGTACCTAACTTCCGACATTACCTCCCGCCATGGACAATGTAGTGAGCGACCACGTTTACTAAATCACCAGGACCAGCGACGTCTGTTAATGGGATATGGCAGCAGATGACCGAAGAGTGTCTCTGCTAACAAAACACCATCGGATGTAGCGCCTCTGCTGGAACCTAGATGACTGAAAAAGATTGCGTGGGCAGATGAGTCACAATTCCATTTTGCAAGAGCTGATGGTAGGGTTCAAGTGACGCAGACTACTTGGCTCGAGATTAGTGATATATCCACTGCTAATTTACGTTCTGTGGGTCTATGGTATCTCGTTTCTGATCCGTCGTTCAGTAGGACCAAGTTCATTTCTTCAAGTAAATCTATTACCACTTTGCCTACTGCACAGTTGGTTTCGCTTCCCCACTGTTGGTGGTAGGCGTTAAGATCCGCCATGATTAGCTTGGGGGGGGTTAATTGTTTTATCACCTGACGAATTTCTCTTTAAGAGACCGGAGTTTGAGGGGGTCTATAGATGGAGGCAACTGCTATTTTTATGTGTTTCCTGCTGTCATATTCTACGTTAGCTGTGCAGGCTTGCAGACACGAACGTTGCATGTTGAGCTGTATTTCTTCGTACTGTAGTCCGTTCTTTTTTTTTTTTAAATCAAAAAAGCCATCCCTCCGTATCCATCTACTCGATCCGACCGAATCACTTTGTATCCTGCACAAGAGAATTGGCAGTCCGGTTTCAATCATGTTTCCATTATTCCCGCAACTGCAATGAACTTTTCTTGGAGGAGGTATACTAGGTTTTCTTTGTTAGATCGGACTGACCGGATGTTCCACTGTATGAAGTTATTGCATCTCCCAATTATTGTTGGGCACTAAGGATTTTCTGATAACATCTCTAATGTCTGGCATAACGCCTGAACTGACCATCTTCAAAAGCGAGGAGACAATGGAGACCACTTTGTGTAAGAGTGGATCTTCCTTTTCGACGCTCAGGGGCCTGTGACGGTTGTAGCTTATCGGGGCAGATGTGGAAGGTTCGTGACCAAAGTACAGTTCTGATGGAATCTTTACATGTTGACTTCTGGTCGGTTGCTGTTTAGATGGAGGCTCAGCTCTGGCTTACATATAGAGTCGTTCTTGCAGAGTAGGAGTAGGTCTAACTATTGCTCGTGCTTTTGTGGGAGTGGTTGTTAACCTTATGGATTTAGGTGTGCGCATTGGTGGGAATCTGGATAGATCTGGGGTAAAGGAGGGGCTCGCAACTTGTTTGGCGTAAGAGGTTGGGTTTTCTAGTGTTGATGCTTGTTCTAAAGTGAGGTTATTGTAGGCCATAAGGGTCTTGATACGCTTTTGTTTCACAAACTCTGGGCAGGAGCTTGATGTGGCTATATGGTCTCCTCTACATATTGCGCAGAGAAAGTTATTGGTTTTGTTACATGCAGATGTTTCGTGGAACTCTCCGCATTTGGCAGAGCATTGCTGCGACAGTGCTTGTTGACATGACCATATCTCAAACATTTATAACACTGAGTGACTCTTTGCACGTATGTTTCGACTTGACATCTAGTGTAGTGAATGAAAACGTGTGGTGGGAGGCTCAGTCCTTTGAATGTAATGCTTACCATTTGGCGCGGGATCCACTGGTAGTTTCCATCGATTATGATCTTACGTTTTAGTTTTCTGGCAGCTATTACTTCGATATCTGAATCTATTACATTTAGTATTTCCTCCTCAGTTAATGTTGTATATACCCTCTTATTATCCCCTCTTTAACAGTGCAATATCGCGGTGTAAAGAATTTAATGTTCTGGGGGGGTGT